>WEKX01008690.1:0-18498 GCA_013390025.1 Pitta sordida
TAGCAGCAAGGTTATGGGTTCGATCCCGGTTATGGCCATTCACTTGGGAATTGGACTCAATGATCCTTGTGGTTCCCTTGCAACTCGGAATATTCTGTGATTCTGTGATCTGTTCATCACAGAAACATCATTTGTTGGCAGTTTATCATCATCACTCATTTTCCTGAGTAACATTGGAAAGTCAGCATAGATTCTTACCAAAAGTACATTGTGGATATGCACTAAGGAGGCATGGGAAAAGAAGATTTGGAAAGTGGTTGGAGGGGTTTTTTGGTTGCTTTTTCAAAATCTCTTGATTTAAGATATGACAAATAAGAACAAATAGAGACACATATTTTATTGTCTATAGCTTTCATTAGTTTTTAAAGTAATGAGTTAAATTGCTGAAGAGAACCAGTAGCAGAGGTTATATGCTGAGCAGATCTAAGAGTCATTTTAATATTTGATTAAAAAAAAAATTCTCATTATTAATTATCTTTTAATCGCACTTACCCTTTTTCTGGGTGTATGTGGCTGCATGTTTCTAAGGGACCAACTTCTCTGAGTCTCTAATGAAATAACTCACAAGACGGGTAAAAGTGGTGGTTTGAAAGTATTTAGTTGCCATGTCATTTTAAGTTTTGATAAGGTGGGAAACTAAATGTTTGTTTGCATTCTCAGCATGTTAGTGTGTTCAAACCCTCCATATCAGGGGACTTCTCAGTCAAAGTTGTTGAAAAATACTAAAGCACAGTGCCTCACAGGCACTCTGCCTGCCACAAAGGTAAACTGTAACACAGAGACAAATTAGCCAAATTAAGAAAAGTACTTTAAAATGTGTATCCATTCTCTGTCAATGATGTGCATATAGAATTGGGAATCCTTTTGATTGGCTCTGAAACCTGTACACAGCAGCCTTCGTTAAGTCAGAACCAAATCCACAACATAGCCAGGAGCTGAAATCAGGAAACTTGCCTTCCATTCAGCAACCTTTCCAAAACCACTCCATCCCTTGCATGACATCTCATGTGGAGTGAGAAGAGCGTAGATCAAAGGATTTCAGTAAAGCTTTTGATACTGTCTCTCACAGGATCCTTCTGGACATAGTGTCCAGCACACAGGTGGATAAACGCATCATATGGTAGGTGAGCAATTGTCTCATGGATCGAGGACAGAGGGTAATAGTGAGTGGGGTCACATCAGACTAGTGGACCTGTTACTATTGGTGTTTCACAGGGCTTTATCTTAGACCCAGTGCTCTTCAACATCTTCATAAAGGACTTGGATGCAGTACTGGAAGGGATACTAAGCAAGTTTGCAGTTGACACAAAACTAGGAGCAACTGGGATTTGACTCTGGAAGGCAGGAAGAATCACCAACCAGATGAAGTTCAACGAGGAGATGTGCTGGATTCTGCACCTGAGATGTGACAACCAGTGACAGGACCTGAGGGTATGGCCCGAACATTGTGTCAGGGAAGGTTTAGGTTGAATATTAGAAAAAGGTTCTTCACTCAGAGGGTTGCTGGACACTGGAACAGGCTGCCCAGGGAAGTGGTCAGAGCACCAACCCTGACAGAGTTTAAAAAGCATGGTGTGGCTCTTGGGGACCAAGGTTTGGACTTGCTGATCATTGTAAGTCCCTTTCAACTCAGTATATTATGTTATTCTGGGAAGTCTATGAAAGGTTTAGCATGACTTTCTGTTTGTATGAAGTCAGTAGTGGGCATGGACTTGTGGCGATAGACAGAAAGAGATTGAGCTCTCGCAGTCACAGATGTGTTTCCTATGCTGTGCTAACAATGAATTACTGACAAATAACTGGAAATGGATGTTACATGTGATTTAGAAATAATGTGAACTCTGACTGAACTTCTGCTGTGTTTTCCTTCCATTTGCTGTTTCAGCATGAGAACAAGGAGGACATTATTTATACAACCAACATAAAATCTCAGAAGGAGAAATGATATTTTGAATTGCCAGAATCCTGAAAGTGCAAATGTGATTTCATAACTCAATATGTTTTCAGACAGGAAAATGAGTTAGTCAAAGTTTGATGTCCTTGAAAAACTTCTTTTAATGTTCCTTGGAAATATTCTCAGCTGTCATGATGCAAAAGTAATTAGTGTATCTGTGTATCCATATCACAATATCTCAGCCTTCACTGTTTAAAAGAACTTGAGCGTAGATCTGATCCAGTCAGAATGAGACATGACAGGAACAATAAATTGTCTAGAGGCTAGGAATAAGAGATTTTGTTAAGATTTAAATTAAAGTTAGGAAACCTGTGTTTAAAGAAGTGTTGCATTCTAGGGAAAATTAAAAATGTTCTCAAAGGTTTCAGAAAGGCATTCATTCAGTGAAGGTCCCATTCTACATGAGTCAGTTTGGGGTAGGGTCCATGTCTGGCAAGTTGTTTATTATGCAGGGAATATACCCAAAGGACTGAGTTTTTATTTTAAAGTGGTGTTGGATGGGGTAGTTAATGTGGAAAAAATTATTTGATGCATTAACTGTGGATTATTGACAGAAAGTAGCATTGCTTTAATTCAGTCAAAATTATGATATTAAACCATACAAATCTGGTTCTAATATGTAATGCAGTCAGACCACTGTGTTTTCATGGATGTCAATTGGTGTCACCAATTTTCGAGGTGAATCATTCAATGCCAATTTGATTTTATGAATCTTTTTTAGTTTCTTGAGTGTTAAAATGGAGAGTGAAACTGGTCTAATATGAAGTAGGTTAATAATGTAATATAGAGCTTCCTGTTCCTTGGGTATGGTGTGCCAGGTAAGCATTAAAGGTTGTTTGAACTTCAGAAATGTCTTTTGAGATTTTATTGAGAAACCTGTCATGATACTGATTGTTGCTGAGAGAAGTTTGGGCCATGAATCCCCTCTTCTTCAAAGCTCCTCGCAGTGAATGTTACCAGAAGTAACCATGGATTCTCCTTATTTAATGTCTTAGTACTTCCTTGTCAGGGTCTGAAGGAACTATTTCTGACTCTTTCATTTGTTTTTCTCAGGTTGGCGGTCACACGATGCTGCCCATTCGTTGGATGCCTCCAGAGAGTATAATGTACAGGAAGTTCACCACAGAAAGTGATGTCTGGAGCCTGGGGGTTGTATTATGGGAAATTTTCACTTACGGCAAACAGCCATGGTATCAGCTCTCAAACAATGAGGTGTGTGTAATACATTCTCAAACTGTATTAGGAAAGCTGTCACATTAACTGTTAACTCTCTGGAGAAGGGACAGCAGCAAGCTTATTTAAAAAGGCAAACACTGATATCAGATATTTATTGTATTACCATGAATTGTGTGGTCATATTTCTTCCTTTTCACCCTTTTCTTCCCAGGTGGGTGGAAGGTGTCCAAGCAGAACTAGAACAGTTCTAATTACTCTTTTTCCGTTTTGTAGGATAGAATCTGCCATGAGTATTGAGAAAGACCATGAGACAGTGAAACGAACCATAGCTGTCTTCTGAACAGGCATATCATAAAACATATTGTTGCAGAGTGGTTGTCCATAACTATTTTTTTAACAGATGGAACTAGTCTACATATGTCTTGATTTATAGGCAGTCACAAGTAACCCCTGTTCAGAAATTAACCATGGTGATACTTTTATGTTTAAAAAGGGAGGGAGGGAGAGAAGGAGAGGCATTGATGCTCTCTGTGTGAGCAGTTTGAAGTTTAGCCTTCTTCTGAGATGAGGTGAGATTGATAGATGAATAGAGAGAGAAGGTACGGGAATAATTCCTAGCTATTGTTCCCTTATGTATAGAAAGGGCAACATGGGTGTACTTAATATGTTGAGTGAAGTTATTGCTCCTGCATTACAGTTATTTTTCCAGATCACATAGTGCTGCTTATGCATATATCTAGAAATGCAGCCCTTGACAGAGCTGACTGTATGACTACCATCAGTGTGGCTGCTGTGGTGATCAAAGTTAACTCTTGCATGGATTAACTAGTTGACACACGTAGTTGGCACAGCTGTGCTGATCTTTCCTTTTTGATTTCTCATAGGTGATTGAGTGCATCACTCAGGGCCGAGTCCTGCAGCGACCTCGCACTTGCCCAAAGGAAGTGTATGACTTGATGCTGGGCTGTTGGCAACGGGAACCTCACATGAGGCTCAACATCAAAGAAATCCATTCCCTCCTTCAGAACTTGGCTAAGGCATCTCCAGTCTACTTGGATATTTTAGGCTAAAGTTTCCTGGCATTTCTTTTTCTGGGCTGCAGGAATAAATGTGTTCAACTGCTGCTGAACTTCGTTAAAATGTGTTCTTAACTTTTACAGTATTAATGACAAAGTTGCAGAGAAGCTTTCAAAGGGCAAGCAATGTGCACTTCTCCATCTGTATATACAATGTTGACTCTTCAGACATTACTGAAACGTATCTTCTCACTCTCTCAGTGTCTGTCTTTTTATTTTCCCTTCTCTCCTGTCTTTCTAATCAACTTGGCTTGTACGTTATTGTAACTCTGCATAGACAAAAGCCTTAAAAACCCGATCTGTTATATCAGCAGACTCTTCAATTTGCCCACCACAACTAGCAATGCCTTGTTGTATTTATGCCTTTGATGTGGATGAGAAAAAGGGAAAAACATTTGACTAAAACTTTGTGATTTCTGCGGTACAGCTACTAGGAGTTTCTATGGATTGACCTCATTTTTTTGCTTCGGCCTGTGAGTGGAAAAAGAAGACTGGTGTTCTCCACATGAAGAATGTTCTTTGCAGAGATAAAGCTAGATGTAAAGAATACATTCTTGTGTGATACACCACCTGGAGGAACTGGGGAATCAGGTGGCATCTAACCCCACAAGAAAACACTGAAATGATTTGATGGAAGACAAGAGGGAATCTAGCAATTTCTCTGAAGAGTCTCTCTTAGGACTAAAGGGATTGTTTAAGGAAGTGGTTTGCCAGCACCATTCATTACCAGAATGAAGTAAAATGAAAAAATATGCTGCCTGCACTGCACACAATTGTGTTACAATATGATAAACTGAACACATGCCCTTATTTTGTCTTCTGGTAGGATATTGTCATGCCACTGGTGTAAAAATGTTCTCTAGCTAGTCTTCTTTAGTAAAGGCTGAAGCTAGACTGAAGCTAGATGTAGTTATGTACAGTATTGTTTTCAGAATCACATGTTGAAACTGAGGATTTTGATAAGATAGGATGAGCTATACATGCTGGGACAGATGTATGTTATACTGTATTTGTCCAGCAGCATATTCCTTCCTTCCTTCCTTAATTTTTTTTTTTTTTTAAACCGTGCAAGTAAAACTGTGCATGGTCTTAGTCAATTAATGCCCTTTGTGCAGAAATGATCACTCATCTTGTAGTATACCCTAGTAGGCATAGCAAACTCATAACAATATAACTTATATTTCATTAGAAAGGGCTAATGGAGGACATTAGCCGTGTTAAAATGCCTTTACAATGTTACAGATACTATAGGCTGATATAACATGAATAAACTAAAGCACGGAGATCACTGGTTATGTTTGAGACATAGCAGGGGATAATGATCTCTAGAGAAAACAAATTACTCTGTGGTTATGGCTTGCTATTCAGAGTGCAAATATTTTGAGCTCAGCGCCGTGTTTGTATTGTAACTATTACTGTCACAACCAACATCCACACTTTCTTAAATAATTTATTTTTGGTTGGATTGGCATTGTATGTGTACAACATTTGCATGGCCACTGTATTGATGACAACTGCATGGGCATACCTGTTGTTTTTCCAAGTAGAAGTTGAGAATTTGAAATTTAGAGTTAGGATTATTTTTAATATGAATTCTTACAAATGAAAATCTACCTTACCTATTCCTCAAGACTTTTGCCTCCCTCTGTGAGGGGGCGTTATTGCAAAAAAGTGATCTTTCTTTCCATTTCCTCTTTTTATTAGTTCTTATTGATATGAGCCAGATCAAAATAGTTCATCTTCGTGTTGGGGATATTTTATTTAATAAATTAAGCATTTTATTTTTGTAATTGTTCCCATAGCACATTTAGTATATAAGTTGCTTGCATGTATTATTTATTGAGACACTTCAAGTTTTTCTTTCAGAAGCTTTTAGAGCTAGCTTATAAAGATTCTGAAAATTTTCAGAAGAAAACAGTTCACCGGACACTGATGAAGTTTCACCCTTCTCAATGTCATTGAAAAGGCAGCATTACAAATAAACATGACAGTGTAACTATAAAGCCATACTCAGTATTTCTTTAATAAACTAGATGTTATTTCTTAACCACTACTGAACTGGAAAAACGTTAAAAGCCAGAAGAAGATTCCTACAAAATGGGCCTTAAGATTTTATCTAGACTGTCTTGGAAATTCTTGCAGAAAACTAGATAAAGACTGAGCATCCAGTGAAACCCATTCTCTTGAGAATATGAACATTGTGTTTTAAAGGAATTTGAAACTTATTTTCAAAATAACAGTGGTGGAAAAGAAAGATGTCAGAGTCTTCTCTTACTGTGCAGTGAGAGAAGAGTGCAGGTGGTGGAGGGGGCTGCTAAGTTTCTACCTGCATGTTCTGTCTTAGTTTCTTATGCGCTGAAGAAAAAGGCATCTGAGATGATGCTTTTACTGGAAAACAGGCTCCAACCCAAAAGCAAACAAGAGTGAAAGAACATATACCAAAAATAACCACAAAACCCTGAAAACGTACTTAGTGACAACTTTTTGATTTACTAGTGAGAATTTTAGAGTCGTTTCAGAGAATAAATAGTATTAAAATGCATTGCGCAATAACATAGCAGTATGTTCAACTTCTAAAGGACCAAATGTTCTACAAAGCCACCAGTATGGATAACCTTGACCTGTGTCATTAATGTTCTTGATAGTGCGTAATATGTATTATCACAGTGAAAAGCTATAAATTGTAGCTATACGTAGTTTGCGTTTGTTGATGGGTAAGGTGGGTAAGTGCAGCAGAAGGAGCAGAGAAGAGGAAGAAATATGTTCAAATCACAATGAGGTGAGTATATGTGCATATTCATCATGCTTGCACTGTCAGGTAAATCGTGTACATTGAGTAAATATGACAATCAGGCTCATTTGAAAAGTCTTTCTTGACTGTGCTATGAACTGATCATATATATAATAGATATAATGTATGTGTGTTTCCAAATGGCATATATATATATACACACACACATAGCATATACATGTATGCCTATGTCGTATTTTATTTATACGTATATGTGCAGACATGCATGCACATTATGTTTGGGCTGTGTGTATATGTATAAATTTACATACACCTATGTTATTACAAATTATGATTAGAGTGTTATTAATAAATGGACTAAGTCTACTGNCATAGAACCCAGAACTGGCCGTGGAGAACAGATAGTTGTAAAGCAGCAGCACCCCATGATGCCTGATGGAGTGTACCCTTTTTAAAAGGAATGCATTCATTTTGACCTGTAAAACAATATACCTGTATATTGGCTACAGTTTAATACATAAGTGCTTATTTTTTCTCTTTTTCTTATTTTTTTTCTTTTCTTGCTATTTCTTTATCACTTTCCTTCTTTCTCTTTTCGTGTCTTTCCTTTTCTCCTTCTTTCCTTGTTTTATATTCTTTTCTCTCTTTCCCTCTCTTTCTCTCTCTTGCTGTGCCCTTCCCACTTTTATAAGAGGTTGTGGTTGACGTAGACTTTTATGAAACACATTAAAAAGAAATTAAGTAACACAATAAAACTAGTAGGTCACTGAATGACTAAGGTACAATTCATAAGTGCTAGAACAAGTTCACATTTGGGTTGTTGCAGCCTGCAACTTAATTTCAAATACTTCTATAAAATGTGAGGGAGAGTAGTAATGGGGATGGACTGGGTAGCAAGTCAAGATTTCTAATCAGAGATGAAGGGTTTGATAGCACAGGAAGTTGTATTTTCTTGTTGTGAAGGCTGGGATGAACCACTGCTTCTTTGAATAAGAGACCCTTTGGAGCCTTAGTTAAAACACCTTTATTGGGGTGGGGTGGGGGATATGCTACATTCATCACAAACATGAAGAGAAAAAAAAAGCTACATGTTGCAGGGAAAACACTGTGAAATTCATAATAGCAACCAAGTGACTATTTTGCCACCTTTTGAACATATGTGTCAGGAGAAGAAATGGGAAGAGATGGGTGTGTTCTTTTTCCGTCTATGCATTCTGGAAAAGGTCTGTGGGGATTTTTTCTTTGCTAGTACAAGGTTCTGAGTGATGACCGGCTGATATTTTATAAAAACTGAATACTTCGAACAAGGATTACAGAAGCTGCTAGTAGTGAGGCCATGGATTGGAATATGTGAGAAACAGGGAACAAATCAAATCTTTCCAGAGGCCTAATTCTTGCAGCTTATTTATACCTTTCTGTAACTTAGAGAAAAGCAGCTAAGAATGTTTTATATACAAATAATTTAACTCAACATTGATGTTTAATTGAATCACCAATAGAGAGAGAATCAATTAATTATAAAATATTTGTCCCAGCCCTGCTCTCCACCTATATTTTATGTATATATATTTCTAGATATCACTCTCTTTGTCACTTAAGGTAAAGAGGAAGATATCTACATACAGATATAAATCTTTATACTGTCACCAAAATGTGACCTGGTGTGTAGAGCTATCTTTCTCCTTTTTTGTTCCTTTTTTTTTTTCTTTTAATTTAATGTGATGTCTCCGTGGAAATATAGTGGTTCTTGTTTTGCAGTTTGTTACAGGTAGTAATTGCTTTAAAACTTTCATTGCATCTTGGCTGATTTCGAAGTGATGCCTAGGTATCAATATTAAAAGTTTATTTGTGAATCATGTGATCAGCTTCTCAAAATGACTTGGAAAGTCTCTTGTATTACAGTGCATTTAATAAAAATTATGTCTTACAATAAACGGTGTCATCCAAAAGAAAGATAAAGTGGGTACTTTAAAACACCAAAAATTTCATGAAGCATTGTATGCTATCTTCTGTTGCTTTCATGGCTTTGTTTACCTCCATTCTTTTTAAAAATGATGAATTTAAGGAAAAGTTTGGTATGCTTATAAACATAACATGTTTGCCGTTTAAAATCCCGAAGAAAAAACTTCACTGATCTCATATTTCATTAAAAAGGAGACACGTAGTAATAGGGCAAAGGAATAGTCAATCGCATGGCATACTCATTTTTTTCAGTCTGTTTTCCAAACGATTATCCTATTTGAATGCATGTTCATTTGGGCAGCTGGCAGCAAATCCCTGTTTATCTTCTGATTGAAGCAGGCCTTCAGGTATTTTCTGACTCTTTCCCAAAAGTGTCCCTCAAACCACAGCCATGTTAAAAATGTAGTTTGTTCTTTTTAATTCAATGTCAGTCTATAATGANGTTATGATAGGTTCTGTGCATGCGCCAGGTCCCACAACTCACTGGAAAATGAACAGCGAGTATGGAATCCCGCAAATTACGGACCGCGACTATGCGGAGGATCACTGTATAAGCATTCAAAAAGTCCAAAGAAAATAATCCACTGAGAAGAAACCTCAGGATAAAATCTGTTCAAAACTGAAAATATTGTTAGAGCACACCCAAAACGTTTGTTGGCAGTTCATGAAGTGACTTAGAAATGCCTTATCTGCTGTCCTGGTAAAATCCAGGTGCTGTCTGGACTCGACGGGTTGTTTCCATCTGAAAATTAAATACTTTGCTGCAGCTAACTGCTTACAATGAAGTATGTTTGGCAGGAGCAAGAGCTTCAGAGACTCCCAGCAATGAGCCTGTGTAAGCACACCCTGCAGTCCCAGCAGTCTAGTCACAAGAGCCTGCACACCCTCCCTACTGTTCCCTTTACCAAGGGATTTTTAAGGCCAGAAGCGCATAGTTGCAGCAGGAACGAGATGTTGCCACTCAAGGAAGAAAGCCAGATGAGCTAGCAGGGCCCATAGACCCCCTCAGCAGCACACTCAAAATTTTTGCAGCATTGTAACAGGGCAGGCAGGTACCACTTCTGGGCAGCCCAGTCCCCTCAAGACTTCAGTCTGAGTTTCCTCTCCCCAGCAGCCGTCCTGCATAACTGCAGAGTCCCCTAGCTCCTTGAGCTCATCTCACAAGAGGGGATGTTGTTATCCTGGCAATTTCCCCAAATGCGGAAAACTCAGCTGCACAATTTGTGGTACTGGGGGACTGCATTCACACTCTCCCCTGTTGGGAATTGGGCTGGGGAGTTGGGTACTGAGTTTTTTATTTTTCTTTCTCAGTTGCACTTTGTCTGTCAGGCAGATCACAACCTCTGGTATTAAAAAAGAAAACAAAGATAGTCATAGTAGGTGAATCCCTTCTGTGGGCAACACAGAGCCCCGTATGTCGACCAGACCCATCCCACAGGGAAGTCTGCTGCCTCCCTGGGGCCTGTGTGTGGGACATCACCAGAAGAATACCTGAGCTAATTCAGCCCTCTGATTATTATCTCCTATTGGTAATCCAGACCAGTAGTGAGGAGGTTGACAAGAAGGGCACCAGGGTAATTAAAAAGGAATTCAGGTCTCTGGGTCAGTTGATGGATGGGGCAGGAGTGGTGTTCTGTTCAGTTCCTTCAGTGGCAGGGATGAATACTGAAAGGAACAGCAGGACCCACATTATCAATAAATGGTTTAAGGGCTGGTGCTATCAGCAGAATTTGGGGTTCTTTGATCATGAGGCAACTTTTACTGCACCTGGCCTGCTAGACCTAGATACTCTCCACCTGTCTAAAAAGGGCAAAAGGATTCTAGCCCATGAGTTCGCAGGGCTCAGTGAGAGGGCTTTAAACTAGGTTTGAAGGGGAAAGGGGATAAAACCAGGCTCTCCAGAGAGGAGACTGAGGGTGGTGAGCTGGAATTGGATGAAGTCAGCAGCCCAGCTGAAGTGCATGTACACTAATGCACACAGTATGGGTAAGAAACAAGAGGAGCTGGAAGCCTTGGTACAGCAGGAAAGCTATGACATAGTTGCCATCATGGAGACATGGTGGGATGACTCACATGACTGAAGGGCTACAATGGATGGCTACAAGCTCTTCAGGAGAGACAGGTAAGGGAGAAAGGGGGGCGTGAAAAGCGGTGGAAGCTCTATATTGGGGAGGCTCTTGATGCCATAGAACTTGAGACTTATGATGATCAGATTGGGTGTCTACGAGTAAGAATCAGAGGGAAGGCCAACAAGACACCCTGGTTGGAGTCTGTTATGGACCACCCAACCAGAATGAAGAGGTAGATGTATTATTCTATCTAGATGTAAGATGTCTCAAGATCACCAATCCTTGTTCTTGTAGGAGACTTTAACCTGTCAAATGTCTGCCAGGAACTCAAGACATCAGAAAGGACGCAGTCTAGAAGATTTTTGGAGTGTATGGCAGACAGCTTCTTCTCACAGCTTGTGTGTGAGCCTACAAGCAGTGAAGATCTGTTGGACCTGCTGTTCACAAATAGAGAGGGGCTGGCAGGAGATCTGGTGGTCAAAGGCTGTCTGGGGTGCAGTGACCATGAAATAATAGAGTTTTCAATATACAGTGAAAATAAGGAGGGGCACCCACAAAACTTCCATACTGACAGCTTATTCAAGAGTCTAACTTGGAGAGTACCTTGGAAAACAGCCTTTAAAAACAAAGGGGCCCAGGAAGGATGATTGTACTTCAAGAAAGCAATCTTGAAGGCAGAGGAGCTGGCTGTCCTGATGTGCCTACAGATGAGCTGAAGGGGAAGCCGACTGACCTGAATGGGTAAGGAGCTTTTGAAAGAAGAGGGCGTATCACCTTTGGAAAGAGAGGGAGGTAATATTTAAGGACATTCCTAGGTCATGTAGGAAAAAAAATTAGAGAGGCAAAAGCCCAGTTAGAACTTAAACTGGCCACTTCTCTGAAGGATAAAAAAAAATTTTTATAAATATATTAGTGGAAAAAAACGGGCAAGGACAACCTCCACTCTTTACTGGATGTGGAGGGGAATATACATAGTAACTAAAGATGAGGAAAAGGCAGAGGTACTTAACATCTTTGCCTCAATTTTCGACAGTAAGACAGGTTGTCCTCGGGATAGCTGGCCTGCTGAGCTGGTATATGGGGTCAGGGAGCAGCATAGCTCCCCTGTAATCCAGGAGGAAGCAGTTAGAGAGCTTTCAAGCCACTTGGATTCTCACAAGTCTGTGGGACCAGATGGGATCCATCCTAGGGTGATGAGAGAGCTGGCAGATGAGCTTACCAAGACTCTCTCCATCATTTATCAGCAGTCCTTGCTCACTGGAGTGGTCACAGATGACTGAGAGCTGGCCAATGTGATACCCTTCCATGAGAAGGCCTTCTCATGGAAGGGCATAATGGCAGGAATATCTGGGAAATTCCAGACCTGTCAGCCTGACCTCCATGCCAGGCAAGATTATGGAACAGATTATCTTGAGTATATAATCACACATCACCTACAGGATGACCAAGGGATCAGACCCATCCACCATGGATTTCAGGGCAGCAGGTCCTGCTTGACCAACCTGATCTCCTTCTATGACCAGGTAACCCACCTCGTGGATATGGCAAAGGCTGCGGATGTAGGCTACCGGGGTTCCGCAAAAGCTGTTCACACTGTCTCCCATAGCAAACTTCTGGAAAAGCTGGCAGCTCACAGCTTAGGCTGGTACATCCTTCACTGGGTTAAGAACTGGCTGGATGGTCAGGCCCAGAGAGTGGTGGGGAATGGTGCCACATCCACTTGGCAGCCAGTAGCTAGTGATGTCCCCCGGGGATCAGTGTTGAGACCATTCCTGTTAAGTATTTTTATTAATGATTTTGCTGAGGGGATTGAGTCCACCATCAGTAAGTTTGTAGATGACACTAAGTTGGGAACAAATGTTGACCTGTTGGAGGGTAGGAGGGCTCTGCAGAGATGTCTCAGGTTAGCATTATGATATGTGTGGTAAATGCATCTTAGTGTTTTGTATTCTATACTGCTGTTTTAAAACAGCATTTTCTGTAGAACCCCTTTTCTCCCCCACTAAGGTGGTAAATCCCAGAACAGAATTTGAGGCATTTCGATAGCAGGAGGAGGCAGTTCCAGGGCACGGCAGCAAGCAGCAGCTCAGCAGGCCAGCCTGGTGAATTGCAGCTACCTACTTCTTGTCTTCCAGGTTTTTTTCCTTGGGATTCTGAGGGACTGAACTTATCAGCCATAGACACATCCGAACTGGAACAAAGAATCTCAACTATCTGCATCAGAAGGCTCCACATCTGGCCAGGAACAAGGTTTTGGCCCTGTCTCAGGAGTAGTGTGGCCAGCAGGACCAGGGAATTCATCTTCCTCCTGTACTCAGCAATGGTTAGGCCATACCTTGAGTTCTGTGTCCAGTTCATGGGCCCCTCAATCTAAGAAAGATGTTGAGGAGCTCAAATGCACCCAGAGAAGGACAAGGAAGATGGTGAAGGGACTGCAGCACAAATCCTAGGAAGAGTGACTGAGGGACCTGGGGTTGTTTAGCCTGGAGAAGAGGAGGTTTAGGGGAGACCTTATTGTCCTTTACAACTACCTAAAAGGAGGTTGAATCCAGGTGGGCGTGGGTCACTTCTACCAGGTAACCAGTGACAGAATGAGAGGACACAGTCTCAAGATGTGCCAGGGAAAGTTTAGGATTGATGTTAGGAAAAAAATTCTTCACAGACAGAGTGATTGGCTATCAGAATGGGCTGTCCAGGGAGGTGGTAGAGTCACCATCCCTGTAAGTGTCTAAAAAAAGACTGGATATGGCATTTAGTTCTATGGTTTAGTTGATGAGGTGGTGTTAGGTCATAGATTGGTCTTAATGATCTCAAAGGTCTTTTCCAAGCTATTCTGTGATTCTGTGATTCTGTGTGTCTTGATTTGAGACAAGTAAATGGTTATTTATCACTCTTTGAATGAGAGATTGTTAGAGATGTAACAGGATTTGTTAAAAAGTACAGGTTGTTCTTCCCCTGTACACAGCGCTGGTCAGACCTCATCTTGAGTACTGTGTGCAGTTCTGGGCTCCCCAGTTCAAGAGGGANTTGTGGGTCCCTTCCAACTCATAATATTCTGTGATTCTGTGATTCTGTGAATATAAATGAAAATAATGTATGTACAAATGTGATACTAACAACAGGGTATTAAAACTAGATCATTCCCCCCCCAGCACATGATGGCCCCACCCCCAAAGCTATGGAATCCCTCAGACCCCAACCCTCACCGAAACACCAATGCCCAAGAGAAATCTCAACAGAAAAAAAACCATGGATAAAAATGGTAACAATGTCCACCAGCTATCATCAGAGAAACAGGCATCAACAGGGGTACCAGATAATGATGATCTGCCACACATTAGCTGGGAGAAACAGCAGCAGCTCAGAGGCAGGGTTCTGGAGGGAAGAGAGAGAGTGAGTCTCTCCACACTGTAACTTTTAAAAGCCTCCACAGTCCCTTCCCCCCATCGCTTAATCTCTGTCCAATGGGGTAGTGCTCTGAGCTGCCAATCTTGTCTGTCTTCTGCTAACTCCAGGAAGAGCCGGTAGTCCTTGTCATCATCGTGGCAGCCTCCAGCCACCTCCGTGTGGCTACCACTGGCCCCAGCAGGGTACCAGGCATGCCACCGCGGTGCACTACACTGCCGTGGCAACCCCGGGACCTGGCCATCCTACTGGTCACATGCGTTGGCCACATGAGGCATGGCGTGTGGAGTGCTGGTGCTGTGGTGGGGCCAGCACCAGGAGAGACCCTCCAATGAAAGAAAACAGCTATCTGCACTCATCCTCCAGGAGAAAATGGAAAAAATTCAAAGGGAAGCTAGGTACATATGTAATAACCCACAACACTGTAATACCCTGCTCATATCTGGTTGAAGGAGTAAAGTGTGTGTTCTGCCTTTCTTGCCTGAAAGTATGTGGCCTTGGAGTGTGCACCATGTCTAAGAGCAGAACCTCACTTTAAAAGCAATGACTGGTGCCATTTTTGTTGCCTTCTGTTCACTGCAACTGTAAGAGTAAAAGTGTAGTTAGTTCAGACTGCCCAAGAGGTTCAGGGGAGACTAATGAGACTGATGAAATCCTGATGCTCCCCAAACATGTCAGACTTCGTAGCCTGTTTAAGGTCACTTGTGCACAGCTCAGCAGTATCCTTCTATGGCCTCTCTGCATCCAAAGACCTGTCAGGTGACCAGTGCCTGCCTCCAACATAAAATTTGCAGAGACTTGTGCAGAGCCAAACAGGTCAGCAAGGAATATGCAATACAAGTTCTGCACCTGCCTCAGCTATGTCTCAATGAATTTCCACAATTTAATTCACGATGAAGAAATCTTTGTGTTACGTACTTCATATAACTGGAAAATCATCTTGACCACTGTATTACTTGAAAAGTGACTCACGGTGCATATTGATTACTCTGATTAGTATTATTAATGGCTGTAAGAATTTATGATTTTAAACAGTGGGGCAGTTTATGTTACAAAAAGACTTATGGCCCTATCAAGGACAAAAAAAGTCTCAGATGTACTTATGTCAGGGTTAGGAAGGCTGTACTAAAACAGCTCACAGGTTAGATTACTAAAGCAGCTTATTAGTACAGTCATACCTCAGTAATTCATGCTGTCATATTAGTGGCTTTAGTGATCTGCAGAAATTTTTTCCACAATCCTTACTCAGAGATTCACAAAGTGGTGCATAGTTCTGCAGGATGGCACAGTGCCACCATGGCCGGCCCCAGCCCTGGCTTGCTGTCCATGCCAGGAGTGAGGAAGCCTTAAACTGTAACACATGGACCCACATGGATCCCCATTCTGATCATGCGGCAGCCAGCCTGGACTTGCCAGGGCATCTGTGCATATGCACATATGCACAGCCTCCAGCATAACAGTCTTGCACGTGCTAGCCACTGAAGTTAAAGGGAACAACTCCTATTCCTACTGTCCCTGTGCCTTAAGGGGCCCCTGAATGTTGCAGTGTTGCAAAGTTGCCATATTTCTGGCAATAATTTGCAATATTAATGTCTGTACCTAATTTGTGGATTTAATGTTTCACAAGACCCAAACCCCGCGAATCTGGAGGTATGACTCTTTGGTATAAACCGTTGGTTCTGGCTGGCAAGATTTCCAGCAAGAAAGAAAAATATTTGAAGTAATCACCTGAAGAACTACCCAACTCATTTTCATGCTAACAGCCCCATGCTTCAATGTCTTTGGCATCAATTGATCTGCACAAGAGAGTTCCTTCAGCAACTCATGTCTTTTGGGACTTTAAGATTTTAGGGCTCAGGCCCACTTTTAGCAGTGATGCAATTAAGAATCTTAATAAAAAGAGCATAAGCAGAAGAGTAGTGGAGTGAAAAATTACTCCACGATTATGCATCCCGTCAACATTATGTCAAAAATTTCAACTTTGCTTTAAGACCTTCAACAAATCAGCACATATGTTTCACATTCTTGCACCATGTTTTGACTAGAACCCTCTTTTTTTACCATTCAGGACTGGGAAACAAGACTTTCTTCCCTTTAATATTACATGATTAATTTTCAAGCCAAGTGAATGACTTTAAAATCTACAAATCCTTCTAAAATTCACTGTAATTTCACTTTTTCACTGAATCTCTAAACTTCTACTTAACTCACTGAAATCCATAATTTTCTGAATCCTGAAATCACTGCCATACCATGTCATTGGTTGCGGCAGCTGCCACTCCAACCGTACAGGCTGCGCTTGATAGGACCGTGCTCGGGGCAGGACCAGCCAAGAGAAGGCTAGACACAGTGCTTCTTGTCATGGCAATGCGAGCAAGCTGCTGGGCTCAGTGGGGCCACAGCACTGTCGTGTTCACTTGCAGGGAGTTAACTCCCAGCTCTTTCACCAGGGATGGCCAGGGCTGGCTAGATAAAGACACATTGCTTTGGCAATGCTAGTGAGCTGGTGCTGCGTCAAGGTGGCCCCTCTTGACGGAGCTCTGCTAGAGTGCTTCACTCAGAGCACTGGGGCTGGCCCCAGCTTGGTAACCCTACCTAACCTGGCATTGAGCACACCTGGCCAGGGCCCCTGTGATCCTGGCAGTGGTCTCAGGGGCTGTAGGGGTCCCTCTGTCCTGTCTCCAGTGGCACCAAGCCCAGCAGTTGCCTGCTCCGGCTTCAGCCAGCACTCTGGCCAGCGCTCTGGCAGCACTATTGCCATGGTGACTGGCTGCAGCCATGTTTAAACACAGCTCAGTAGCCTGATGTTCCGTCAGTGGCTGGGCCACGCCAGCCTGGCAGGGTGGAAATTTCACCCAGCAGTGCTGGGCCTACTCTCCAGGATGGGAACAAGGGAGCCCAGCAGCGAGGCAGAAGCCTCCAGCAGGAACCAAGCTGCAGTCGTGGTGCTGCTCGCTCTGTTCCTGCTGTAAGTCCAGGACTCCCCGCAGCGCTGGTGTGGCTGCAGTGACCCCTCTCTCCCAATTCCCAGGGACTCCCAGGGAAGGGATGGGGCAGAGAAGACCCCCTTTGTTCCCCTGACAAATCACACGGCACGAGGATCTTCCAGGAATGCCCCATAGCCGCTCTGTAGTTGAGGGGAGCAGGGCAATGGGCAGGGCTTAAATGCATATTCATGAGCTCATTACTTTTTTTGATTACAGGCTTCATACAAGGGGAAAGAGACCAGTGGCCCCACAGAAGTTGGGGAATGACTGTAGTTTTGAGATCCACCACACTGGCTTATAAATAAATCCAATGCCATGGTCCTGGCCAGCATGATACCAAGTGGGCAGAGGTGAAATCTTGTGCTACTCATTCATAATAGTGCTTTTACTGCAGATGATGACTGGTTCTGAACCTGTTTTTTTATTAATTCCGTAATTTTTTCTGCACTTGAGTTAGTCTTTTAAGAGCCCTGCTGACATCTCCAGCTCCTATAATTAACATTTCAAGAAAAATCACAGCCAGGAAAGACAAGCCTTTAGGAGACAAAATTAGTAAAACACATGGATCTTGTATCCCCTGGTCTCCTCTCCCCTCTCATCCCTGAGTGCAGGGGTTTAAGTGCAAAGCCTGTCATCCTGTTACTCTGAGCAGATACACAAGATAGTCTCTGCAAGCCATCCATTGTATACTTGCGCCATCTCTTTCCACTTTGGGGTTTTATGGGGTTTTTTTACTGCTTTGTGATTAGGAGAATTATGTGGACCAATGTCATTATCACCAGTTGTTTTTAGCAACTCAGAATCCAAAGAAGTTTGAATGAGGGAAATCAAAGGGAAACTAAACAGGGTGTCTTCAATACCACTGAAGATACTAAAAAAAAAATACGCATTTTTTTTGTTAAAATAACACCTATTGACATTATTTTTGTTGAGTCTTTTGCAAGTGGGAGACTAATCACTCTAGCAGGAGCTAGGTAATCCACAAGCTGTTACAGTGTACTTTTAGCTTGTCTTGTGTGTTATTCAACCTCACAGATTTCCATGCTAAGCAGACATGAAAGGATTAGTGAAGCCTGCAACGTGAAACTGATATTGCAAGTCACAGAATCACAGAATC
>WEKX01008691.1:0-12557 GCA_013390025.1 Pitta sordida
CTTTTCATACTTTCCTTGTTTTTTTTCTGAACCTCATGAGGGAGGGTGGTTTATTTTGTTTTTTTCTCTGGCTAAGCCCCAGTTTGCCTCAAACCTCATCAATAAGGTAAGAACATTTAAGGGAACGGGAACATTGGGGTGGGGGGAGCTCTCTAAAAATTCTTCCTGTTCCCAAGTGGGAAATAAAAGTTTTAAACTTCTTAAAAACAGCGGAAAAATTTTTTTTCCGCAAGTCCCATAAATCACTTCAATTGGCACCAAAATAGAAAAGCAAAGGAGGACTTTTCAAGATTATTATGGAGACAGCTAATCTTCAGAAATATTAAGAGTCTGTAATAAATATCAGTATTGGTTCACAGCACCTTATCTTGTAATAGAAAGGAAACTAACACCTCATTTCAACTAGGGTACAGTGATCTTGCTCAGGGTTTTCTAGAACAGTCATCTAGATGAGGGAAGCCCTGATTTACAAGAAAAGTACAGTAAGCCCTCTCCACACCTCCCAGATAGTGGCTTCACCTCTATGCGGCATGATTTTTCCACGATTAAGGAGGCATGTTTCGTGACTGCGCATGCACAGCCTGACACATATGATTATTCAAAGTAGGCACTCATGAATATGCAATTTTTTCCTGCCCCCCAAGCCACTGCACAAACTGCTGGCACACTGCTCTGCCGGCCCGCGCTAGGCGCTGGATTAAGGCTCCAGTCTCTTCGGGGGCGTGGGTTCGAATCCCACCGCTGCCAGCACAAAGCTCCTTTTCAGAGGGTAATATAGTAACCAAAGACGAGGAGCAAGCAGAAATACACAATGCACACTTTGCCTCTGTTTTGAGCTTCAGAGTAGTACAGTGGTAAGTGTCCCCACCTGGTGTGTGGGAGGCCTGGGTTCGATTCCTGCCAGGGAGACAGTGTTAAGAGTTGGACTCGATGATCCTTGTGGGTCCCTTCCAACTCAGAATATTCTGTAACTGAGACTTGCATATGGCCTGGGTTTGGAGCTCAGAGTGCCCAGGTATGGCTGCTCCTGGCTGCACTGCGCTGGCAGCACCGTGGGAGAGACAGCGGGGTCGGTGGGATACTGCCCCTATCCCACTGGGAGGGGGTTCCACCCCACCCCAGAGCCAGCTGCTAGGAGGAGAACTTGTCTCCACTGCTCACCCCCAGTGAATTTAAACAGAAATGTAAACAAAATTCAGTAGAGAAGCACTGTTCAGGGATGCTGTTGGAGGCTCCCACTCCTGCTGGCAATTTGCATCCAGTAAAAACCAGACGCTTTCCAGGTTAATAGCCTATTTTGTCACCTTTTCTACAAAGCTTTTGTTTTTATAGTACACATTAGCACAGATTTTGTTTTGTCTGTTTGCTTAGTTTTTTTGAAAGCAGGAATTTGAAGTGCACATAACTTTTAAGCTCAATTTCTGGAAAAAGTTTGGTCACTTCAGGCTTGACTCTACCTAAATAAGTTTACGTAGTGCTGGAGTCAAACATGGGTTTAAACTCTGCTAGTCTGGTCCCTGCAAGGTGCGTCCCAGAGCCTGCAAAATTCCTGGAGAATGCAGCTTGTCCTCAGCCCCTCTCCTCAGCACCGGGACACTGCTCTGCCAGTGCGCCATCAGCAGTGTTACCATGGTGACAAGGCACCCACTGGGCCGTTGCTCGCACATGTTTAAGTGCCGGCAGAGCTATGCATGGCCGGCCCCAGCCGCCACTGTGCCATGCAAGGTGTGTCCCCCAGGAGGGAACACGGCGGGGAGTACTCACAATACAGCCCCGTGGTGCCCCTCTGTGCACTGCAGATGCTGCATGGCCAGAGGAGACCCACTTCACTCCCCCAGCCACGCGAGGAACTTCCGGGAGTGCACCACAGCTGCTCCTGCTGAGGGGGTGGGGCGACAGTGGCCAAATTTGCATATTAATAAGCTGCCACTCTATGTGGATGAAGGGCTGCACAAGGGGGCAAGAAGACCTGCAGTACTGTGGTATTTGAGGGTCAACTGTAATCCCAAATCACTAGTTTTGGAAAGCTTCAGGAAACTCAACAGATGTGATAAACCCCACAAGAAGCCAGAAGTGTATAATTAACCTTACATTTATATTATACTTATTTGTTAGGGAAACTGAGGAAACCCCCACACTTCCATTAAACAAAACAGATATCACAAGGAAAGCTTATCACACTCAACCTAGCATTTAAAATTACTTGAATTTTGTTTTTTTTTTAGTTGGTAAACGATGTGCAAAATAGACTGTCAGTAGGACTCACCATGAGAATACAGAAAAAGTCACTTTCAGTAGTAAAATGAAAATAGGATCCCAACTTTATATACACTTACGATAGAGTAATGCCCATTTACATTTAATTAGTAAATTTCTCTTCTTCAACTGTATGACCACAAGGGCAGGCCACCATGCCCAGCTGGAGCTGGATCCAGCAACAGAAGATCCTTCCCTTATAGAACAGAGGAGCACAATGACTCCACCACTACGGCAGAAGCTGTAGTGGGTCATGAAGACAGTGTGAAATACAAAACTGAAAAAAAGAGAGATTTAAGAATCTTCAGGGAACTTAGTTTTTTATCTCCTGGTTGCATTGAGACTTTGACCATTGAGTCTTTACTTTCTCCTTGGCAAAATTAAGAAACACACTTGTGAAGTACAAGGGTAAATAGCAATAATTTGCACCTGCTACTGCTTGCCACCAGCCATGTATTTAACAGAAATGTTTGTGATGTGTTTTAGGTAAGAATCTGCCAGACAAGCCTGAGATTATCTTTTCCTCTTCCCTCTGTCACTCAGTAGATATATTTAATCAGGAAACAACATCCTCCCTTCCCTTTCTTCCTTCTAGAACTCTTTGTTTGCTGGCCTATTCCACTACAACGTGACACCACACTAGCTGGCTGGCTAGCTTTATTTACCCTTCAAAGTTCCCTTGACTCTGCTGTAGGATGTAGAATGTGAACAATAAAGTGCACTATTGAAAAAAACGGGAAGTAAACTGAATTTTGGAAACTTAAACAGGGAAGACTATGACTGTGGTCTAAAAGCCTTCCTTCTTCTCTCACAAAGCATATTCTAAATACTCTTTATATACATACAATAGTTTGGCCTTGCAGATCCTCACAGATGCTAATAGTAGGGTCCATAGCCCTGTTTATGAGCTCCAGTAATAGCCTGAAGGCAGGTCAGAAAGCCAGGAAAACTGGCTACAGATGTGACATATATAAGACACAGCAACTGTCAGTGCAAAACACAAGCTATTGCTAAAGCTCGTCAAGTCATGAATGAAATTCTTTGTGGCACAAGATCTTTGGTAAGGCCAGTGGAGCAAAATAAAACCTCAATAAATCTCAGTGGAACTATTTTTTCCCAAGAACAATAGGATCCCAACCTATTGTTACATTGTTACATGGCAAGACTGTGTGAACCTGTCCTGTGTTCCTGCTCTCCTCATTTAGAACCAATCCCTAGTTTTATTTTACTTTTTTTTCATTTTCAGCTAAAGCTGTCAAAGGGGAGGGAAGAGGGTAGCTGGAACAATCCTTTCTTCAATTAGTTTGATCCAGTCTTTTGCTTTCTAACTTCAGGCAAGGCCCACACTGCAGATTACTGCAACGCCAGAAACACAGAGGTAGTAATTCACAATCAGTGCTAGCGCACAATATGAAAATATGCCACAAGCTTCTGCACTGACAGGAGATACTGCAGAGTCTCTGCTCCAGTGCCACTGCATTACATTGGAAGTTGTCCTCCAGTAAGGAAAATGAAGCAGGGTGAGGATAGGGAAAGAACTGCTGAGGAAGTGCTGGTGTAGTACACTGTGATAGATGAGGTAGGTACTACATCTGACAAAAATTTAAATCAGTGTTATGCATTCTAGTGACAGAAGTGTGCTGATAAATGAGACACTGCAGTGCATCCATGACAATCAACAGAATTAATTTTATGCATTTAAACTTATTACTGAAGTCTCACATGTTTACCAAACACATTTCAGGAGGTCAGCTCTCTGCAAAGTACAGCCAAAACACTGATCACAACCCCAGCCACTTTGCAGTTTAGAATGGCCTTGAGAGCTGGCAAAGGGAAGCTGGCAGTTCAAAAGCTACTAGACAGCTGAGGACAGCCAGAACACTGTGTGCCTTTTTAACACTCTGTCCCCAGCAGGACATGAGTATGAGAAAGAGAAGAAATTGGTATTAAAAAGGTGGCTGTGTTAGCTGGAAGACATGCCAATTTCTGCTTGTTGGTTTTTTGGTTGTTTTTTTTTTCCAGTACAGAAAAGGAGCAGAGAATCTATTTCTACTTCCAATGACAACAGTACCATGACCCAGTCAGCCCATTTAGTGGACCCGTGGGCAATAAAATGTCCACAAATTTTTTACTTCTCTTCAAGGGAATCTGGATGCAGGCCAACACTCCTTACAAGTTCCCTACACAGCCATGGTGGGAGCACTGGCCTACACTGAAGTGCCACAGAGAAAGGACATCTGCGCTATATTTCTGAGAGTGCCCAAAAAATTTGGTAGCTGCCTGTTTCTTCAAAGTGGCTCATCCAGCTGGGTGGTGATAACATAACTCTGAGAGAGGGGCATAACTAATATAAGAACACTAATAATTTTTGGACTTCTGCAGTTGCTAGCCTAGAAAGGTGCACAGCAACAGCTTTCTCATCTGGAGTGGTACCAGTTGCCAGCTCCTGACCTATCCAACTATTACCATGAATAAATACTGGTCAAATATTTGTATTTGAAAAAGAGAGTACAAACCATGAAATTACATATTCATTCAATTTTTTATATCATTTACATGTTTCCAAAGCCATTTTAATGAAGCTTTCAGGGGAAGATGCTTCCTCTCAGTAGATAGATTTGCAGTTTAAATTTTGTTGCTGCACTTCAAGGCAGATTGATTTGTGGGTCTTAAAAGCAGGAGAGAGAACATAGATCATGTATCCCTCCAGCTAGCATCTCAATGACATAGATACACATGCCTGCTTCATCCATGTAGCTTCTAAATTCAGCATAAAAAGTGACCTCTTCCCTCCCACTGCTTCCCTTGGCAACAGGAAGTTTAAACCATCCTGTGTTTTTTTAAACCATGTCACCAGACTGCTTGCACTCATCTACCTCATTTCAGCACAAACCTCTTTCCTACAACAGTGGTTTAAGTTGCCAGATGGGAAGCTGATTTCATACTCACTCCTCATGATGAATGTTAAGTCTTGGTTAATGATACAGCTGACTTCTATGTGCTAAATGTCAACTATGAGAAACACTGGAGTATGTATTTCACAGGCAAGCATGGCAGGTAAAGAGCGCTAGGGCACTCTCTAAAGCTTGCTAAGACGTCCACTAGACACAAATATCTGATGAGCATTATGCAAGCAGTGACACAATATTGATTGGTTTAGCAGATTCTACTACAGATTACTTTGTTGTGCACATCTTCTTCTCATTTTTACAGAGCATTAAAGCTTTGGGAAAGTTGTGATTTCTTTCTTTCAATACAGAAATGAATTAAAGTTTAACAGAAATAAATAGGGCATATTCAGGGGGAAAAAAGGCAAAAGAGCAGCATGAGAAATTTACAGCAATTAAATCCCATTTAAGGCATATTTTATAACTGCATAATATACACTAGTCTACATGCATTCTGCTGGGTGAAAGTCAGTCTAGTCCTTAAGACCTGAAAATGTTAGAATGCAGAAAACATTCAGAAGCTGCTAGAGGCGAAGAGAGCAAAACATGGCTTAAATATGATTCATCAATTTGACAGCTATACAAACTCTGCTATTGTGAACTTGCCCTTGCTACATTTGAAAGTGTGTTTGCTGGAATCTGTCACTGAATTAACTGTTATCTATCAAAGAGAATACATTAAAAGGAGTTTGAGAGGAAAAACATTTTTTTAAGCTGTTGCTAGTACTGACATACATTTTATTTCTGCCATTCCTATTGCCACCATGCCTAAAAGGCAGTCTACAAAGCAGAACAAAATGCCAGTCCAAACTACCTGAACTTTCCTAATGCTGTTGGTAGTGTTGATAATCTATTAATTACACAAAGAGCAACCCAAACCCATTCAACACTTTCAGTTTGATAGCAGCACATTTAGAAATTGCTGACATCTGCTTTAAGCTTTAAATTTTTTACACTAGCACTACATAAATACTAGATTTATGTCCTGTATCTCACACTCATTGTGTAGGAGCAATATTTGCCAAAGCACTGTCCTGTTCTTCAGGGCTAGAGAGCACTACAGTACAAAAGTAATGCAGAGACAGCCTCTGGACATTTCTAACCCGTGACAGATTGAAATAGTGATGTGTCTTTCTGTGCTTTTGAGATGTACACAAATAAAAAAGGAGAAGAGAACGAGGACTGAAAAAGTTAGGACTCAATGAGTTAGGACTCAAATAGAAGAAAATTACCGGCGGCACCACTTAGCCTGCCACTGCACTGTGTATGAACATGCTGCACTGTTCAGTGCCTAGGAGCAGGGGCAGCCTTTCCTCTGCAGTCACAGCAAGGCCAGCGGGAAAGTTGTGTCAGAGTCCCTGGTGGGGAGGAAGAGCTGCCTCTTCCTACCAAAATGAATGCATAGCCATAGCCTTAAAGGATTAACATTTAAATTTCAAGATGATAATTTTCCTCCTTTCAACACTGTATCAGCTGCCAATGGTAAAGGCCACTTTAAAATGTAAGAGAGAAAAACCTGCATAAACAAACAAGACAAACAAGACTCAGCTCTGACCTAAACACCACTGCAATTCACTGGCAGCACATCTGACATGCCAGCAGTTCCACAAACATATCTGGATTCAGAAAGAGCAGAGATGAACCTGCTACTCTCTAATAGGTCTTCCTCTCTAACAGGTACTGAAGAAATGAGAAAAAGGGTCATAATAGCCCCCTGAAAATGAGTTACACTATAGCACTGATGTCACTAACTGCCTCATAGCTACTGTCAGATCTGATCAAAATGCAACATGGATCAACACAATGAACTCTGCTTTAGTTGCAGTAATACAAGTCTATTGTTCCAGCTGGTAATCAAGATATTGATGCACTAAGGAGGCTCTGGTGACAAAGGAAAATTAAAGCCTTTCAGTAAGTTTTTACCTAATATACAAAGTAGTCTCTTATTATCAGAAGGAATATATAGATTTTTGAGAGTTAAGAAGGAAATACACATTTGCTTATGTTAATTCACAATTTGTTTGATGGAATCTAGATACACAGATTCACAGATTCACAGAATATTATGAGTTGGAAGGGACCCACAAGGNCCTCGTTCTGGTATCACCAGCCTGAAGGAAGAGGTCCACACCCATCTAGCAGCAACCTCCCCGCAGGTAGTTGTAAACAGCAATGAGGTCTCCTCTGAGCTTCCTCTTCTCCAGGCTGAACAACCCCAGTTCCCGTAGTCGCTCCCCATAGGGCTTGCCCTCCAGTCCCTTCACCATCCTTGTCACCCTTCTCTGGACCCTCTCAAGCAGCTCAACATCCCCCTAGATGAAAATGTACTTTTAAAGAAATAATAGAACAAATAATTAAAAAAAAAATAAACTATAGGTCATCAGTAAAAGGACCTGTGGCCAGCTCAAAACTTGTAAAAAATGCACTTTTTTCATTATCTCAATATATTTTCCATTTTCTATAGTCAGTCTTTCAATCTTTCATAGCAGCTGAAGGCCTGAGCCATTGTAGATCAAAATATATATATCACAAAATCACAAAATATATGTACAGTTGGCCCTCCTCCACTTCGCGCTCCCCATATTGCGGCTTCACACCTTAGCGGCATGATTTTGCAGTGTTAAAGGAGGCACCTTTTCACAACTGCGCATGCGCGATCTGGCACACATGAATATTCAATTAGGCAGCATGAATATGCAAATCAACCTGCGCATCTGTGGTGGCGGCTCGGCCCAGCTGCAGTGGTGGCAGCTCAGCCACCCATCCCGTTCTGGCTGTGGCGGCTTCGTTTTGCCACCCTCCCTGCTGGGCTCCGCCATTTCCCCACCCCCCCAGCATGGCCACCATGGCAACCGATACACAGCAACACAGCGCTGAAACAGCACCGGGGAGCCATTTGAGGGTGTGGGGCAAATTTGCATATTAATGAGCTGCCATTCAACGCGCAAGTAGGGCTTCACGGAACCCGATTAAGACCGAGGGTTTGTGATATAGGAGACCCGACTGTATATCTACATGAAGTTTACAGAAAAGCATAATGTTCCTCTTCACATACTAATTCAGTTGCTGCTTTTTGCCAGGACATATTTCTCTGTAATTTTAACATCTTAAGAGAATGGGCTCATAAAAATTGAGGCCCTTGAATATTAAAAACTGATTCGAAAAATGCAAATGTGGAATTGTTTACACTAAATTCATAGAAAAATATGGAAAGTGACAACAGATTGTTTTCTGAACTGTCTTCTGAGAGTTAATCCATTGTTATGTCACTCCCTGCTCTCAGAGTCTGGAAGTCCACTATCCAGAATGAAAGTATTTTCAAACTCCATTAGTCCATGTAGAAATCAAGCAAGGCAGACTCCAATGTGCACATGCACATGTAGGTAGATTACTTTCAGAGATAATACAGAAATACAGTCAAATACAGCAGTCTACATAAAAAATGAAAAGATGGTTTTATCAACACTGCTATTTCATCCCTCCTAAATCACACCAGAGGTATGTCCCATTCGAAAAATGGGCAATCACATTTTTAGACAGTGCTCACTGAAGAAAATCATACCAACATAAAGTGAGCAATATTTATAGATAAGAGTGCTGAAGTGTAGACATGGGAACATACCACCCAGTGATAAAACCCTAT
Organism: Pitta sordida; assembly: GCA_013390025.1. Classification (NCBI taxonomy): domain Eukaryota; kingdom Metazoa; phylum Chordata; class Aves; order Passeriformes; family Pittidae; genus Pitta; species Pitta sordida. Next base: position 8,848 of record WEKX01008691.1, read on the forward strand.
CAGATTCTTTCAGCATGGTAATGCAGATGAAGAGCAATCCTAAGAGTGACTTTTTAGAAAGACAGCTGCACATTCATGTCAAATTCAGTTACACAGCTATAGTTTAAACCTAATTCATCCCATTGAAATAGACCATCTGTTTTCTTAAAAACATGTATATCATGTTGCCAGGTGCTGATTTGTTTTGTGCCAGGTTCTATCCCAGAGGTACCACATTTCATCAAAAGGTATTTTTGTACTTTGCAGAATGAAATGTAAAGTACACGTAAAACAAGGCTCTTAAATGCAAAGGATTCCTCTTCCTTTTGAAACTACAGGAATGGGGGTTGTCCAGTCTGGAGAAGAGGAGGCTCAGAGGTGACCTCATTGCTGTTTACAACTACCTGTGGGGAGGTTGCAGCCAGATGGGTGTGGACCTCTTCTTCCAGGCTGATGACACCAGAACGAGAGGGCACGGCCTCAAGCTACGCCAGGGGAGGTTCAATCTTAACGTTAGGAAGCGGTTTTTCACAGAGAGAGTGATTGCACATTGGAATGGACTGCCCAGGGAGGTGGTGGAGTCACCGTCCCTGGAGGTGTTTAAGAGAAGACTCGATGAGGAGCTTAGTGACATGGTCTAGCTGGGGGGTGTAGGGCTGGATGATCCTGGGTCCCTTCCGGCTCAGAGTGGCCTGCTAGACTGTGAGGGAACTAGGTTTGTGTTACCGCTCTGGGATGTGCTTTTGGTCTCTGTACGGGTGTTAGATGGTGAGTTGGACTAGATGATCCTTGTGGGTCCCTTCCAACTCATAATATTCTGTGAATCTGTGTGACTCTGTGAAATATCTTTTCCAATAGTGGAAAATGTTTTAAAAAACTATCACCTTACACTAGAAGAGAAAATAGCACTTTTTCTTCAGGCCCTCCCCCACCATATGACCCATACTGGCAAGTAATAAAATATGTCTTGAATCCAGTATGTAAATATACTGGAGTCTGCATGGGATATTAAAGCATGTATGACCATTTACATCCATCTGCTATTTAAATTTAGTAGAACATATATATTCAATATGAAATTTACCACAAGTTACTCTGTGATGATGTAAAAGCAAAAAATAACAAAACTGCAGGCCAGGTGAGGTTTTTAAATGTCTAAATTCAAATATCACAACCACAAATAAAAATACAGCAGTAGCCTCTTAACATAATTAATGAATGAGATTAATAAGCCTAAATATCCATGTATTCAGAATTACTGTACATTGTGCAGACAACTACACCAGTAATATTTTCATTTCACCCAAACTTTTTTATCTTGGGAAGGTGGGAGGAAGAGTAAGTTAAGCCATGTATTCTTTCACAGCTTCCACATCTGCAGTTGGCTGTGAGAGAAACACGGAGATAGAAATGCTACTAAATATTTCACTGACTTGTTCTGCCTTGGATGCTGCTTAGCAATGTATACACTCTGAGGTAAAAAGTAATTTTTGAGAAGTCCTAAATATTTTACACTGTTGTTCCTTACTTTAAAATACTGTGTTCAAACTACCTTCTGAAAGCAACATGCAAACAAAAACTGTACACAGCTGAAACTGTACCTCTACAGACAGCTTGAGACCCTTCTTTTCATACATGGATCGGTTTCTGTTACACCACTGGCTTGGCAGATTTCTTATACTGACCAAGCATAACACATGCCAAGTCCTGTAATCCTCTGTGATCAGACTTCAGCACATACACATTCATCCCAACAGCACATCACTAGAAAGGTGGATAAATGAGCTAGGCCCCAGTCTGCACCCCTTCTTGGCATTGGAATGTTTGCAAAGTACAAATTTTCTCAGTAGAAAGTAGCAAAACTTGCTTCTTAGCAAACATGCTATAGCTTCCAGAACTGACCTTTTACCATAGAGATCAACAGAAAAATTTCCACTGACTTTACTAATACAGGATCAAACAAAGCAGCAGAAGTGATGGAGTTTAATGCTGCTTAATGGATGAAGCATTTGTTGGCTGTAGATGTTGTCTAATTTTAGTGAAGCCTTTGTCAACATTTCCCCCACATTCTCTTGGAGAAACTGGCTCAGATGGTCACACTCTTCACTGTGTAAAAAATTGTCTGGATGGCTGGGCCCAGAGAATAGTGATGAATGGAGCTACATCTAGTTGGTGGCCTGTCAATAATGGATGTTCCCCAAGGCTCACTACTGTGGCCCATCCTGTTTAACATCTTAATGACCTGAATGACAGGATCAAGTACACCCTCAGCAGCTTTGCATATGACACCAGGTTGGGTGGGAGTGTTGATCTGCCGGACTGCAGGAAGGCTCTGCAGAGGATCTTGATGATCTGGATCAACAGGCCAAGGTCAATTGCATGAGGTTCAACACGGCCAAGTACCCTGGGGTCACAACAACTCCAGGCAGCACTACAGGGTTTTGGGAGATTGGCTGGAAAGCTGTCTTGTGGCAAAGGATCTGGGGGCACTCTTTGACAGGTCGCTGAACATGAGCCAGCAGCGTGTCCAGATGGCCAATAAGGCCAATAGCATTGTGGCTTGTATCAGGAATAGCGTGGCCAGCAGTACTAGGGAAAGGATTGTCTCTGTCCTTGGCACTGGACAGGCCTCAAGTGTTATCAATCATTGGAATAAGCTACCAGGGAAGCAGCCAAGTCACCATCCCCAAAGGCATTTAAAAGACGTGTAGATGTGGCACTTGGGGACACAGTTTAGTGATGGACTTTGCAGTGCTAGATTAACAGTTGGAGTCAAAGATCTTAAATGTGTTTTCCAACCTAAATGATTCTATGATTCTGTAACAAAATCTGCATTCTTCTTATGAGTAATATAATGTTAAGTTAGTCTTGTTGATGTTTCCCTCATAAACTACTGCTCTTTAATGATGATGACATGACCCTGAGATTGGCTCAAATAGACAGAGGATGGTGTCCATGGCACTGAGGTTGTGGGTTCGATCCCTGTATGGGCATTCACTTGGGAGTTGGACTCGATGATCCTTGTGGGTCCCTTTCAACTCAGAATATTCTGTGATTCTGTGTGATTCTGTAAATGTATTTATTTCTTGAACTCTTGAGTCTCTTTTGTTAACCAAAAAATAATCTAAATTGATAACATAGTTCTAACCAGATCACAAAAATAGCAAAACAAAACAGTCATGTTAGACATTATGAAAGAAAAACTTTTAAAGAAATTTCAATCTTGCAGTGAGTTTACATTTCATTAGTATCTATCCATTGGTGTTTTACATAATATAGTAGAATCAGCTTGTAACCATTATAGGGCAATAGTCCACAGTTAAAGCCATTACCCTTTTGTTTTAAATACCATTCAATTTGATTAAAAAGAATGAATAAAAGCTCTATCTACTCTGGGAGTCTTTTACAAAAACACCTCCTTCATGGCTAGAAGGACCCTGGCTTCAGTAGGTTTTCACATGCTGGGCTACCACCTGGAACAATGCTACTTCTAACTCAGTTCAGAAGAGGACTTAGCTATGTAAAACCAGGTGACTCACCTACACTGGTCTCCCAGCAAACATGAAACTCAACTAGCTCAACAATTCTGTTAGATAGACTATAGTAAGGACAGCTTAAACTTGAAGATGGCTGAGGAAATTTTTAAAAAGCAGTAACATAGTGGGATACTGAATTATACCTGCTGGTGTTCATGAAAGTCGGGAAAGAAGGTGTATTGGGTCTGTCTGAGC
>WEKX01008693.1:0-61586 GCA_013390025.1 Pitta sordida
ATTCTGTGATTCTGTGATTTTTGGTTTGGAGAGATCCACTAAGTTCATACCAAATGAGATCGAGACTGGACTAACATGGATACCATGTCCAGTTCTGGGCTCCTCAGTTTAAGAAAGATGCTGAACTGCTTGAGAGGGTCCAGAGAANTAGAGGACAGAACTTGGGAAAGAAGTGAGAAGTTGTTATTTGACAGGGCAGATGTACCTGATGGAGCTAATACTGTCTTGGAACTAAAAAATAATTATTTATTCAGCAATAAGCAAAAAATAATTTCTGCTGGAGACCTAGAACTAGTATACCATGTCAGTTTTTCTTTTTACTTTGAAAGTAAAGTGTTTAATCTTGTGTATTAAGCAAATATTACAGCAATTTTAGTGCAATTACAGTCAGCCATGGATTCCATTTTAGTTTAAAACAAGGCATGGTATTTATAAAAGTAGCATCCTTTAGGCTTCCCGAACTAACTGAAAAATTCTAACTATGCCTATTACGAAGGCAGGCATGAAAGTTAATCAAATAAAGGTGGCATGTAAGTATGCCTAACCTGCAGGTTGGTTGATAAAGGCCATATGGGTGCTCTTACGCAGGAATAAAATTGCTTTCATTTTCTGTAACTTAATTTTGTTTAAATTGCTACAAACTCCAGCCTCTTTATTCTGAGTGAAAACACATGCTTGAACTTAGGCCTGTTAACTTCAGCACTTGATTATCCATAACTTTCTGAAGTGTCTTCACCCAAACTTGTCATTAAAACTAGTTATTGCTCCTACTTATATACAAAGTGTGTAAGCGAGGATAGCAGCATTCTCCACACCAGCTGCACTTCAGTCATATGGAGCCCTTGTAAGGGCTTCTTCTAAGCCTTTCTCCACATTTGCATGTGACTTAAAAAGTTAAACTCACAAAGACAGAAAGGGAACTGACTGAATATGTTCAAAGAAATCTGGCCCCTTCTATGCACTTTTTCTGATTTTATCCCAAGGGCACTGGGCCTGCTTCTTTCTCTTGTATGAAAAAGATGCAAGAATGGCATACATATACATCCAAAAAGACCATGGCAAACTAAAGTCGCTGTCAAGCCTTAGTAGAACTGATGTTTTCCAGTCATCACCTTTACCAAATTCCTTAGGAAGACGAGCTACAAGTTGTTTTGTTGCACCCTACCTACTGTCCTTCAACAGTCAGAGGAGAAATATTTCTTGATATACTTTTTCTTATTTAATTTCCATGTTTAGCATTGCATCATATTTCTTACCATTTGAAAATATGGGAAGTAGTAAAAAGAAAAAAGAATAAAACCAGAACAGCAATAAACATAAACTGATTTATAGCTGAGGTACCAGCCTACTGCCTAAACTGTCTGGCACATGTTTGATGATGGGATAATGAGAAAATCCTCATAACAACTATTTCATTTGTGTGCTCCTAAATAGGACAAAAATACTCAGAGGATGTGGATGACCACTAAATAATTCACCCATTTCAGATTTTGTTCTATGGGGCATGAAGGCAATACTGCCTTGATCTATTTTGGTGCAGACTGACATCAGCCATAGCTCCCCACCAGTGGCAGAAGTACTCCTGGCATTACAAAAACCACTTCCAAGGCCATAGACAGGTAACCTCCCTCTTCCTCCATAGATGCTAATTTGAATTGCCCAGGAACAGCCTGTTCAAAGGCTATTACTAGTAGTTGTTTATGCAGTCATCCATCCTATGGCTCATCTCAGGCTTCCACTGCCTGGTTGCCTTGATTGTTCCCAAACAGCATCCCTGCTGACCCTATTTGCAGACACCTGGGCTTTGAGAGAGGGAGGCAGTGGAATGGTGGGCTGTGAGGCTGATGCCCCATTGTGAGAGTATGTGGTTGGAGAAGATGTGAACAGCAGGGGTAAAGGCAATATTCAGTGTCATCACCAGTGATACCTGTATTTCTGGATGTGAAGAGCCCAGTTGTACAGTAATGTTTTCAGAGTATCCACTAGTGACTGTTTAGAAAAAATGAGAGGTGAATGATGAGATCTATAACTCTGTATGACCCTGGTTTATACACAGCTTCTTATTTTCCTTGTTTTTAAGGAAGTTTTACATTTGCTCTGTAAACTAGAGGCAAAAAATTCCAAACCTGGCCACTTTGGATGAAAAAGTCTAAGCTCCGTGGATACTGTTGCTATAATACATCTTCATAACTCTGTAATTGGACTCTAGGTTCCTTATGATAACAGGTCTTCTGTGAGAAAATCTAGAATTATACTGAGAAAAAATTAGAATATCAGAATTACATCAAGAATTGTAGAATATTAGAATGATGCCAATACAAGCACAGAGTGGCTTCACTTTTGCTAAATAACCCCTTAATTTTAACACTAAACCTCATATCTCATAGTAAGTTTAGATTATTTAATGTGAACATGTAAAGCATCTTAAGCTGTGACAAGATTTTGTGGGTGACCTCAAATTCAACCCCTAAGGAAAAAAAAAATATGCAGGGAACTTATTCAAAGAAACAAGCATTCACTTTTGGAACATTTTGTAATCAAAATCCCATGACAGAAGGGAAAAATGCAAAAAAGAGGAGGCAGCTGAGACTCTGAGCACCAAGAGTTAAAAATATTTACCATGATATAAATTTTTTAAAAAGTAAAGACTTGGAAGAGTTCAGAAGTGTTGCGTATCTTTGGTATTTTTAGACCTCTTTACACTTCTGAAGATCTGATAAACTCACAAACCCTAAGATTACTTGAAAACATCCATACTAGCTACATAACGTATACTTGCTGCATAGTGTACCTCAAATGGATACACTTAATTTGCAAGGAGCCCAAAATTTTAGGAGAACCCTAAGTGACTACATCTGAATTTCACCCTAAGTAGAGGCAATGACATGCACCTCCTGGTTCTCCTCTCAGCACAGACCCACTGCTGGGGCAGCAGGCCCATGAAAGGATGGAGCAGTCAGGCTGCAGAGAGACCCACATCTGCAGACACTAGTCAATGCTATGACTGGATAATTCACAGCTGTGCTCGCCTTTCCTGCCCCATACACAGGAGGGGTGGGTTGCAAAGGCCTATCATGAGACCAGCAAAGAGCTGGGTGCTTTGGCACATCATTCCCTGCTGATGTGAATCAGGTGCCTGGATTTCACGTGTGCCAGCCTCAAAGAGAGGGGAGGTGGTGGAGGGCTGCTGGGTGGACGCTGGCTCCCGCATCCTACACTGTGAGGCCTTTCTGCCCTGGGCGTGCCAGGGGCACCAGCCTCTCCCCCTCTCTTACCCTCTCTGTCCACCAAGATGTTGGGTCATTCTTCTGCAAATATGTACCAGCGTTTCGTTGGGTTTCTCACTGTATCAAACCTCAGGAGTGCTGTGGGACAGCATTTTGGAAATTACAGTCTTTCTTTATGCAATGTTCAAAGCGGAAAAAGAGCTTTGAACTTATGAGGCTGGGAGTCGGGAGTCAGAATTCAGCCAGCTTTGGGTTGCTTAGCCTTTGTGTACTATGAGTGGCATGAATTGCGTGCAAATGTACACAATCCATTTTAACCCTCTGACACAACTTTCTCTGATGCTTTGAGCTCCTCTAAGTAGTCACTTGACTGCAAATTATAACACACTTGACTTTTCATATACAGTGATCCCCTGCATATTCATGGCTTGCATATCCACAAATTCAGTTAATCGCGGTTGGATTTTCAGTGAGTTGTGAGACCGTGCATGTGCATAGAATGTCCCAGACCCTGGATTTCATGGCCAGAAAGTGCCAAAGGGCGCTTCCTCCACTTTAATGAGGTGCTACAGTGCGAGCCACACTCCCAGGATCACCACTCCAGACTTTATTAGTGGAGGGTGTGTGGCTACAGGCCAGGAGTAGCTGAATATTCATGGATTCGGTATCTTCACAGATTTCATAACTCGGGGGGCCTGCCCAGACCTGGCCCCCAGCAAAATCCGGGGGATCACTGTATAATATAAATAGCTTGAGATTTTTATGCACAAGCTGGATTTATATTAGTTGCAAACTAACTTTCGAAAAACTCCAGTGTTTTCTCACCATAGGTTCTCTCTTTCCTTTCTTTACTTTCTGAAAACATAATAAGAGAATAATGTGTAGTCTTGTGGTCATGTCACTGCATATGGACAGAATTTTGATATGTGTTTTCCAGTTGCAGTTGTTACTATAGAAAGAGCTAATGTGACTGACAGAGACTTCTGAAGCAGTATGAAGAAACAAACTAATTGACTTTTAGAGAAAAAAGTGCAGAACAATTTATCCTAGTATGTACTATGTATCTTTTTCTGCACAGAAAAGTAGTCAAGACAAAGTAACAAAATTGAAAAATGAAACAACTTTCCAAAACATGAAAAAGCACCAGTTTGGCTTATCTCTGACATGCTTGTCACAAAGATGAGACTAAAACAAACCTCCAGATACTCAGCATTAATAGGCAGTGATGAACAATAAGGTTGCTGCTCTCTCCCCCCATGCACGGATGTTCAGGGGAAACCAATGACACCAAAGGTAATATACAGAATTCTCTCTTTCATACACATAATAGGCATTTGCTTGGTGTTTTGAAGTTAATGGAGTTATTCTGGAGTTAATTGGGTTTAACCAGAGAAAAATTGGACCCACTAGAATAAGTGTTAACACAAAAGGCTTTGGAACCAGGCCCGCATTGCTAGTCAGAGGGACCAACAGTGCAGAGCAAAAGGACCTCTTAGCAAATGAGAGAGTGTTAAAAATCTTAGAAAAAAAGGAGAGTGATGCAGAGGAAACTTGTGTAGTCTTTTGAATTGGCAGCTGTATCATATGCTGTGGTGGGGAGATGGTCAGCAGCACTCTCCACTGGTTCCAAACAATTATCTCCTTGGTTCCTCATCACAAAAGTTATGTGTAGGATGAAAAAAAGAGAACTGTCTGAGTGGTTAGCACAGGCCTGAGTAGATGTGGGATAATGACATCAGAACTAGTTAGTCATATCCAATGCCTTGAATTTACACATGCAACTGTGCTGGGGGAAAAAAATAGAACCATAAAATAAGTTGATTGCATGTTGTTCGAAAAACTCTCTCCAAGTTAAAAGATGATATCAGTTCTACCTTCTCACAGTAGCATTGGATCAGTTGGTCAAAATAATTTTATCTCAAATTAAGAATAATGCCATCAGCTACACCCTGAATTCCCCCCATGGTTACTGTGTGCATTTGCATAGTAATTGCATTTACAGTATGCAAGCCCACAAAAAGTGCCCCAAATAAAATTAATTCCTAAGATTTTTATATCCTTCAAATACATGCATATTAACCAGCAAGGTTTTATCTTTCACATAGTGACTCATTTCCTTCTCCAGTAAATGATCAGTGTGTAACCTGTGGACTTTCTCCATGATTATTTGCAGCTATAAGAAGGATTTCTTGCATTAACTGTAAGACAAGTGCCATGGAAATTGTGATAAATTCATGTTGCTTTATACATTTGTGAAAAATTTAACCTGTAATTACTGGAGATGATGATGGTAATTTTCTATATAGTGCAGAATGACACGTCAGATGTAAAACCTGCACAGCATTTTCCCTTGTTGGGCTGTTACTTTTTCTCTCCTAGACTTAAAGAAATTAAAAAAAAAAAAAAAAAGTGATTGTCATTTTTCAAATATCCCACACTGAATTTGTCTTAGTTTCTCTGCCAGCATTGCCCGCAGAGAGTATGTTTCCTTTTCATATGAACTATGAACAAGGTCCATACTTCTGGTCATCTTAGGCACAAATACGGCTGCTGTTTGCTAAACTTCTTCCATGAAAACAAAGATGCATCATTGTCATTGAGGCCATAATGACCATCTAAGCCATCCTAAAATTATCTCTGAAGGCTGGAGAAGCACTTGCACTTCCTTCTCTATAGACTTTGAAATTACACACGCAACTTTTCTCTTCTGTTTGACACCCAAGTGCAAGTGCTAACCTACTACAGCTGCAGGCTGGGTCTAAGTACCTACAGTGTGGAGGTGACACAGAGTGGGTAGACAAAAACCAGGAGGGTTTTCATGGACAAGCAAGGGCTACAAAGGGTTTTGTCCCTCCCAGCACCATTGGCTGGCACAGCATGTCAACCATGCCAATGATCAGATCTGGTCAGGTGGTCATTGAGCTTCTGTAGGTAGACTACACATGGTCCCAAAATGTTGCCTTCACCTAGGGGTTTTGTGAGGGTTTTTAGCTGTGAAATCATCATGGACTTTTCATTGCTATTGGTTTTCCATTAGTCAGGAGTGATAGAACCATATTTTTTCATTTGGAGATGATAGGAGACCTAGTCCATGGCTGCCATATGCAGCCTTGCTTCAGAACATTGTTGACTCCCAAAGTGGAGAGCTGCAATCCAGTCAACCGAGAAATAACCTCAGCACTGGAGTATTCAGGCTAGTTAAAGAGATGGCAGCTAACCTGCAAACAATGGGAAAATGTGTAAATAAATCATTATGATGATTTCAACTCTGACCTGACCTTCATCAGTCCCAACAGACTCATTCCAGATTATTGGCAAGAAGACTTATTTCTAAAGAGCCATATGGACACATTTGCACAATAGGAATTCACATCAGTGTAATGCATTATGCAGACTCTGATATGAACCTGTACACCGATGAAAAGTAGGTCTTAAAATGGATGCAATTCCATTTTGGGTATGCAACCCTATAAGCTGCATCAGAGCAAACATTAACATGCACCTAGGCTACAGATCTACTGCTGAAAATCTACCTAAGCAAACCTGAATACACTAGTGCAGTGTTCTCTGTGTTGCTCAACATCATGAGAAGAGAGTTCTCTCTGGAACTCACTTCTTTGAGAGACTGGAAGAACGAAAGATATCAATGCTCTACAACTGAAATGCAGCAGTCCTCTTTGTCATTGCTTTCCCTCTGTAATAGCTTTAATAATAGTAATTAAACTAGATTAATTATGTGCCATTTCTTCCTGCCCAGGTTGAGCAAGAAGAGAACCAAAGATCTGTATTAAATATGTTATGTAGTAGATTCATTTAATTCTCTAAACCACTCAGACTACTACAAAGAAGAGCTCAATGGAAATGTCTTAGAAGGTAAGACTAAATAAGTGTGATACCCAGCTTTCACTGGGATTAATAGAGTTTTTAAAATTGGGATGGTTAGATGAATCTGGACTGAGACTATGGCATGCATTCTTGCTGAGCTATTCAAACAGCTATTGAGAGCTTTGCCAAAGATTTCAACCTGTAACTCCGATCTCCTGACTTGCCACTGCTCATCCTTCGATAATTACAGAAACAAAAGCTTCAGAAAATCTCAGGGCTGGAACAGCAATCATGCTGGAGGGCTGGAGCAGCACTCATCAGACTGTCTGAGTAGGAGGATGGCCAACTTTCTTGTGAGACTTTGAGGATGTGAAGATAGAAGGGAGTTAGAAATAAGAGAAAATGGTTCCATCTGTACTGTTGTATTGACTACTTGTCCTCATTCCTCTCCTTTTTCAAGCACAGGCATGGAGGGATATGTTGTAGGAAAGCAAGCTGTTGTGATACTTGCAGTTAATTCTGAACTCTTTTGAGGCAGTGCTTAGACTACATCCCCAGGTAATTTCCAGAGTACTCTAGAGTTCTCTGGGATTTATGACACCTCCAGGACATCCTTCATTGCTTGGTGCCAAAGTATAGGGATTGAGAGATGAGTTGAAGACTGTCCAGCCCTGGCTTCTCCTGCTGGATGCTGCCTGCTCTAGCCTGTTGTTCACATTCCAGGGGAGTACAGCAGAGCATGAACCTAGACATGGAAAGCCATGCCAGAGCCTGTGATATGAATGTAGTTCCATCCTTACGACCGTAGAAGTAAATCTTTCAAGGTCTTGGAATGTATTTCCAGGCATGAGAATGCTTATGGTCCCAAACTGACCAAATGTTGCCCAGCACATCCAAAAATTCTCAAAAAAATCCCAAGCACTGTTAGGGTGTCAGCAGGGCCAGGAACCATTCAAAATATGCAGGCTGCCTGTAGCTCGTGGATTTTGGAGGTAAAGGCTATTTAATACTATGAACATAAGCCACTCTAGTAGCTGAGAGCAGTGCTAGAGAATGAGTTTGGCACATTTAATTCAGCAGTTTAATTCATTAGCTTTAGTACACCAAGGAACAAAAAACCCCAAAAAAACCTATCAAAAAGGTTTTGTTGAGCACTTGATCTGAGCTTCTTTTGGGAAAAGCTTGCTTTCTTCTGATTAATTAGAGTTGTCTTGACTCCTTCCGTGTGACTGAATTCCTGCTGAGTCACTTTAGGTATTTCAAATCCACCCTGCCCAATCTTCCTGCCTTTTTAAAATCCTTTTCTTCTAAAACCTACCCACATTTGGATCTCTTGGCTTTCATGACAAAATATTCATACTTTCTCATTTATTTGCTCCCAATTTCAGTACTCTGCCGTCTCTTCCAACTTCATTCTTTCTCCGTCTTCCCCATCCTTAATTCCAACTGTACCTACAAATTGATCCGTACATATATTTGCTTTCATTGCCTCTTACGCTCCTTGTGTTCCCCAATTTCTTCTAATATTTTCTGCTGATTATTGCATTTCATCCTGTAGTATATTCGTATATTCCTTGTCACTCCTTTCATAACGCCACCTTTGCACCTTGACCCATCATTCCTTTCTACATTGATACTTTTCCTTCATTATTAGAATTCTTTAATATATGAAAAGCTTGCAAAAATATTCCTCATACTTCTCTTCTATAATAATATTCACATGTTCACAGGTTATTCTGATTTGGAAGGGACCCACAGGATCATTCCTTTACTTTATCATTGTTTCTTATGCCTTAACCAGGTCTGGCTGTAAACAGCTCTATAAAAAAGAATATTACAGAGGTGATAGTACAGAAAAGTCCAAACCATTGCACAAATGTGATACACGAAAACTTTGCATATTTAAGTAAGTCTAACATGCATTGTAGTAAACACTGATCTGTAGGTGTGATTTTGATTTGGCCATTAGACTCCCTAAATTCCCTTTGATTTCCATGTCACATCACCATGTGACATTTTCCACGTGAACCCAGGAAGAATTTGGAGTCCAGGAAGGACAACTCATAGGAGAGGACCTTAGGTCACAAACATTTCAAGCTATAAACATGAAGTTTCATGTAAAATTATAGAATCTCATGATTTTTAATCATGGCAATATTGGGGCACATCAGGTTATATTTAATTGTAACATCAATATGTTGCTTTACACCAAGGATATTTGAAAATATGTTTCTTTTTTTACTTTTGCTATAAAATATATTTGAAAATAATAAATTCTTCTTGAATTTTGCGACTACGTATATATTTCCATAAAAATAGTTTTTCGAAAAGTTGTTGTGTATGAGAAATAAAGAAAATCTGTCAAGTTTCCCTGGTTAACAGGAGCCAAATCATTCTTGTCCACTTCATCCAGATATGAAGTCTTCTGGCACTGGAAGATTTATATTCTCTTTAATGTGTTCAGAATAAATACTGTCCAAGCAGGATGAAGCCCGCACAGCATGAACAAAGAACACACTATATTTAAGAGGTCGTGTCTGTCTTTGAACATATGGCAATGATTCCTGAAGTGAGAAATAAAATGTAATACTTGTAATATGGCTTGTAATACTTTCTGTACTCCACCAAATTACCAGGGAGACAGATTGTGCTTTTCTGAGTATACTGACAAATGTCCCTCCTCATTATGGTTTTGCCCTTTTTATATTACCATATCATTATTCTTTTTTCTTTTGTACTCCAGTGTGCAATTTAGATGACTACGTTCTTTGGCAATATTAAATATTTTCAGGATTGCTTAGAAAATGATCAGATATTATTCTTCTGCTAATATGAATTCTTCAGTAAAAATGTATACCTCAAGGGGAGCCACCCCTTGCCTTTAGCCAAACCAGTCAACCATCCCAAAGGTATTACAACAGCACTTATAACCAGGAATAAACCGTGACATTTCTTTCTAATGAGATTTCCAAGCTGAGTCTTTTTGGCAGCCATTTTACATTTGTGATGCTAATAATGAGCAGGAACCTGACGTTAATAATTAGTAAGTGTTTTCTTTTATAATCTTTTTCTAATGATTTTAGCACAGAAGAACACTTCCCTTGGGTTTCTTATTGTTTGGAGTAGGCCATTTGTGTTGCAGCAGCATTAGATGCAGCCTTAGCCTAGCATGGTGGCTGAACAAACAAACAGCCTCCTTGAGCTTGTGCCTGTAAAAAAGGAAATGAGAAGGCTCACATAATGCCACCCGTGTATTTATTTGCATGAAGGAACAGAAGACTATTCTTATGAAATGGCAGCTCCTCCTACACCTCCAACAGGACAGCTACTGCTCCTGTAAAAACCTCTGCATCTGCAGGGACATATCCATTGCTCCTCTGCCACTGGCTCGCACTTTCCTCATAGCAGCATTGCTCTTTCCCATCTGTCACATTGCTGTGAAGCTGCTCGGAGATGCTCAGACCGGAGAACTCATGACACGCAGAAGGACAAGAGCTCATCACGCTGCTAGGGATTCCTCTTCTTTTCAGTAACAAAAGGAACAGGCCACTCGACTCCATATGGAAGGAAAAGTGAGGTGGATACCATTTGGGCCAGAAAAAACATATGATCAGAGGAAAGGTAATTCCCACCACCATGGGAAAGGTTGGTAGAAATTCTTTGGCAGGCATGAATGCAGGAGAATGTCAGATGGTTGGGGTAGTCCCCCATGATTGTCAAAACCTATTAAAACTTTGCAAGTCCCTCAAAACTTAGGGAAGTAGGAAGTCTCAGCAGGCAATTATTTGAGTCCACTGTTTGTGAGAGGCAGTGGAACTCAAATTGTGTATGGAATTATTTCTTTTTTTTTTTATTTTAAATGAAGAAACCTAATTAAAATGATAGAAATTTCCTGGGGAAATTCTCAGCCTGTTCATTTTTTAAGAGCCTTTGTATTACAAAAGGTGTTTGAAGTCCTTGAATTTTTACCCGTTAGCCACCTTTAATCTAATTTCTAATCTCTTAATAGCCTTAATTGAGTTCTGAATACTTTAAATTATTAAATATCTTGGGGGGATTAGGATTTCTATTTCTGATTATACAAAACAGTATCAATTGCACAACACCCCCCACCTCCATTTATGTCAAAACAAAGCATCAGGGATGTAAGGCATGTACTTTAAGGGCAGGATTCTTGCATTTGAAATACTATTTTATTTGTGCTTTCAAGCAGGTTGAAGAAGGTGAGTGGCCAGAAATGAGGGAACAGAAGATCCCACTGTAGTCCCTGAGTCAATGGGGGGTCTGTCTTTTTGGCCTCCTTGTTGTATGGGTAGAGGCTGCCAATGGACATGGCACAAGCTGCCAGTGGGATGGTGGGCCATACAGCCCCCCCAAAACACTGGCAGGAGAGTTGCCTCCTCAACTGGGATGGAACTCCTTCCCATCCCATGCCCAGGCCTTCACACCTCCCTGCTGCTCCAGTGCCAGGGACAACTGGTCAGATTTAGACTCCAGACTAAATCAGCTTGGGTCTCCAACCCCATATATGCCCCTTTGCTCCTCTAAACTTTCCTACTTTGCCTAGTCTCTACCCTCTTCAGAGGCTTACTACTTTACTGTACCACTGATCATAAATTTTCCTCTTTCCCCTTTGATTGTCCATAGGCCTCTGGCACCAAGGCAATTTGCTATTTCCTTCCACCTCCACATTATTTCCCCTTCCCCTTGGAAGATACCAGCTCTGGCAGGGACAGCAATCCCCACACTGATGAGGCATCAGTTCAGACACCACTCCGAAGGCAAAAAGGCTCTGGGAAATGGAGGACAGATGGCAGCCCTGTCAGACAAGGGATGAACGAATGTCTTAACTCAGGGAGAGTAGCAACTTGTTCTACATGTTGCCACAAGCTGTGGAATAAAATACTCTCTAGTAATGCAGATACGACATCCAAAGCAGATATTTGTAGCATGAGCTAATACCAATGGAAAAGCTTGATTCTTATCAAATAAAACCTCCTTTGTAAAAGTCAGGAATTTATTTGCATTCAAAAAACAAGCTTTATTAACTCGAAGAAAGTATAATTTTTTTTCACTTTGTTTGTGGGTTGATTGATTTTTTACTCTATTTTTATTAGACCTCAGCTTTACTTACTGTTAATTTGCCTCCACTTGTTTTCATCTCCCTTCCATCTAAGAATCAGCTTTAATATCCAGCACCAGAAAAAACATCTAAATTCCTTTCCCTAACTTCAGGGCAAGATTTCAAGTTATCATCTCTGAGCACCTTGTATGTTTTCTAGAGACCCTACCAAAGCATCCATGAAGTTTCTGGCGAACCCACAGTTATGCTTGTAACTCATCACTGGTACCCACTGCGGAGTCTGGCTTCATATACATAAAACAAAGGCCCAATCAGTGTACCAGTGCAAGAACCTGGATCTAATTGCCACCTTTATTCAGGGTGAGCAGCGTTCTACTTCAGAAGTTGTCCTATTGATTAAATAACCACAAAAGGCACATTATCAGACAGACTTGAACTACGTTTTCACTGGTATTATTTTCAACCTGTATTGCTGCAGCAGCTATGACTGCCAGTTGAACTCTAGGGAGGGATTTTTTTGACAATGTACCATGACAGAAAAGCAGTATCTTCTCTGAGCTTGCAGTCTGAGCGGCTGGTTCAGGAGGTGTGTATGCTCAAACTCATTTGCTGGAGCTCTCCATCCATATACACTGGTGCTTGGATAATGGATATTTAACCATATATATAGTTTAAACTACTGAGTTCAGGCTTGTACTTCAGTTGTAAACTCATTCCTGTTTTTATTTTTTTCCAACACTGAATTTTACTGTCTACTTACTTTTACATTTACTACCTAATATAGCGCGACTTTCCTGAAAACATGTATATTTAGATATATTTTTAAACACAGTAATTTTTAATGCACGATATGGCTCAGAGTAATTCTATAAGATGAGTTAAGACATATGTCTGTAGTTCAGCATCTCTGCAGAAGCCTATCCCATACACTTTACATAAAGGGCCTGACTCATACAAGTGTGACAGCAAGATGAAGGCCACTAAACTAAAAGATGAAAACAGACAAAAGACTTTGGTTAAGGCATTTTGGTTGAGACACTTTAGTTTAAGAAGGACAGCATAAAAGTCATTAAGCTCTCCTTTTGACTTCTTACCCTAGAAAGAGAGAACAACAATAAAATCAGGCAGCAATAAATTCAGAACAAATTTTTTAAAAAATACTTTCATGTAGCACATGTCCTGACTATAGAATTCACAGCTGTAATAGGTCATCATGTTATGTACTGTGGCTGGATAACTTTATCATCAGCCATAAAGAGCCAAGTCCTCTCCACCATAGCCAAGCCAGTGTTCATCAGTGAGACTGAAACAAGACCTGAGTAAAAGTGAGTTGTACCCCTGTATTTATGATATGGTTATGCTCTATGAGAAGAACAGTAAAGGTAAGTAGATCCCATGCTCAGCATTTTATCTGTTTACTGAAGTGGAGGAATAAACTCCCTTTTACTATTCCGTAATTTGACAAAAACACTTGAAAGGGGCTTTAAAAGTAATAGACTAACCATGGGAACAGTACTGGGTCACCAATGTTTTACTGAAAAACTTGCTCTAGCTACAAGTTACCCTAGCAAGCTACAGGATTCCCAATTCATAATTATGTGTGTAATTATGAACTGCGGGACTTCATACACACGTACAGGGAACTTACTACCCCTGTCCTCATCTATGAAGAACTTTTCAGCACTATGAGAGTTACACAATGGTGCTATGAATTGTATGTCAGACTTCAGTCTCCTCTTGGGTATTTACACTTCTAAGCCTTTCAAACTACTGGTTTCTAATTAAAATTATGACATGTTCTTTCAACAACAATAACCCAATATGTAAGGATTCTGCATACCTTTCAAACCTTTCACAAGGAAAATAGTCAGCTTTAATTTGCAAGGGAGGTTTATTGTTTCGGTGGCTTTAGGTAACACAACCACTTTAGAAGCAGAAGCCTCATCAGTGTGCTGGCAGGAATGTGACACAGGAGACATAAGTTTAGAGCTAAATTCAAGGAAAATTATGGTGTGTAAGCCCCGGTTCTCAGCAAAAAGCAGGTAAGTAAATCCTCTAAAGTGAGGGTGAAGTCTACCTAACCCTGGTAGGGAGATTATTCCTGCGTCTCCAGGAAGAAGTGTTACCAACCCTATGAGTGCCTTACTGGTCCTCATCACTACTCCTTCAGCCTTACACATTGAAGAAGCAGGAGAGCTTCTTTCACTGCCCATACCATGCAAAGGAACTGATTCTTTTGCTGTTACCACTTCAAGGCTGAGGGAATCCTTTTTCCTCACATTAAATGTCAGTGTCAGCAGCTAGTGTTCAGCAGCCAACACCATCAGAAAGAATATTTTGATGGTCGCTGCCTCAGCCTTGGCAGGAAAAGCAGAGTGAAGGCAAATGCGGTCAAGACTGTGCACCGGCCAAGGAACTACATAGTAGCAGGGAAAACACCCTCTTAGCGCTTTGTATTTATTCTCTGCATGGAGCTCCAGGGGGGAGATGCCACCTCCTAAGAGCAGAGGCTCCTAGGAAGAGTGCCTGAAAAGGGCGCCACGGCCATCCTAGGAGGAATCTTTCAGCTCCTAAAAAAAAAAAAAAAAGACACTGTGCCACAGGGTCTGTGAGAATTGCTTTCTTGGAGAAGCCTCCAGGATGCTGCTGCCTGGGAAAACAGAATGAGCAGATGAACAGCTCCGGCAATGATGGGCCGCTGCAGGGATGGTGGAGTTTCACACGTTGGTGGTGCAGCCCACCGGGCGGAACGGGCAGAGCACCTGCGGTGCTCTCTCCGCGCTGAGGTTTCCTCAATCCTACCCCCATTCTGCCAGCTGACTTCGCTGCAGTTTCCCCCATTACAGCACCCTCGGTGTGAGGTGGGCAGAACAAAGTGCAGCTCTTCTCAAGGTGCAGCTCCTCTCCCTCCCAACCTCTCCCCAGGCGGCCTGCAGAGCCCGGCCAAAGGCCATCACCCCATGGGCGCTGCCCAGCAGCACGGCTCCCTCGGGGTGCCCGGCCGCGCTGTCCATCGCCGCCGTTTTACAGCCGAGCTTCTCTCCACTCCCCGCAAGCCCCCCTCTTCCCCCACCCCCCCAAACCCAACAAAACGTTTTCCCGCCCACGCAGCGATGCTATTTTCAGGGAAAATAAAATCCAACAAACTCACACCCGAAGCGCCAGCTCGGTGCNCGCCGAGCCGGCAACATGAACTGAAATCCCCAGAGAGGCACAGAGGCGGCGAGCGAGCGAGTGAGCGGAGCGGAGGCAACCGGGGATATAGCGGCTTTCTCCTCCTGCCGCCGCCGCCGGGGTTCCGGGCAGCGCGGACCCTCCGCTCCGCAGAACCGAGCCCCCCACCCGGAGAGCGGCGGCCGCCCCAGCCCCGCACCCCCGAGTTGCCCCTGGCCCTCATCATGGAGCCCGTCAGTAAGTGGTCGCCGAGCCAGGTCGTCGACTGGATGAAAGGTGAGGAGCGGTGCTAGGGCTGTGCGGAGCTCTCTCCCGTTACCATCCTCCTTCCCTCCCCCCCGCAGGTGCGGGGAGCTCCGCGGCTTCCCCCCGCGCCGGGATCCCGCCTCTCGGCACCGCCGGCTCCCCCCACGTTTTGGCTGGGCTTGGGAAGGGAGGCGGGAGGCCGTCGGGGCCGCGTCGCCGGGGTGAGAAAACATCGCCGGGGCCGGGGACCGTGGTCCCCCCTTCCCTGGGGTGCACCGGGGGGCGGCTGGCGACGCTCGGCGGTCCGTAAAGCCGGGGAGGGGGCCGGGGACCGGGTTGTACCCGGGGGAGCCCGGGGAGCTCCCGGGCGGTGACCGCGGTGCGGCGATGGAGCCGCCCCCGCATCAGCGGGGGGACGCGAGGAGCGGGTGCGGCGCGAAATGACTGGGGAATGAAAGTTCAGCCGACCGTGCGGGGCTCTCCAGTGCGGGGTGCGGGGGGTGGGCAGGGGAGCGAACGGGGGTACGCGGCTGCAACCTCTGCCGGCGAGGTGGTGGAGGCCGGGGGGTCGGTCCGCCCCCTCGGGGGTTCCAGGGCTGCCGCCGCCTCCGCCCCCGCTGCCCTGGAAGCGCCGCGAAGGGCGCTCAGACCCCCGTCCGTCCGTCCGGAGCGAGGGCACCGCGCGTCAGGGGGGCTCTGTCCCCATCCCCGAGCGAGACATTTCGGGATCCGTGATTGAAGGGGGCAAGGAAGAGTCCGCGGGGCTGAGTGTGGTTGTACCGCGGCTCCGCTTCTCCCGGTCCCTCACCTGTCCTCTTCCCAAATAAACTGATGCGAATAAAATTGAGACTTTCTGGAAATGCTGTTCTGTTATTCTCTGTGCGCTGACATGGCTTCAAAGCTGCAATTTAAAGAGGTCTTTTGTTGTGTGTAGCTTTTTTTGTTTGGTTGATTTTTTATTTCTTATTTTTTTGCGGGGTGGGATGTTCTTTTTTGGTACCTTTAAGTTAGGCTGCAGCTGTGTTTTGAATAAATCACCATCTAGTGTTATATAGCTTTTAATAAAGATAGAATGACCGGATGGGTACAACTTCTGAACAACTGCTACATTGTGGGAGTTCTTTATAACATGCTGTGTGCCACTAATGTGACAGTTTCATCATCCTTAAAATTTCAGGCATATAGCATATGTTTTCAGTTATTCAGTCCCGGCATTTATAGCTGTTGAGTCATAATTGTGTTCAACATACATACTGACATACTTTTGCTGTTTCTGAAGCCTTCTCATTCCACGGAGTAATAATAATAATAATAATAAAGAATGATGTGATGCTTCATATCCTAAGAAATTAGTAAATATCAACAAAAAAAGTTGAAGGAGTTACAGATGGTCAGTATTAAAAGCAAACCCTTTTCAACTTCAAAATGTTTTTTGACAGCTATTTAGCTCTCAACATTTTTACCTCTGGGGAAAAAAAACCCCACGATTTTGTAGCACTTTTTTGCAAATCAGTTCCTTAGATGATGCCTTCCCCATACTTGGGGAATAAATAAAAAATAATGAATTTCCAGGTGATGCATTTTCAAAACACTTAATACATCAACTACTTTTTATAAATGACAGGTGAAGTGCATTGCATACTCCACTTTTGTATTGTATCAATATAAAATCAGTCATTTTAGAAGAACAGTTTGACTAAATGGCAACGTTAAAAAATTATGTGGCTGGATAAGAGTTTGTGGTTTGAAACCTGTGACTAACACTCAGAGCTGTGGGTCTTTTAAGAAGAATTATGTGAACTTTACAAAAGAAAAAAGCAGTTATTGCCATTGCGCCTACTTTCTGGATTACAGACCTTGCTTTTTAGTGTTTAACCTGTTTATTTTGGTGCAATTGCTTGGTTGCTTGTCTGGACTACTTCCATTTTTACTGAGCAAGCACATGTATGTTGCTTCAAGCTTTCATTTCTTCATTATGTGTTCTGTGTAGGGGATGAACCTTCATTTAGGTCTTGCATAGAGATAAAGCACCTGCCTCAGACTAGCCCTGTTGGATGAAAACCACTTACACAGCCACTCTAGTTTCAGAAGTTGAGCCTGGAAATGAGTAGGACCAGAAGCTGTGATCAGGTCTGCTCCTGCGTGATGAATTTGGAGGAAGGATGGTAGTGGATGAGGGCAAGTGGTCCTTGCTGCAACAACTTCATTTGCTTACTTATTATTTGTAGTCTTGCAAACATCGTTACTGAAATCCATGTGAAAAAATGTTCTTCTGCTTCTTTAAAGACATCACCTCCAGCAAATTACATTTCTGGAAGTCTCAAAAAGAGCTTATTTATGTTTTAAGAGGTACCCAAAGCAGTTTGATGAGAAAATTATGAATGTGTCTGTCATGAGAACTTTGGAGGGACTGCAGTAGTGGTCTTTCTATTTGGGACAGTCAAGTCTGGTTTGCATAAATTACATTAAACTTCAAGATGCAAGAATATTTTGCTGCCTTACTGGAACTATTTTTCTGAATTATAATTGTTGAACTTAGTTTTACCCTCTTCCTTGGAGTGCCCCGCTATGTCATATGCCTGCTCAGAGCAGCTCTGTAAAGAATTTTCTTCAAAACAGATTTCAATGTTCAAAGCAAAATCTTTCCCGAAAAAGGAAAATCCTACTGTTTAACATTGTTTACAATTATTTGAAAGTAAGGGGAAATGAAACACTTAGACTTTATTGCTCTCCGTGTTTTTGTGATGGTCTTGTTGGTATGACCTGAACATTTGCAATAAAAAGCCCTGTCTGGAATTCTTTTATTTAGGCAAAAGAGCCATTACCTCAGTGGCGTTTTGTTCAGGCCCAAGATAAAGCATTTGGCCTAATATTGCAAGATGTGAGAAATGAAGACAGGCGAAGTATTTCCACTCAAAAGAGTTGGATAGAAGTACTGAGCTTTGGGCTGGATGGCGGGATAAGGAACAGGCTCAAGACTATGGGTATTTGTGGAATAAATGCATTTTCTTCAGTATCTTCTCAGTTTTTAATTCCTTGATATACACAGTTGGTCTGTGGATCCTTTTAATGGCCTAACTCGAAACACTGCTGAGATAGAGAGTTGTACGTGGAATTGGTTACGCAAATAAGTGACAACCTAAATTTTGACTGTGAAAATGTGTATGATAAGGAGCTGTAGGCAAAAGTACCCGTTAAACTTTGCAAATAAAATGGACAAAGTGATTGGAGCCTGTGTTAGCATATGAGTTTTTGGTATGGTTTAAAATGAACCCACAGACAGAAGATTAACTGTCGTGGAGCTGGAAAAAGAGTAAATAGATTAGCTCATTTCTCCAGGATGGCATGGATGTACATGGAGGGTAAAATGAATATTGAAATTGATTCAAACCATGTATTATTTTGCTTTTCATTTATTTAGTACTGATTTTAAAGGTCCTCTGTGGATCAGTGAGCTGAAAGTGTGTCAATTACTCGTCTGCCTCCCCTTTGAAGGACTTGTGTGGATTCCACTGCCAGGTTGCAAAGTATTTACATGTTGCATAGGCAAGCAAGAACGTCATGGCATGCACTGACTCAGGAAGGGAACGTGTCAGATGCGGTTTAGGTTTCTGAGGCTCTGAGAAGACTCAAAGACGTGCAATTACTTACCAAACATTAGATGTTTGTAACTTAGTCTTCTAATTTAACTTCTTTGGTCTGAGGTTATCTATAATGGCTGAATTTTTATAAGGACTTGATGCTTTTAACAAGATTCTGGATTTAATTCAGTGCCAATCTCTCAATGGCAGAATCTGTTCCAAAAAGCAATCCACCTGAAGAAAAATCAATACTTATTGCTTCATCTAACAAAGCTTAAATGTTTATTTTTTGTTTGCTGAATGACAGCTTGTAGAGCTTATACTAATTTCATACAGCTTAAACTGTTGTAATGGCAGTCATACTCAAGAAGCTGACATCTAAGGCATGGAGTTGCTCTTAAAGGCTTCTAGTGCTAAGGAGTGGGGGCTTTTTACCCCTGTCAAGTGTACTCCACCAGCATTTGCAAGGATGTAAATATTTACGTGGACTAGGGTAAGAGAAGGAGCAACATGTATGTGGTAGCAAAGAGAAAGCAGAGTGCAAAAGCTCCCCGTTTAGATCATTGAATATGGCATGGGTTTGAGGACTGAGTTTCTGTCTGGTCTTCATATGCTGAAGTTCATGTCCATTTTCAGTAGCATGTGTGTTTGCACAGAGTTGCCCTGGGCTGCCAACAACTGTGATCTGCTTCGTGTAATGGGAATTATGTATTATTCATCAAGAAAATGCAAGACTTTGTGGGAATGCTGTGAAACTAAATACTCTAATACTTGATAATTTTTTAAAAAAATGTTGTCATGGGGATCCTGTTCGTGCATGTGCAGAACCCTAGGACTCCTCTGGCAGCACCCAGGTTCTGCTGCAGTACCTGAACCATTAATTAGCAATGGGGAAGCAAAACAGCAAGAGTGACTCCTGCATTCAGAGTCATTATCAATCCTATATCGTTTTTGGCCTTGACTTTGTCTGAGCAGATTGATATGGACTGAGGTTAGGAGGGAGCTTTTTCTGGAGTTCAGGATGAACTACAGTGCTGTAAAGGTCTGTGAGCACCTAAGTTATGGTAGAGAGAATGTGTACTTCCGTGTATGTTTGCACCTCATTTAGAGCTTTCAGTTTTGTCCATCGCTTTTCTTGTTTCCCAATAGTCAGTTGAGTTAAAAGTTCTATTTTTTGATACTTCCCTTCCTATTGATTTTGGCAGGGCCCTTCAAATTTTCAGCTATTAGAAATAATACAGAAAAGGCTGAGCTGTCTCAGTGAAACAAAAGCTGCATAGTTAAGAGTATGAAAAATGCTTAGATTCTGAAACTTTCATTCCTTGTCAAGTGTGTGTAGGTGACTGATGAGCGTCAGAATAGTCATCAACTTGAATAGTCATTGCTAAGTGACATATGTAGAATAGATCAGGTGTTTTACAATTTGTCAGCATTAAAACACTTTTTTCTTTTTCCCAAGAAAAGCAAACTGAAATTTGGCACTATTGGAGTGTACATTAGCTTTGAAGTGATGCTATTAAATGAAATTATGATTTGCTGCAATGTCTCCCAAGAAAAGCTGTAGAAAAATAGTAAGTAGTGCCATAGTTGGAGCTTAATTTCAATGAACTCACAAAGTTTTTCACCCATAGATGAAAAAGTAACAAGAATTTCAGTAAGACAAATTGAGAGGCCTTTTTGGAGAGGGGAGTTTGGACAGACAAGGCTATTCCAAACTTTGGTTCTAAGGACTCTTCTTTTAAAACTGTATCATAAGCACTGCTGGAAGATCTCTCTCTCTGTAGTTTGTTTATTTTTCCTGTAGGTCTCTCACTTTTGGCTTGCCCTTCCGACATTGGGAGTTTTGAGCAACGTCAATGGCCACCACATCAGTCGTGGTGATGTCTTTTAGAGCATCTAGTTTTGTGATTAGAAAACCTCTCCTGTCATTGTTTATCAGCAGAAAATGAAACTGCAGTTGCAACTGGGATGTGTCAAAGCCCAACAGCCGGGTGTTGCCATAGCAAAGGCAATGTTACATAAGCAGCCACTCTGCAAATAATTCATGCAGCCAAATTTTAAGCATAGCATGAGAAGTCATTTCTAAATTTATGATCTTTTTAGGAGGGAGCTTTCCTAGATGGGGTGATCTCAGTCACTCCTGAAATTAATGTGCTTAGTTGTGAAGCTCTTGTAGCACTGCCCCTTTACACCTTTATTTTGTTTGAACATATTGTTTTGTTTCTGAAACATCTGTTAGTTTAAATATGGCCTCACAATATGTTTTCTCAAGTGGTTTTTTGCAACAGTTCTGTGTATTTTGATCTTATTCAGATTTACTTGCACACTGCAGTATTAAATCAAGCAATTTACTGTTCAGTTTTCTGGTTATGGGTGTCAAGAATTTTTCAAGGAAGCAATATAAACCAGCTCACTTTTCAGATGAGAGGTTTAAAATACATATATACAGATATATTTTTAGAATCTTTGCAAGTAGTTGTC
The DNA here is from genome assembly GCA_013390025.1 of Pitta sordida. Lineage (NCBI taxonomy): Eukaryota > Metazoa > Chordata > Aves > Passeriformes > Pittidae > Pitta > Pitta sordida. Next base: position 21,618 of record WEKX01008693.1, read on the forward strand.
TTTTAGCTCTCCAGCAGTAATAAACCAGGCAGTTTTGTCTTCTAAACCCCAAATTGGCAAATGATCTAGCCTTTCTATCTGATCTGCAGGAATGTAGATAGCCATTTAATCTCAGTAAAGTTACTGTAGCTTTTGATTTTGCTTTATTTCCCAGACTCAAGTACTAATATTTGTTACCTATTTTCAGAGTAACAGAGAAAAACCTTTCCTGAGTAATTTCTCCATGTATAGGTTTGTATTCAAAGGTATGCAACCGGGAAATAGACCTCACTCCTCAAGGCTTCCATTCTATTTAACAGCTGGTTTGGTTTTTTTGAGAAGTTGCCATTTCCTCATTAAATCATAACTGTATTGAGGATCAGCTGTAGCAAATGCCTTTAGTTGGACAACAACTTTAGATTTCTAGATCCAAATAAACCAAAAGTACTATCACTTATTGCTTAAATAATTTACTTAATGAATACTTTAAACCTTCAGTTTAGAAGTTAAAGTTCGCAAGACAAATGCTGTAGAATAAGGGTTTCCAAATACCTCATTAAAAAATCCAATCTGTAAAGCCTTTGTTGGGAAATTCTCTCCCAGCTTTTCAAATGCATCTACTTTTTCTAAAAAGATGAATTGAGGATGTGGAGATGAATTGGTTTTTTTCCAGTTGAACAATTTTGGGAGCTCAATATTAAGCTCATAATACAATCAGAATGCAGAGGAAGTCCACTGCCACATGAACCTGCTTGCGGCACTGTCAAGGGACTTTTAATTTTTTTTTTGTGGGTAAGTTTGACTTAGCAGGACATTTGCTCTTGAATTTAAAATAACTGACTGTACAAGTGAAAGCATCTGCTGCTCCTCATGATGCTCCTTTATTGCAGTTGGAGGACAAAGGGCTGGAAGACACATCCTTTGGTCTGGTGCACCAAAGATCTGGAATGCTAAACGAGCGTGCGCTCATATGCACATATTGCCCTCACTATGTGGGGGGGTTAGCAGACACCTGATAGAGGAAACAATTTTTTTCCTTGAGATTTCCGATGCAGGCATTTTTCTTATGCGCAGGGAATTTTGCATTGTCTATAGCAAGTAATTTTAATGCACTGAAGGCTTAAAAATCTAGCCCATTTTGTGCTGCTTCTCTTACAAATAATAGTATCTTTGAGAAGATAGCTGTGCTTGTGATCTTGTAGGGTGCTTGGCATTTCCAGTTTATCCTTTAAGTAGAAATTTAGGACACTTGGTACCTCAGATCAGTGCCTAGAACAGTAATTGCAAAGTGTTTGGCCTTACATGATTAACATCTGCTACAGTACCATATGGTGGGAATTTCCAAGTAAACTGTTAATTAATATAGGAGAGTACCAGAGTAGGCCTTAATTAAACTAGATTCAGCTGAAGAGATTTAAATAGAGTGCCATGCAAAGTTCTGTGCTTTTGCATGGTACCTTTTCTGTTGTGTGAAGAAGAGGGGAAAAAAGCTGGTGAGAATTAATCGGCCATTTAAATTGGAGGTTCAAGTAGCTTTTAAAATAAATGGCTTAGGACTCGCATCAGCATCAAGGATTGAAGTGGATTGGGATCTTTGTATGGTAATGTTGACCGGTACTTTGTGAATGCTGTGGTGCCGTGCCTGTGCCACCTTTTCTAGTGTCACTGGTGGAATGGAACCTCCTGTATAAGCTGGCCAAAATGGTCTGGAAGAGTGTTGGGGTGGGAGCTAAGGCTGTGCATGAGCTGGGGCCTCCTCCTTGGCCCCCTTGGATATTTGAAAGGATGAGCATATCCATGTATACAGCTGAGCTGAGTCACCTCTAAAGAGCTCTTGCTTCCCACAGGGGATGATTGTTGGCTGGAAAGAAGTTTATAGTATTCCTGTTTCTGTTAAAGTGTAGAATTTCTTTTTAGTTTGGCCAAAACCACCGGTGTAAATAGTTACAGCTACATATAAATGAACTATTTTAAAATTGATATTTTTTTCCCTGGCCTCCCTTCCTTCTTTCTTTCCCTTCTCTCCTGTTAATCTTCACATGAATAAGAAGGTGAACAAAACTTTCCTCTGCGTATTGAGACCAGGTAAATACAATATAGGTGGGATGTGCCAGTGCTATCCAAGTAATTCAGTAGGTGTCATTCTTCCCTCTGAGTCAACACTGAAACTTTTCACAGGAATAACAAGAGACATTAGTCTTCTCAGTGAGATGTCAACCTGAAATCTTGACCAGGTGTGGTTGCTGAAGACTTGCTGGCATTCTTTGTAATAGCAGGAGAGTTATCTCTACCACCCTGATTAAATTCTGTGTTAATAATTAAAATATTTGTAACTGGATTCCTCTTGTTGATATCAATTACTGACATATGCCTGCCTTCTTCAATTATTCTTTTAGTTTTGTTAGTTGCTTTCACACAGTTGATATTTTGATTTGCAAGATGCGGTGCTGTTCTTGTCCTTTATTTGTTTCGGATTTTCAAATAATGTTGGTGGATGGATCTGTTGAATGCACAGTGGAAGCTGTGCTCTAAAAAATAACTTGTGTACAGTCAACTGTTGTGAATATTCACTTGTCCTGCTTTGTGTACACCTGTTAAACACCAGCCAAGTAATGATTTTCTTCTTGCTTAGTCTGAGTGAAGAGTAACTGGAAAAACTTTTTGGGGAAATATCCAACAAGTATCTTCTAGAATGTTCAGCACTGGCTGACTTCTGGCTGTCTTGTTTATTGTTGCTCTATTATCATGGATAGAAACCATTTGCCCTTGGCCTCCATTTCTCTTCAGAGGTCAAGCGTGGCTCTCTTTGCTAGACTTTGTTTTATTGGAGCTAATACCAAAAAAACCCCAAAAACAAATGTGTTAATGTGTTTTTATTTTGGTAGTCCACTTCCACTGGTTTCTAAAACTTTCTGTAAATGCAGGGTGATGAAGTGGTCATTACTGCTTTTCAGAGAGGTGTTAATTGCCCTTTTCAAATATTGTGGTCTTCAAATATTTTCAGGTAATACCTTAGTTTAACCTATAATGTGGAGGTTTAATGATTCTTAAATTTCTGTTTATGTTTTTTGATATAGTCTTAATTGTTGTGTTCCACAGATCCTCTTGAAAATACCAGCAATCAATAATTGCACTATTGGGATTTCAAAAGCAGATGTAGTTTTTGTTACTTTAGCCATTATTTTTTTGTATGTTTTAGATTATCTGGATCTTAGCTGTTTGATGCAGTCTGTGCTAAAAAGCCTGTTTCTGGAGTTCTGGTAACTGGGTCCAAGAGCACAGTGTAGTGTGACTGATTTGTCATGGTCTTCATGTGAATTTGAGAAATAGAGGTTCAGCCTGGAAGTGCAATCACTGCCCATAAGAAATTTCCATGAAGGTTTCCATCTGAATGTTTGATGGACAGAGGACAGTTTATCATTAGAAAATTAAACAGGTGTATGGCAGGACTCCCTGAGAGCAAATAAACTCATTTTTTAAAAGGACTGGGTAGTTCATAGCCTTCAAAGGACTGTTTTAAATGTCTGCTTTAGCAGATTTTACAACTGGCAGAGCATTTGTATGCCTGCATGAGTTATGATTAAGCTGCTGTTCGCACTATAGAAAGTATAACGGTGCATATGCAATTGTGAAGCTTCTGTATTCCTAAGATGACCATATTTTCTTTTTTATTTTTTAATATAAAGGATTTCCTGTTCCTCATATGTAACTACCTTGACTTGAATAAGACAGTTGAAGACTAGTGGCAGTGCTTAAGAAAGAGTGCTAGTTATCTCACAGAATCACAGAATTGTTATGCTGGAAGGGACCTCTGGACATCATCCAGTCCAACCCCCCCGTCAAGACAGGGTCACCTGGAACAGGTGACACAGGAACCATCCCATGTGCGTTTTGGGTGTGTCCAGAGAGTGATGTCTCCCTGGGCAACCTGTTCCAGAGTTCTGCCACCCTCATTGTGAAGTTCTTCCTCACACTTAGGTGTTTATGGTCGTTGCTCCTCGTCCTGTTGCTGAGCACCACCAAAAAGAGTCTGGCACCATCCTCTTGGCCACCATCTCCATCATGGAAGCATCAGTATTTAAAAGTGGTCTTACCACTTTACCAACCCAAGATCTTGGGAAAAACAAAACAAGACAAAAATCAGTTGTCTTTGAAAGTCTACCCCATGGACTATGCAGTATTCACTAGATGAACAAACTTTGTTGCAGAAGGATAAAGGTAATTTATTTTAAGTTACTTAACATTTACAACCTCAGTTTACAAGGAGCTCACTGATACTTTGCTGGACCTGTCTTGGCAAATAAATTTCTTTTCTGTTACATACTTGGGCATCGTCTAGTTTCTGTCTTCCATCCTGTCTGTTGTCCCTAAGCTCACCATCAGCCTTTCTGAATTATCCAATTATGAACTGGAGGTAACTAATGCTAATGAGTTATGAATGAGTAAACCTGAACAGACTGGGCAATTAGTGCCTGCCTCGGGTTGTGTTACCAGATTGCAGAGTTTCATGGGTCTTCCTGACACCGTTGCTTTCCAAAGCGGGGTACAGGGATGTGCTGTAGGTGTGGATGCTTGGGCATCTGAATTGTGACTGCGGGACAGAGAGCTGAGTGCAGAGTAGCTTGTCCTGAATGTTTTTCACCTTTTCAGCTCTGAGCAAATTCATCTTTAGGAGAATGACTGCTCTGTGTAATAGAATAACTGAAAATAGAACTTCAATAAGTGACGTGTTCTTTCAAAAAACCCCAAAATTAATTCAAGCTTGTTTTCTAGTTCAAAGGAAGGTAAAGCTGACTATAAACTTTGTTGTCCAGTCCCTTATGAAAAAATATTTCAAAGACCTTTACAAAGGTCTTTAACTTACGAAACATTTGGTTTTCAATTGACAGTATATTGTAGACAGTAGTGGGAATGGTGACATTTTAGATCGAAAGGAAACGTGAACATGCTCATTATTCGGCACTTGCATATGTATGAACTTAATACAACTGGCAGGCAGAATTAAATAATATCTAGAAATTGTAATATTATAATTTCATTATATTTCCTCACATTGTTTATGTTCAGCAATGTGGTCTACCCCTTACAAGGTAATTGTCTTAAATTTATCCTGAGAATTAAAACTGTAAATCTTAGGCCCTTACCTTCTTGCTTAGTCCTCTCCACTACTGTAAGGATTTTTCTGCAGAATACTGTTTTGATAAATCTTACTAAATCAAAATTCACTTCAAGAAAGAATTAAAATGAGACCTCTGAAGGAAGAGATTGATCTGTGTTGGGATCTAGTTTCAATGAATGGTAGAATGTTTTCTAGAATTACAAATTTATCTAATTTAATTTTTCTTAGACAGAGTCTTTGAAAGTGTTATAGCAGGTCACAAAGTGGTAGCTTGCCCTTTTTTCCCCCCTTTTTTTTCCCCTTCTGCTAATGACTTTTTTGCTGTGACATATGTGACTTTCTTTAAGTTTGATCTATGCACTCCAATCCAATTACTTTGTTATGTTAAATGAATATTTTTTGTTTGATTTTGAAGTTTAGCAATTTTTTTGCACTAAATGTGCATATTTAATTAGAATATGTTATTAAAGATTAGATTTTCACAATGGGGTGTGTGCCAGCTCATGAAATGAAGTCATGCTTGTCAAGACATAGTAAATAATAAGCTTAGTAAGGTTTAAAAGATGTGTCTTGCAGAACATTAGCCCCTGTGATGAGTGCAAAGTGGCAACAACACATAAATAACAATTGTTTTTTTCCAGTGGATCCATTTGAATGCGTTTTCTTAATTTGAATTAGATTTTTTTTTTTACCAATTTAATGAAACAAACAAGAAGGGATATTTGTCTTTTCAGAAACCAGTTTCCCATCCCAGAACAATGGCTTGTTTTGAACTGAAGGGGAACAATCCAACATTCATGCAATATCTTGTAATCTCTCTTCAGAAAACCACAGTAAAAATAAGAAACTGTTGTCCAGTGAATCCCCATTTAGCTGCAAGGAGGACTCTTGAGTTTCCAGCTTTGCTTTCAGGACTGTCTATATTTTGTTCTTCTTTTTATCCAGAGTCTTTTAATACTCCTGGGAGCAAAGGCTTGAAGCATAAGGTTCCCTGTGCTCTTAAATGCCTTGAGCATCCTGGCTGGTGTGCCCAGGGTGGCACTGGCAAGAGCAGGATTTGGAGACAAGGGCTGCTCTGTCTCCATCCTAATTTGATCAGACAAAACTGCCTGCAATCATGCCCTGAAAGTTTTGATTACTGATCTTAAATTCAGGAGTCTAATTTCTGTCTGTAAGGGCAGGAGTCTCTCTCTGTGGGCCTGGGCAGAATCTCCTCTGCTAATAATATGTGAGATGGGTTTTTCATGATGTTTCTAATGTGCCCCTTTTGGGAGAAGGAGGAGCTGGTGTAGCCCTCCTTTGGGAAGTACCCCCAGCCCAAAGCAAGTGGGGAAATGGGAACACTATGTTGGAATGAAGTTGCACAATGTGGAAAGCAGCGTAATTCAAATGGAAAGGATCAAAAAGGTGTACTATGCATGCACACACAGTCACTTTTCTTGTATTAAGTTCTTAATCCATTTTTTAAATTATGTTAATAATATTTTTGAAATTGCATGTATAAAATAAATGCTTGACTCGGGAGCCATGTGGTATGATATACAATCTTGGGGAAGAGAAATGATCTTTGCTAATGAGCAAGTATTTCACTAAGATTAATAAAAGAAAAACAAAACCAAACCTAGAGAAGACAATCCCCTGTATTTGGTAATATAGTGTTGTTTACAAAGTAGCAAAATGTGTAGTATCTGGTGCTGAAACTAAGTGGCTGGTATGCAAAGTAACAGCATATTGCTGTGGGTACAATGCTGCAGTGTTTGGCTGCAGCCAGAACGTTGGTACCTGATACTGGAGAGCCTTAAATATCCTACTTTTCATTTTGTAAGAAACTCTTATCCCATGTGTCTGAACAAAATTACAGAAAATGATTCTTTATGCCCCTGAATCTTTTCCCCTGTGCTGCTGGATCCCCTGTACTATTGGCATTTCTGGGGAATTACCAGTGTTGCAGTAGAAGGGGCTGCTCATCACTGGCTCTATTGCAGGTCCTCCAACTCCTCCTCATTGCAGGCGAGGGAGAAGGTTAGGTGCATTATGTCATCTTTAGTTTAAGTGCACTGAAGCATTTCTAACTGACTGACTGCTTTTTTTAATGAAAGAAATTTGTCTTGTAACAGCTTTATATGCCCAACTAATTAAAACCACTCTGTTCTATTACTCTCCATGTATCCTGTTTGGTAGGCAGAAATTATTTGAACTTTGACAGATTCATTTTTGGTGATCTTGGTCTTGTAGACTGCTGCTGTCTTGGACTTGTATAACATAGAAATAATAAGGCATTAAGACCTTTTATGTATTGTCAGATACAATTGTTCATCATTAACAGAGACAACATTTTCAATCTTTTTGAGATACATCTTTAGATTCAATCTTCATAAGGTACAGTTTTTTCTGTGTGTGCAAATGCCTCTGTTTTTTGTGACACAAAGAGTGACCTTTAGTTTGATACATGAAGCTTGGGAATATGTTTTAAACAAAGAAATCATTACACCACCATAAGCCTTTTCTAGTCAACTTTTTAAAAGGAAAAATGCCCTTTTTTACTGAAGAGTCAGAATTGTCTATTCTTTCTTAGGCACTCAGTATTGGTTGATGTCCTTCAAATTACTTGAGGCCTTCTGTGTTTTTCCAGAGGTGTCCTCACTGCAGCCCTTTGATTTCTTCCAAACAAACCCGAGTGTGCACAGGTGGGACTTGAAGGCTGCTGTGCTGCCTGTCACTCCTGATTTGACACCTGGAGCTCTGAGGAACTTCAGCCACCTGAGAAACTGCATCAGCTATTAAGGTGTAGCCACCTTCTAAACAAACCACGCTTTTCCTCCTATATTTTTCTTGTGCCAAAACCTGTGGGGTGGACTGAGGATTAACAACCCTATTAACTTTTGTCCAAGCTGCTAAGCAGTCCCTTTTCGAACTCATCAGTGGTCATGTTGCTACAGCTTCTGTAGCACATTGGAAAGGGCCAAGGTCATTACTAGTATCTTAAAATTTCACAAATGGTGTTTCTATTTGGTATATTGTTGACTGAACAAGTTAGATTCTTTTTGTAAATAGAGGAGTCTTAAAAATGAAGACCAAACCCCAACTTGCCCAAAAGGGAGGGATGGGAAGGGTATGAGCAAGCACCCTAAGTAAGGAGGATGTTACAGCCAAGGTAACGCAGACACGGTGAAGTGAATAATTGGATAGGTTATCTGGAAGGAGAGATCTGGTAACCCAGTGGTAATTGCTCACACTTGCTGGCTGAACACTAGAAGCTGTCACAATTTGCCATCTGGTTCACTATTCCTCTGATTGAATATAGGAGAAGAGAGTGTGTTTGTCATTCATAATGCGGTATTTTTGGGAAAGGCCTGACGCCGGAAACCAACTGGATGGGTGCCTCTTGTCTTAAGCTCTGTAAAATTTAGGTCCTGTATAATCTACCTTGTCATACATAAAAAGAGAGAGGCAATGTTTAAATATATAAGAAAAAAATCCTGCAATTTTTTTTTTGTTTCATATAGTTTATCTGATTAAGTGATTTTGAGCAACAGAAAATCTTTTGGTTTACAATTCCCGACGGGTATAACGTATAGGTCTGCTTTAATCTTGCACAGCACATATTATTGTTACATTGATAAGTGAGACATTGGAAAACAAATTTGTGCTGATGACAAATAAACAAATATACTATGAAAACCATTAACGTTCCTTGAACGCTGCATGAGAAATATCAGAGCCTTGACAGAATGCTGGTGCATGGTGTTGCAGTGGCTGTGGGCTGAACCTGCATCCTGCTTACTCCAAAGTGTGACATGTCTTGTATAAACTATACACCAATTTTCTTGGTTTATTTCCTAATGATAAAATATGATGGCAAATGCTTATGGCATTTACCGTAGGCCAGAGGCAGATTGCAGGGAAGAGGAGGTGTAGATGCTTTTATACTCTTGGTAGAGGGACTAAAAGAAGGTCTTACTGGCTGTCACTTTGGCAGTTACTGGTGGGTGCACTGAGCTGCTGATGTGTGAGCAAGATGCATGTGACAGGGTCACTGCTGATGGTGGCTCTGGTGCAGAGCTGCTAGTGGGCTGGGGGGGCATCTCTTGCCATAGCCCTGTGCTTCATGGATTATTGATGTGCTCACCCAAAGTGAAATTGCCTGGCACATGAGACAAGCCTGTGTCCAAAAAAACCACAGAATATTCTGAGTTGGAAGGGACTCACAAGGATCTTCGAGCCCAACTCTTAAGTGAATGCCCATACAGAGATTGAACCCATAACCTTGGTGTTATGAGCACCATGTTTTAACAATCTGAGCTAATCTCGGGGTCATATTTTTTTTCTTTTTTCAACCTAACTCCTTAAGTTAGCAGAAAATTCTTTCAGGTTGTTCAATCTGTGGAAGGCACAGGCAGGGTGGTGGTGTTAATATTATGGTTTTAATTAGAGTTAGATTTCCGAAATTAGTGGCTGCGCTTGTATGAAAGTATGGACTGTGTGAAGCAGGGTGAAATGAGAAAGCCTTGAAAGTGGGGTAGGCATGAGCCAGGACACCAAGTAAAATAGGTGGAAGGCAGTCCTGTGAAGAGCAACTCTGTGTCATTGATGCTTAAGCTACCAGGTTTGGCGTGTCCTGCTTCTGACTCAAGCAAAGCAAAAGAGTCAAGTTTATTAATTGCTCTTCTGTATAGTGAGAAGCTCTGTAATAATTGACAGTTCTGTCATGTTTTGAACACTCATTAACACTTCAGATTAGCTATTAAAGGACGTGAATTGTTTAGTCACCATGTCTTTTCTTGTTAGCAGTAATCACTAGTGCAATGCTTTTTAAAAAAAAGTAATTAAGTGAAAAAATTGTACTCTAACAATTTTACTTGAAATGCAGCGATTTCAAACACTGAGATTACTGGCCTAAGGAAAGTACATATTCTTCTCTCTCTTTGAAATAGTAACATAATAATTCTACAAGTCACGTAGAAGCCTGGATACCATTTAACTACTTCTAAATATTTGGGCGTTTTTAGTGTGTAGTGCAAAGGTCTGCTATGTAATGAAATATAAGGGTGATACAGCACTGTTACTGTAATGGTGGCACACTCATTGAATTGCTTTGTTCTTCCCTAGTACTAGTTAGCTATTAAAAAAGCTATTTGGAATAGACTTCTACCTAAGTTGAAAAAGGACCTCTCTCAATTATAGATTAAAGCAAAATTTATAAGCCTCAGAAATCCTCAAAATACTGAGGCACAGTCTTTTACTCCTGATATTCAAAAGATTCTAAATAACAGTAGAATAAACTAATTCCTTCAGGTGTCTGTAATTGTAGGACCTTTTTCTTAAATCAAGAACGATTCCTTTTCATGAAATCATGATTTAATCAAAATAATTTTCATCTAACTATTTGTATTCTAGAAGTACAGAAAATATGAAAGAATAACAACACCTATTTTTAATATTATGTTCCAAGGAACTCTGACAATTATGCAATGGAAAATATCAGTGAAACTTTGTTAATCAACCCCTGTCCTTCCCTTTGCTCTTCTAAATGTCCAAAACCTGCCCCAAGCTGTGTCAGGAGGAATCTTCACAATGAACTCATTCTGCTGTGCGTTCTGCCAGCTGTGCAATTCCAGAGGCATTCAGGCAGCTCCGTACCTGGTGGTCCTTGGCAAGGCATGCCGTGGCATCCCGTCCCGTGGGGAGTGGAGGTGGCCGGCAGGAATGCTGAGTGAATGTGAGATGAGGACTGCGGCTGCTTACAGCTTCTCCCTGGTTTTATGGGGGAGTGGGTGACTGCCCAGCTGGTTTGGGGTGGAGAAGCCCTGAGGAGAGGTCAGATGGATTTTGGGTAGAGACAGGGTATGGTCACTCCAAAATCTTCCCCAGATGGACTGAATGCAGTGGGGGACTCAAGGTATCCACACTTCAGGGCATGGACAATGGAGGGACAGTGGTGGGTTTGTGCAGGGAATTTGAGGAAGAGAGAGAGGTGGCTTTTGTAGGTGTTGTTCCTGCTTACACCAGTGACTTGGGACTGGGCTGGACATACTTCTTTCTCCTTGCCTCAGCCCCTGTGGAGAAAGACAGTGGACCGCAGGTGATGACTCCTGCAGCAAGAGGTCTTGGGAAGAACCAGTTTTCTTATAATTGCTGAATAGTGAAGTTTACTGTGAAAACCTTACTGTCTAATAATGTATGTTTAATGGGAAGGCTTTAAAAAAATATCTGCAAGAGCTGGTGCTTTTGAGGTTTTCCACAATATTCTAAGGTATTGATATTATTTTCTGAGAGAGACTGTAAAGGACATACTTAGTCTGATATTTATATCTTCCATAATATCAATTAAATCAATTCAATTACTTCTTCTCTTCCTGCTAACAGCTGAAAGGACGTGAGTAGTTCCACAACTTTGTGCTAGAGATAAAGTTTCATCACCTAAGAAGATGTGCAAGTTCACACTTACATAAAACATCAGTGTTGCGTATCTGCTCTACTTTTGGGAGGAGTAATCACAGACTGGAAGTTAAAATCATTGATGGTCTCAGAAATGGCACCTATATGTGAGAACTAGTGTGTAGCTGTTGTTGTACCTTGGAGAGCTTACTCAGGATTTTCTGATTATGAAAATTTGATTCTCAGTTTTTGTTTTATTATTTCTATAGCTTCAGTATTGCATTTGTGCTAGCATCTAACATTCAGTGTGTACATAGTTTTTCCTTAGTTACTGTATTGAGAGTGGTATGTTTTTGGGTTGCCAGTAGCTGTGAAAATAATGTAATAATGAATAGTCCTGCAAAAGTACATGTGTACTGACATGGTTCCTCTGTTTTATCTGGGAGGAAGGGTTTACTTTCTGGGAAGTTAAAAAAAGCTTTTGTTGTTTTGGTGCTTGTACCCTCAAACGTTTTCTAGTAGTTCTCATATAAGGCATTTTTAAAAGATTGCTTTCTCATTGCTTTTGTTTACTTGCCTCTATTTTAAAAAAAATATCTAGGCATTCACAGAGTGTTTTTTTTCTTCAAGATGGGAATAGACTTTGAGAGGATTTAGAAAGTACTGTTGCTACCAACTGTCTTAGATATACATTTCAACTTCTAATTTACTTGGTAAGATTCTTTCAAAAATTTTAGGATCTAATGATTTAAGTTGGGCTATGAAAGCCTCTAATCCTCTGTGTCCAAATTAGCCTTCCTCATCCTATGTGCAGAAAGAAGAGGCGAGACATTTTGGGATGGAGTTCAAAAGCATCAGGCCAAACACTGAAAGATTGTTTGCACAGCTGTGTCTAAACGGTGACCAAACTGTTAAACAACCTAGTGGGGAGAAAATGAATAGAAACTCCTGTTGGCCAGAGGACTGAGTTTCCTGGACAGTGCTCAGGACGTTATGAAGTCATTGCACATGCTGGGTCGAGGCTTTTACCCGTATTTTCCCCTTGCGCTTGGGAATAATTCAGGCTTTGCTTTTTCATAATAATATAATTGTCTTAAAGCATCTGAACAGAAGTCTGCATTGATGATTGATGCACTATAGTGTACTTACCTATAACTTCAATTAGGGAATCTTTCCCTGCCATTAAGCTGAGTCACTGATGTGAGAGGAGACAGTGCCTGTATATCTGTCTTGCTTCCTTGCAAATTGTAGATTATGAAACTGGACTACTGAGCAGTAATTTAATCAGTGACATCAGAAGAGAATTAAGCTCCATTAAATATTGGGTCACCATCAATGTCAGATGAGTATTAAATTATGGCTTGCAACTTAACAATACTCATCCAAAACCACAGTGCTTAGGTCTTGGCAAGCATATAACAGTTTATTATGGAACAGATGCTTCAGAGCGTAACATATGACCAAAGTGTCAAGTTGTGTCAGAGAAGATGGACCCAACACTAATGTGGTGCTCAGACTTTGTGAGGCACATGTTAGCAAATTGCTCCCTACCTGAACGATGCGGGTTGAAAGTACAGTTGGGTCTCCTATATCACAGGCCCGCGGTCTTAATCGGGTTCCGCAAAGCCCTACTTCCGCGTTGAATGGCAGCTCATTAATATGCAATTTTGCCCCGCACCCTCAGACGATCCCACGGCGCTGTTTCGGCACCGTGTTGCTGTGTATTGGATCAGTGCAGGTGGCCACCCCGCTGCTGTGGCGGCAGGTCACACATGCACAGTTGCGAAAAGGGACCTCCTTCATCGCTAAAAAATCATGCCGCTAAGATCTGAAGCCGCAATATGGGGGGTGCGAAGTGCAAGAGGGCCGACTGTTTTTCATTAACAGAATCTCCCGTTGAATGCTTGGAAGTCAAAGCACTGCTCTGTGTGACAAAGACTGGTTTATATACGTCTCTGCAAATCATGGACATGCAGTTGAGGAGGGAGGATCCCTACAGGCTGCTGAAAGTTTGAATGTTTATGCAGGACAAACATAATTTTCCTTCTGGTTCCAGTGCACCACAACGTTGCCAGCTTAGTCTTTGGAGGATGTCTTGATTACCTCTACTGCTAGTCACAGATTTTCTAAGTAACAGCAGTGAGGTGAAGTTAGTAATGCCCTTTCTGAGTGGCTTTGCTGATGTTTGCAGCAGCACTCCTGCAGCAGCTAAATCTTTGAGGCTCTTGTCAGTCTACTGTACAGATCCTGCCACTTAGGAAAGCTACGTGCTGCCGGAGATGCTGACCTTGGAGCTATGCAGGGAGAGAGAGAAGGATGAAAAATGAATGCTAGAAAAAAATGTTTTCCCTGTTTCCCATTAAGAGTATGAGGAGAGGGATCTATGGATTGAGAGTGGGTTGAGCTGCTGGAGTAACAGATGTGCTGAGGAGAATTTTTACTGGTGGTGTTCCTGGGAAAGGAATAAACCGGAGTGATGCTGATGTAGGTAAAACTTACCTGGTCTTTGTGCAGCCTCTAGCTTGGCAGCAAGATGTGTTCTCCAAACAGTAATCCTAATAAGACATCTGTACCCATCTGATGAAGATAGTAGTTGGGATTCTTGCAAAAATCTTACTTGTGGTTAAGATTTTCTTATCCAAAGGTAACCACAGGTTGGCCACATGGCCTTACATTATCATGGCAGGATATTTTCAGCATGTTATAAGTTTTTATTTATTAAGGATTACATTGCTGGTGCTCACATGTTGCCAGCTAATTTCTTGTCACTGTGCAGAAACAACAGTACTTGTTTTGTGGCAGTGGGCTGTGGGTGGAAATACAGCAGGTTCAGCTGAAAACAGGAGCAACTGGCTAGAAGGCAGTGGTCTTCAGGGATGACTCCTATTACTTGGTTGCAGGAAAGGCTGCCTGAGGTGATGGAATAGTGTGTTGCAAAACCACAAGTCTCCAGAATCATCTTCTGCTCAGTTTTCACCCTACAACTTGGGGTTCATTTGCTTGTTAAAAAGTACCATCCCAGAAATCTGCACATCCTATATTTTTCAAAACTATACAAGTAACTTGTTGAAATTTTGATACTAAGTTATTACTATTAAAGCTTCAGGCATTTTTTCTATTTTCTACTTCTCTCCATTACAGTTGTGAAATTAGCTGTTATGCAGGGAACCAGCTCTGAAGGGGCTCCATCAGAGCAGAACCTGTCATGAGGAGAATTGTACCTTACCTATATAGGCATTAGAATTGTCATTTTTTTCTATACCAGGGCTTAACTTCATGCCTTCATGCATGCTTTATTATTAAAAGCCCTATTGCTTCTGAAATAGTTCAGGTTAGGAGAGTGATTATAATAAAACCTCAGAGTTTTAAGATATTACTCTTTCTTAGCAGGGGACTGAAATAATATATGAGCAGTGGGATGTGTGTGATTCAGTGCAAGATCAGAATACAGCTGATATATACATGGCTGGCATTTGCTTGGCATTTGGAAATGGTGGTAGAAATTATATCTTGCATACCTGGAGTGGGCACTTGGAAATAGAAATGGCCTCTGTTTCTAAAAAACATCCTGACTTTTTAAGTTGCACTTGGATTCAGAAAATTTGTTTTGAATGAGAGGTGGAGTTTGTGGCAGGTCACAGGGACAGTCATTTTCTTCAGTCTTGAGCAAAGGCATGCAGAGTCAGCCAGAACCAATATGATCAAAATAGAAATGAATATTATTAATTCATTCATGTTTTATAACTACTTTAAAGGATATCTATTCAACCTCTTGTTTCAGGTACGCTTTTAAGAATAAATATGGAATAAGGAATCTCTTGGGCAGTGTAAAAATTCATAAATACAGTAAGCTCTTGAATATCGTGGGGGTTGGTTCCAGAAGGATGTCGCGAAAAACAACATCTGTGAAGTAGCGGTAAATAGGGCAAGTACAGTAAATATGGTAAAGACACGGAAAAAACTCTCACGATGTATTGAAGCCGCAAATGGTGAACTGTGAAGTAGCAAGGGTTTACTGTATAACAAGTCCTGTTAAACTCATCAGAGTGAAAATTCAGGTATTTTCCTATACCTTTTTTGGTTTTGGTTTTTTTTCTGACTTTTGATTAGGTCTGGATGAGGTGGTAACAAAACACTTAGTATTTTTATACTGATACAGCCTCTCCATCACTTTTCGATATAAACAGTGCTTAAATGGGGAGATAATGGAGCAAGAACAAAAAGTATTCTGCAGTTTGCTATATCCAGCTATCACAGGACGTTTTAAACAGCATTTACCTCCTGGCTTGTGGAAATGGACAGGAATATCTGTAATCGGGATACTTTAGCCCACGCTGACCAGCCAGTGCTATTGAAGGATAAAGGATGAAGATCATACAGAAGAAACCCCAGTTCAAAATTAATTTAATTGGTAAAATTTTACCTGTTTTTTTTTTTCCCCCCCTTTTTTCTGGTAAGCTGTGGCAACAATAAACTAGAGCCTGTGGAATGGCAACTGCAGTTGAATCTCAGCTCTGGTGTTTGCCATGTCTTCCACGTGGCTTGGGACAAGGCTGTTTGTCAGTACAGCTAAGGAAGACACAGGAGAGCATCACTGTGCTGCCTTCTGGAGGGCTCTGTATGAATAGAGCTCTCACTTGCGGCGTATTTTCTGTGATGTTTCTGGCCTCTTTCTACCTGAATTGCTTGAACTTCAGGGACAGGTTTCATTAATTTAGTGCTATGCAGTTAATAGTTAAATTGTTATTATGTTTTGTGTGCACGCTTTACTTCCATGTGAACGTTCATTTCTCTTTCATGGGCTATAACATTGACAAGACTTGAAAGAGACTAATATGTCGCTGTAGATTAATTCAGTCTTTGAAGGATCTAATTCCTAGTTAATGCTTTTTGCTCATATGGATAAATTGTATGAGCAAGTGATTATGCAAAATCAGAAACTGACTAAAGTGTAACTTAGATTGTCACTTCAACAGATTTTTTTTTTTTTTTAAATTTTCATGTATTTACAACTTAGGCAAAACTGACAACATTATTTTGAAAAGTATATTACCAAGGAAATGAAAACTGAACAAATATATTTTGCTGTGATCCTATTGTGTGGTTTCCACTCCCACTTCACAAGTTTGCAGTTCATATTGTGGATTTTACATTATGCAATGTGTTGTTCTTTAATGAGCGATAGGAAATATGGAAAAGAGCAGGCATGTAAAGTTATCCTTGCATGTACTCTTATGTAAAGCTCACCAGTTTGGATACAGTTTGAAGCAGATTGTGTTAGCCAAGAAGATTAAAATCAAAATGTTTTGACTTCTTAACATAGCCTGGATCTGTGGATATTGGAATGTAAAAAAGCTGTACTTAAAGGACTGTTTGTAAAGTAATTTGAACATATTCTATCCAATTATGGTTGATGTCATTAGGGTTCTCCCTTAATTCTGAAATCCTTCCTGAGATGAGGCAGATAGAGCCAGTGAACACTGGATAATTTTGCTGGTATTAGAACGAAAATCAAATGGAAGGGAAGGAAGAGTAATTTGGAGCATGGATGAAGTCATCATATAAGCACTCCCAACCAAGCCTAGTGTCTTGTCCGCTGTTGCTCCGGGGAGAGGTTCAGTATCAGTGTAGCAAAACTGCAGAACTGCTCCTGTTACAAAATGAATTGCCTTGCTTTTAACCATGCTGCTGGGCTGTATCAAATCCACAGACCCTGTGTGAAGACATCACCAAATAAATCTTGAAGCTTTATCTGAACCATTAACAGATTTCTCCAGTGGGTGGGAGACAGTGTAAAGTACAGAGGTAATGGAAAGCTTTAACAACTGGTGTATTATTTTTTCAGGGACACAGTGTTCCAGCTTGTGCCAAAAGGATGCCTTATGGCATATTAAATTCTTGGCAGTGAAGCTGGTTTTTGTAGAGAAGAACTTGTAATAAAGCCTCTGCAGGGGTTATTTAGTTATTTTTTGTAATAGCATGTATTAGCCCATGTGAGCGAGGTAGAAGAGGAGGGCCCTTCATGTTAGAACAGTGTGTTTAATGTGGCTGCTCCAGAGCACACTGTAAAAATGCAAACATGGGAAGGCATTTGAAAGAACAACCAGTACTTATTTACTTCCTTGGTTAATGTCAGGGGTGTGTTTGGCTTACATAAACAACTTCTGACTGTCTAACATATTATACTTATTTTTGCCCTTTAATACGTATATGATTCATTTGTATTTTGCAGAGATGTGGGATGGTTCCTGAAGCATTGTATGTGAAGTGCTGAAAGTGATGAATATTAGAAGTATAGCTTTCCCTTTCTTCTTCAATACCCTCCTCCACATATCAAAGTATTTGACCATTGGTTTTAAGTTACAGATGTTTCTTTGTCATGTGGAGGGGGATGCACAGCTTTTTCTGCCCACAATTCTAAAACCGTCCCAAGTCTCACACTGTGCTGAATTGTGTAAAGTCCTGCTAAAGAGAGCTTCAAGCCTGGGAATTGCATGGGCGTTGTGAGAAGGAAGATTGAATGGGAGTTCACTCAGAGTTTGAAGAAACTTTCCCTTCTGTCTTGCCTGGTGAATTCTTGCACGTTTGATGGCTTTGCACTTCCTATAGTCATATGGTGTGAAGCACAGCTGCAAATAATCATGGGAGACAGTGAAAAGCTATGGAAAATTAAGACATTCATAAATTAAGTCCCGAGGGAGTGTTTCAGCCTTAGCCCCTTCTAAACTGTTGAAGAAGCCAATACCACACCTATTTAGAGAAAGCCTCCTATCCTTAGGGGATATAGTAGTTGCATTTCCATGCTTACAGTCATATTTGGTAATCTGATAGTTTGTCATTTGCTACGTGGTGCAAAGCTATTTAGGGGGGCAGGTGCTGCACATTAGTGTAGTTGCAGTCAGATGTGCAGCTATAGCCCAGGGCTGGGACAGATGGAGGGCTGGTTTGCTTTGGGCTCTGGCACCGCTGTGTTGGTGATGTGTTGGAACCTGGTGGTGCTCACTTCAGCCTGTTTTATTGTCATTAGTGCTCAGCGCTTGCTTGAGAAGTGTGTTGGAGAAATAATAAAGCCACGTGCTGCTGTTAGATGGACAGTTGTTTTTCCCATGTAAATCAGTGGTGTAGCCTCTTTGCAGAATATTGTATGTTTGGCTAGATAAGCTACGTTTTAATCTTGTAAAGTTGCTTTGTGCTAGTACAAAGATAAACCTCTAGAAACTCTCAAGTCAGAAGGACACTACTGAGAAAAACTTCTTGTTGTGTGTATTCATGTTGCTTTATAATGCAGGGGGATCCAATTAGTAATAGAGTCACTCCTTGTGATGGAGGATGTATGGTAGCAAACTTTTAGGAAACATCAAATATCTACACAGGTAGTGATGCAGATAGCTGGTGTGCAAGGAATCATTTTAGGGGAGAAAAATGATAGCATTTGAAATTAAAAAAAAACCCCAAATCTATTGGAACACAAATCAAGTAGATGTTAGTTATTGGTATTTGGATCCCTAATTTTATAAAGCTGGTTGAAAAATGCCTGTATGCTAAGATAGTTGCAATGTATTCTAATTTCCTTGTGATGATTGGAGAAGGAATGTGGTATTTCAAGGAAGAAGTTAAACATTGATTGGACCCAAGAAGACTTCCCTTTCCTGAGGTACTGAGTACATGTGAAGAATGAGGAGAATGATTGTGAGAGTATGAAAACCGCAAAGTGAAACTGAATAGTAAAAGTAGCTGTTGAAGGATTTGCCTTTATTAGCTAGCCAGATTGAATTTCATGGAGAAAAAGAAGTTTCTAGAGTTTCTCGGGCCAGGGCCACGTCTCCTTGTTTGTTTCTTTGTATGGACTCTAACATTATGGGACCTTGAATATGACTAGACTGGCTGGATTCTTGTATGTCATAAAAATATTTTATGTATTACACATTGAATGACAAATGCCACTTTTACCTCTTGCTTTTTGCAAAACTTTGATGGTGCATTCTTGTCCTCATAGCTGCTCCAAAAATCATAGTAGGATAGATTGAAACAGAAAAAATTTGAGACAATAATGGGTTTTCCTCTTGAAATTGTAGGGGAGTATTTAATTTAGCATTTATAGTTGTGTAATGCTTGGACAACTGGTTGCAGAATTTCTGATTTTGGTTCAGATATTTTCAGTTTATCTCAAGCTGCATCCAGTATTGGGCTGAGCATCTAACCCTGAGCTTAAAGCCTGTCATTTATGCATTGAGTTATAAAAGTGAATGCACACTTTCTCATCCTGTCACCATTGGGGCTGTCATAGACTCCTAGAGTTGTGTGTTGGGTTTATCAGGAGTAAAAGGATGTGTTCCTTTGATTTGCTTCATTTGAGGGATTCCTGGTATTTAATGATTCTGTGGGTTGTTTGGCTCCTCTTCCTTCCACTGTCAAAGAGATTTCCATTGCCTTTATCAGCGACACAAACTTTTCAGCACACTTCAGCATTTCTGGTGTGCAAAGGCAACAGCTGTAGTTGAACAATGTGTTTGTTGTAATCCAATAACGAGTCCTAAATACAACAATAATTATAACCTCTTACTTTGAGAACAATATTGATAATCAGGGATACAAATAATTGAATTTCATAGAAATAGAACTCAACAATGGTTGTTGCAGTATTATCCATGTTTTAAGATTTTAAACACTTTGCAAAACTTGTGTGTACTTGTGTAAAGATTTGGCTTTGCTCTACAGATGGATGTATTGGAAGCAAAAAGCACCCAGAGAAACATGAATGATCCCATTTGTCAACAGCTAAACAGAACACTGTGGATATTATTCTGGTAACTAACAAGTCTAACTTGCCATAATAAGCACTAATTATAAATAGTCTAGCTGATTTTATTGAAAATATGCCCTATTGGACACTGCAGAGAGTTCAGTCTTGTGTTTGTTTAAATCATACTTGTAATTTGTGTACATCTGTGCTTTTGCTCTGTCTCCTTTTTAAAAATCAATTTTAATGTTTCAGTGAAATTCTTTGTAAAGTAGAGCTTTTGATGAGCCCTGTATGATCCACTCAGTCTGGATGTCTCTACAATTTTCTGATGGACAAAATTGCCATGTATTGCCAACATGGTCATAGAATTAATATATCCAGGTCTGGTAAGGGTTCACAGTGTCAGAAAGAGAGTGTATCTGTAGGCATGGGAACAGCAGACTCCTCGGAGTTAGATTCCTTAAGCAGGATTTAGTTTTTAATTGCAGAGTTTATAGTGACTTGAGACAGGGCGTGTTTCATCTCAAACTTGTTTGGATCTTTTGCTGTCACAAATACAGTCTTTAACTACCAGGTTCTCACCTGGCATAATGCCATCTCCTCATTCGCTTGTGGCTTTTCCTTTGACCAACCAGTAGTTCTTCTCCTGGCAAGGACTTTAAAAAAGAACGCAGCAATATGCAAGGTCTAAAATACACTTCTGTTTCATTTCCTCGTTTTGTGTACCTCTTCAGTAGCCTGGTGTGGCACCTCCCTGATTTACCTCATGCTGTACAGGGTACCTCTGGTCTCATAGCCGGTCTTGACATTTGTAATACCTTCAGGAGAGGCTGAATTTGGATTATGTTGCTGCTTCTCATGTTCACATCCTCTCTCTTTTGAGTTCTTCATTTACAAACTGAACACACTTCTCTGAATGTAGTAGTATACACCCAAGGTGGGGATTTTTTAATGTATTGTGTTTCTCTTTCATTGTCTAGAATAGTAGATTTTAGTAGCAGTACCTCTAATCTGATATTTTGACTACGAACAGTTGAAGGTTCCCACTAAAAAGTACATCTACTCTTAACTGCACATGAAGAACATGTAATCTTACACTATATGAGTATGCATGTTACAACTGAAGGAATAATTATTCTGATCTTCTCAGTAATTTTTAATGCTTTTGTATTTTTCTTTTACTCTGATTTAGTCAAAGAGAGGGTGGGAAGGAGTAAGAGCCAGAATGATTCTACAGACCAAAGAACAAATGTGTTTTGCAGTTAGAAGGCTTTCACCTGAAACTGCACATAAACAGTGCACAGATTGTCCAACTCTTTTGCAAATACTACTGTAATCCAGGCACTTGACAATTCTTTTTTTCATTAATCCTGCACCCATTCCTAAATCCACCTGCAATTAATGTGTCAGAGTTTTCTTTTCCAGTTTTAAATGTATTGCAATGTCTCCTTAATCTGTAATGAAAGCTGCTTCTGATGGTTTATTGAAATCCTACCTGCACTGCTCCTCTGGGAGGGGATATTTCTTTTTTGTGGCCATCCTGTCCACATAAGGCATTTGCCATCTACTGTGCTTAAACCATTCTGGTCTTTGCTCCATCTTTTGGCATTGATAACTGTGACATCTGTGTGTCACACATGAAGCCCAGGAGGTGCTGTAGACCCTGGAACAGTGAGCATCTCTTATGTGAGCATCCCTTACGTAGGCAGAGGAAAACTATCTTTGCCTCTCAGGTGGGGAAGCTCCTGGCTTGGATTGTTCCTGGTTTCTACGGTGATTTTAAGACTGAGGGACATGGAGAGTTTCCAAATGCCCATCTCCCATATACAGACTGTGGAGAAACATGGCCTTTCCTAGTGTTGCCTCTCATGCTCTGGTTCTAGGAAGAAAATGTGAGTGGAGGGAGTTCGATTCCTGCCAGGGAGGCAGTGGTGCCATTTAAGAGTTGGACTCAATGATCCTTGTGGGTCCCTTCCAACTCAGAATATTCTGTGATTCTCCGCGACTAATTGCCTGCTGTGGACTGCTTGCAGTGTTTGTGCCCAGGAGCAGCTCTGTGCTTGAAGTAGAAGAAAGGCTGGTTTACTTGGTTGTCTTGCTCTTTGACATAAGTAAAGCTTGTATTTTTGTATAATTAAAGTGAATAGGCTAGTTGGCTACCAACCTGGGATTAATAAAGCCTAGGTGCAAATGTATATGTCATAGCAAAATGTTTTAACTTATGAGGAGCTCAGCTGAGTTTGAAAGTTTGAAACATACAGATTGATATGCAGTTTCAAAGATAGTCAGTCCTTAAGGATAGTTGACTTAAATTTAATACGTATTTACTGGTGAGCAGGGGAAAAACAATTGTGATTTGTTTTTTTATTATTATTTTTTAGCAGTTCCTTCCATCATGCTAGTTTTGGTAAAAATGTTGCAAATAATAGGTTACACTCTGAAAAGGCACTGAATAGTGCTTCATAAATGCCCCGTTTACTTTTTTTAAAAAAATTACTTGTAAAATTCTGTGCTACAGTCATTGCTTGAATTGTTAAGGTGTAAAAGCTGATGGAGTTAGGAACTCTTTCAGTTCAGATTGAAAGATGAATTTGTTTGCCCTATAATTTAAGAAACAGAAAAGCCACAAACCTGTAATTTGTCAGTTTTGGTTTGGGTTTTTTTAAGAAAGCTATGTGCCTTTCCCTCCCATGCAAAATTATTCCACGTGTTGTTTGTATGTTATTACTCTTCAGTAAATGCGTGCTTTACAGAGAAAAGACTTGGCGGAATTTGTCATTTTGCATCCTCATTCTGGTATCCCAGGGGACCAGAAAAATATACTCCTTTGTCAAAGTTTCAGGTATGATAGTTAAACCTCTTACGTTCATCATCTTTTCTTTAACTCCAGACTGAAAAGATGGTTGATAAGGACGTAATATCTGTTGTTTTGACTGTAGTTATCTCAAATAACTATATAAATTCTTTTGCCATGAATTTGGGGGAGAATATTATACATAGTTGCTTTTTAAAACTGTATCTTATCTATAATTCAGTAGCTAATTTTTATTCAGAACTAGCCATATGAAAAGTATATTTTAATACTTTTTATTCCCTTAGAGGTGAGAGAAAAGGCTAAACTGTTTGCAGAGGAAGAGAATCTCAGGTTATATTTCATGGAGAGGCTCACTTGAGTTTGAGTTACTACGGATGTACACAGCCTGTTCTGACGCTGAATTACAGGGCAGTTTGTCAGTTAGTTTGTTTCAAAAGATCCCCTGTTTCACACATCAAGATAAGACAATACCTCAGAGCGATCATGAAGTGTGCCACTGTGTTATTAGTTAGGAGATTGCAAGCATGGAAGATTTCCCTGAAGGGCCATGCTGGCTCTTGCAATCTTATTCCAGAAAATCATATGAGTAAAAAAAAGAAATTAAACATTTCCTGATCAGTTTCTCTGGTGCTGTTGTAATAAGAAGATTAATTACATAGAAATCAGTCTGAATTTGCTTCTGTGAACAATTAAAAATTGTTAAAGGATTTGATGAACTCTGACTAGGCCCATGCAAGGTAGAACTCAGTGATGGAGTAGGGGGAAAAAAACCAGCTCCAGTATGTTCTACATGCAAGAAAAACTTTTAAAAAGAAAATGTTAAAAGCATTGACTCTTTTGGAGGAACTTTCTTTACTTTTTTGCTTTTTTTTTATTTGTTTATTCCCACAGGTTGAGTAGATCTTGCTTTGGACTTAATGTAGTGAGTTGATAATTCTGTGCTAATGCATACAACAGTCCTTCTGTGTAGGTAACACCTATGGGATATGCCAGTTGACAAAGGTGGACAATGTATTGACAGCTTAAATGCTCTTGTAGAGCCCCATCAAATTAGCCAGGGAATGAGTTTATAATGGGATCTGGATTGCATTGCCAGACTCCATGGTTGATAAGCTCAGGTGGAAAGCATGTGGGGACGGGGAGTCCTTCTTGAGTAGGTGACATCCCTGGAGGTCTGTATTATTTCTAGAACTCAAGACCAGGAATCTTTCAAGAAAAAAAAAAAGAGGAAAACAATTATGCTATATGTAGTTTCCTTTAAAGAATAGGCTTCAAAGGAAGAGGACTAACATCATACTTTAACTCTCTTATTACTAGAACATCTTTGCCTTACATATACTCAAAAAAATTTTGCAGTTATTTTGGATGAGGAGCAGTTTTTGAATATGAAACTGTTGCTTGTGTAGTGACATCTCAAAACTGGTTTGATATACTCTGGAGCCTTACACAGCCAGAACAGGAACTGGGGTTGTTCAGCCTGGAGAAGAGGAGNAGACTTTTGGACTGAAGCTACTGTTTTGGAAACATCCAGGACTGCTGACTGCTTGACAACCTGAATCTCACCCATGGCCAGGAACAGGGACTCTAGTGCATCAAACTGAGTATTTGCTGGGATTCCTGTGGTACCTGAGTTGGGTGACATCCTCTTATATGTCGACATCTGGGAGTAGAAGGAGAGAAAACCTTGACAACAAGAAAAATTGTTTACTGCATTGAGGTCAGAAGGATGCTGAACTTGCAGGAGTATTGGAAAAGCCGGAGCTCTTATTAAATTGTTCTTTTCCTTTAGCTTCCACTCTGGGCATCTGATGTTTTTTGGTCTCATCCTGTACAGAGTTAAATGGCATCATCAGCTAGGAACACCCGTTCCCTGCAGTTCCCCTCCTGTTGACTTGAAGGCAGCAGCAGCTGGCCAGCTCCTGGCAAACAGAACTTTCTGCTGTGGCTCTGGGGGCAAAAGGTGTGGGTGAGGAATGCTGGCAGCCACTTTGTGGTGTTATTATTAACATCAATAATAAGAATTCCAATCTGCACAGTTTTGTTTACAAAAAGAATTGCTGCTCTTACATTTAGAAATAAAATGACTGAAATAAATTACTTTAAAAGGATGCTTACGGAATAAGTAGAAGTATTTGTGACATATTATTCTGAAAATGTCATGCAACGTGCTTAAATTATTTTGTTCTTTCTTGGCAGTAGTTTTTAGGAAATTGGTGAGTCAGGCAATTATCAATAATATTTTTGTTGTCTTAAACTTTTTTCTTACTCTATGGGAACTACATACATCTGTCTAGATTACATCTGAATGATAAAAATACACAGATAGCAGGAAGAGGAAGAGTAATGTCTTTATTTAGAATTATCTGTCAGTATCTGTTTATTAAGTGCATCTGTCATGTCTTTTTCTGGATATGTGTTGCTAGTCTCTTAGCTGGTAATTCCTTTTTTTCATACCTGATGACGTTGATTATTTTAATGTTATTATTCTCATTCAGTAGTCTGTGGGATTTAAGCAATGTGGGACATAAGTTCAGCAACATCCAAAGTACTTACTAACTGCCTCCTTTTTTCAGTCATTTAGCGAAAACACATCTGTGGCCTATTTTTAGTACATTTTTTAAGGTTGAAATATTTTATGTGTTGTCAAGAATATTTAATTTCTTTCAAAAAATTATGCATGGGACTGTGAGAATCTGTCGGCCTCTCCGGGCTGCCGCGACTGTGTGCTCACAGTGCAAACCCCGGCGCCGCTTCCCCCTGCCCCGGCCGTCCAGGCGTGAGCTGCCAGTGCAGGACCATGCCAGACGGCTCAGCTGTGGTCCCGCGCACACCGGCAGGGCCACANCCCTCTTTTACAGGAGTAGCCAAATTAAGTTCTAGTTGCGCTTTTGCCCTTTTCATTTTCGTTCTGCATAACTACATGGCATCCCTCTAGTTCTCTTGAGTTTCCTGCCCCTTCTTCCAATTGTCATAAACTCTCTTTTTTTCCTGAGTTCTAATCAAAGTTCCCTGTTCAGCCAGGCTGATCTCTGATGGCTCAGCTTTCAGCAGATGGAGAGGCCTTAATCTGTGCCATTAAGATTTCCTTCCTGAAGAATGATTTGAGCAACTATTTGATTAGAAAGAGAAATGAAGGAAAGGCATACCTCTAAATGCTTGGTTAACCCATAACTTTAAAGTGGCTTTTTTTTTGAGACAGAAAGTCTGATGACAGGCTCTGGAAGGCCATGGCTGAAGTCTGCTGGAGTTGAGGACTTTCTCCTGTATCTGGAACCTAGACTGTTTATTTTAAAGTGATTTTGTATATGGCTTAGTGTTGGTGTGCAAATTCTAGAGGTTAAAGCCATGTGAATATTGTGCTGATGTGTTGTAGCAGGGAGAGTGTGGGTAAGTCTTGCCCAAGGGCTGAGCCAGGAACAAGCTGGCTTGATACTAGGAAACCCTTGCCTGCAACACCAACCTTCTCATCATATGAGTCTCTTTTGAGCTGTGGCTACACCCTCAAAGGCACAAGTGGGAATGAAAAATGCAACAAAGTCAGTTTCAAAGAAGATTTTTGCTATAAACTGGGGCTCTTATAAGATAACTGCAGCTCAGCAGTCAGATCAATCTTTTATCCTCCGTGTATTTTCAGATTTTTCAGGCATTTTGATTAGCAAGTAATAATGTCCTCACTTCCTTGCAGCCTAATGAGCAGATATCTTTTCAACATTGAGGATTGTTTGAAGATACCCATCAGAAAGGTGATATCTCTGAAGAATCAGCTAAATAAATGCATTCAGGTTTTTGTCAAGTCCTATTTCTTGGTAGCAATCATGTTGAACCATCAGAAGATGCTCAGACACAAATGTTAAATGGGCAACCAAATATTCAAGGCTCTTACTTATCCCCTTGGCACAAAGATGCATGCACTGCAGAAGTTCCCTGTACCGGTCTGGCGCTCTCAGGCAATGATTGATGGGGAAGAGATGCGTGATGGACTGTCTCACGTGTTGCAGTGCTCTTTGCTCCAGGTGAAAACCTGTAGTCAACTCCATGTCATTAGGCTGATAATCAAACTGAATAGCTGAATATTTGCAGCCCCCAAAGCAGGACCTAGTCCTGTACAACACTCCACTCCGCCTTGTCCTGAGCAAAGGAAGCGTGTTGCATGGCCTTCTAGGGATTGTGTTAGCACATTAGGCCTGTTTCTGCTCCCTGATTACTCTGTTCTGAGGAGCACACCCAAGTCTTGGTTTTAGTGGCTTTCCATGCGCAATAAACATTCATGTACTGCGACTCTGTACAGGTTCTGAACCGAGTTGGATCTGCTGCTGCAGTTTGGGTCTAGTTTATGCATTTGCAGTGCTATCGCCTGTCTTGTTCTCCAGAGCTCTTTACACCTTACTTTAGGGGTTGGCATGAGCTGTGAACTTTCAGGTGGCTCAGTGGCTTGTGAGTGATTTTGGAGTAGGAGAGATGGTGGAACATTCATAGCACAGTGTACTGCAAGAATTCAGGGGTTTGGGTTTTGTGTGGGTTTTTTGCTTTACATCTTAGGATTTCTAGGTAACATAACATTTTTTCATAATGTGAAAATACTTCTCATAAAGATAGGACAAGTATCATCTGTTGGCTTGATTTTTGATTCCAACCCATTTTGACTTGCCTATGGCAGTACTAAATGTTGCTAATTTTTGTCTTCCCTTCTTCTGTCCTTCTTGTTGCAGGTCTTGATGATTGCCTGCAGCAATATATAAAGAACTTTGAGCGAGAGAAGATTAGTGGCGACCAGCTACTTCGAATTACTCATCAGGAACTGGAAGATCTTGGAGTCACACGAATTGGCCATCAGGAGCTTATCTTGGAAGCAGTAGACTTGCTCTGTGCACTGGTAAGCTTCTTTGGGCAAAAGTGGGGAGGAGTGAACACTTTTTGCATATTCATACTTTGTGTATTCAGGTTGCTAGTCCTAAAGACTAAGTAGTTCAAGAAACTCCTGACACGTAATGTATGAACAAGTTTAGCATTTTAAACCAGAAACAAGATAAAGAGCAGAATCTATTGATAGGATGATGTTTGTTAAATAAATTGGTATCAGAGATTTAAGGCTTGCATATGTGTCTTTATGGAAATAAAGTTTATCTGAAATCACAAACAAACTAGTCTGTGCTGGAATATAAAACAGTTGTACGTATATGTGAATGAAGTTATTGAGTGTGGATTCCCCTTTACAAACAAAATGTTCTGATATTAACCATGTCATTTTTCACTGGTTCTTTAATGCAAAATATATTTCAGATGATTATTTGAGCTTGATGAAACTTAGCTGCTTGTATTTCACAGTAGAAAGGATTAAATACTGAAATAATTATCCTATGTGTAAAAAATACATATATTTTTGATGGACCATACAGAAGAATTTTGGTAATGGTCTTTTAAATCAGGTCATGTCATGCAGAACTGGGATTATCTGCTCGGTGAGGGGTGTGTTGCTGCCTTCACCATTTTTATGAACTTGTAGTGTGTGCTTGTGAAGATTAGTGATAGATTTGGCACACAGTGTGGATTCTCTGCTGTGGAATGGATTGTGAACAGCTCTGTTAAGATGTACTTGATGCCAAAAGTGGTGTTTTGTGGATTTTTAATGCACACTACCTTTTCAAGCCTCAGAAGAGGCTTTTAAGAAAGCTGAATCCCAGTAGAGGCAATCAAAGATGGTAGGCTGAAAGGCTCTTCAGAAGGGCTTGTGGCTTCTCCATATGCAGCAGTTTTCCTGAATACCCTGTTGTTGCATCTTGGGAAGATAAATGTGAGGGGTAATGAAAAGCACAGAGTGAAGAAAATAAAAAATACAACAAAATAAAAAGTGAAATAGGAGGAAAATCTTTTTCTTACGGAAGACATTTGGTTTTAAACACATATTAGATTCTCCTTAGAATAGTGTTTCTAATAACGTTGTAATGTGGCTTGGTGAAACGTTAGGTCATTGATTTGTTTTTTAAATATTGAATTTGCACCCATTTAAAAATGGTACTGATATAGAAAGGAACATAAAGAGAGTTATTCACAAAGTACTTTTCTCATCAGACAGTGGAAAAGAAAACAAGACAGGAAATACTTTAATTAACTGAGACAGATAAAGTCTAAGTTAGGGTGAACACTGATGACCATTCTTCACAGTCACAATCTTTGGAAAAGAAAGTATTTTTACAAAAAACCTCCTTGTTTATTAGCTAAATTTTCTTTTTTCCTTGGTATGTAATTACAGATGTTATCTTTAGACAAACACCCACAGCTTGGCTTTGTAGCTGCCTTATCTTAGGCAAAAGTGTATGGATCCAAGCTGAATATAAAATAAGGATTTTGTAGCAAAGGCTAACACTACATCCTTAGTGCGTGCAGCAAGTCTCTACCTTTCTGGTCCCTGTTGCACATACAGTGTTGTGTGGCTTTTTGAGTTCATCTTAAAGAAAACTGCATCACTGAAACACAATAGCATGTGCTCAGATCACAGCTTGTAATTTAAACGGAGGTTTTTGCAATCTCAAAACTGGCTCCTGATGACTCCTCTGGGATACAAAATGTGATTTTTATATTGATTTTAGTGGACTTGATTTGAATTTATTGTTCACCAATCAGATAAACCTCTTAGAAAATTTAATTCAGAGGCAATCCTTTTGGCTGTCCTGGACCTATACTTACAGGCTTTTCCTTTTTTATTGCATCAGTAAACATCTGTCTTGGTTAGGGCTTGCCTATTCTTTTATTTTGACTCATGTTAGCTATATTGTTTAGGGGAACATTGAGCCTATGACTTGAGTGTAGGATAACTGCTAATGCATGTAAGTCACTATGCAAGGTGTTTTTAATGATCTGATTATATTTTTCTGGTTCACTGGCATTTAACAGAGGTTTCATGATAGAATTTAGCATGAGTTACAAGTGTATAATCCAAATAAATTAACATCTGTTTGAATGCTGGAGATGATGAGTAGCATGATGGAGTAGGAATAGTGAAGTTAATTTTGCCTTGCAAGCATAATCCCTGATTTAAATTATTAAAAACCAAAAGGATTGTTGCTTTTGCTTCTCCACCCTCATTCTCTCCAAGTCAGTGAGTGACCACCTAAACAGTTTTTGGCACTGGGGACAACTGAGGGGATAGAACCACCTCCCACTGTTCATCAGTGTTCCCATTCTACAGTGGAGAGTTTCAAGGTAGAGTTGCTGTCACTTAGGAAAGCTTCTGCAATGTTTATTGCTGGTGTGCTTTGCTCCTGCCTCCCTTCCCAGCATTTTTTTTAGATAAACTACTTGCAGTTTCTGCTCTGTCAGCTGTGGATATGGCAAAAGGCAAAACAGCTGCTTATTTTGAATGCCTGTAGTTCACAGAGCAACATTTTCTTCCTGGCGGAAAGTGCTTGCCTGAACAAGCAAATCTGGCTGGTATGGAGAGAGCATGGGACCTCCTTAACCCAGATGGAGGCTATTCAGCAATGCTGGAGGGACGAACTGCCAGAATAATAGTTGGGAACCAGTTATGATTGATAGCACTATTTAAAGGGTGTTCTTTATTGGGTTTTAACAGAAGGTGGGTGGGTGGCTATGGTCTCTCACAGTATTCCCTTCCTGTCATAAGCACTTGCAACAAATGGATCTTCCAGTGTTTGTTAGCTGATCAGAGGACAAATGGTGGCCTATGCCATCCATCTTTAGTGGAGTCTCTCTTGGCTGCCAGCCTGCCATACTGTGCTCTTGACAGGAGAGTAAACATTCAGGGGGTGAGATTCACAGGTTTTCTTTTCCTATGTCGCTCCAAAAAAGGAGGAATAAAGTTTTTGCCCAGCTGATACTGCTGTTACAGATCTCACTTGCTGATAGTGCTGGGGGTGTACATACCACATACCATAGCTGAAGCTGACTGTGCTATTAGAGAGGGCAGGCAATCTAACTAATATGGTTTGTATCTTCCCTCTCTCCTTCAGTCTATGAAGATAGATTCAATAGATTATCATGCTTTGGTGCAGCCTTGTGTTTTATAAAATCCATATGTCAGAAGAACAATGCCAACAGAAAGGAAACTGAGGGAAGACAGAGGTGATGCTTACAAAAAGAGAAATGCATAATAAAGAACGGATTGCTTGGGTAATGACATCAGATCACTGTATCAGTGTTCAGGTTTGGAGTGAATCTGGAGGTCTTGTAGCTCCTGATGTACCTAACTGGGCTGCAGGGTGCAAAGGAATGCACATACTTCTTTCTCCATCACCTCTTTGTCAGGAGATGGAGTTTCATTTATCAAAACTGGGTATGACCATATTTTGCTGAGTGTCCACAGACTCTAAATTCTATGTCTACTTGGTATCATATTTTTCCTCCCATAGCTGTGCTTTGACTCCCTGCCTGGAAAATACAGACTGAAGGCTTCACAGCCAAACGTTGCTTCTTTCATCTTTAAGAAAATTATGTGGCTTACCTGGCATATCACCACAATGCCTTGATGCATGGGGATTTGTGATTTGGGGTTTGTTTATTTTCTCCAAAATACCTTGTTCATTTTGTTTGCATGGAGATTAAATTAGTTTAATATGATATTGAACATAGTCAATTTTTTTTTTAAACAGAGACTTTATAGTGGGAGATATTTTGTTCTGGAAAGATAAGACTATTTCAAAACTTCATAAATAATTTTGAATGCTTTGAAGCTTTCAATAAATGAAGAACTTTATAAAGTCCCTGAGAATTTGCAAAATACTTCTTCAGGCAATCTGCATTTGTGTAGAACAGAGTTTGGTTAAGAAATAAAACAAAACAGTTTTTGATTTATGCAGCCTGCTGGTTTCAGTACTAGTTTCATGCTAGTTATTTAAATCTGCTGTAGCTGCACAGGAATTTATTATACACTGTTTATTTGAATCCGTAAAGCTAGAAGATTGCAGCAGATGAAATAGCATTATTATTTGGCAGAGAAAACATTGGTGTGCACTAACAGCATGAAATTACTTATAATTTACCACTAACACAGAACATTTATATGCAAATGAATGTAAAAGATAGACCTACTTTACCCATGAATGATTTGATTTCTATTAAGAATTATGCTCTTTATCCTAATTTCATCTTCCTGCCATTTCTCACACAAATCTTTTCCTTTGCATTTATCACTAGTCAGATCTTAAAACTCCTTTTTTCAGTAACAGTGAATATTACACTTAATCATCAAAGTGCTAAATGAGGAAGACTTCATTTCAGAGTGGTGATTAGTATGGATTGGAGTTGGGATTTACTGTTAGTATTCTGCATGCTCATAGCAGAAAAAGTATTTACCCTTTTCACTATTTTCCTTTTCAGTTAAAGTTCTGCTTATATATCGCATGCCTTCCTGTCTTCAACCTGAGCTGACTTAACTGCAGGGCAGGAAATCACAAAGTCTATCACCAGATTAATTTAAAACTAAGGATTTCTGATAGCCCATCTAGATCCCATTGAAAATGTACTAGCAGATCGTTTACACAGAACTGCAGTAAAACCTGCGGTGTGCCAAAGGCAGTGAATATTTCTGTATGCAACCTCAAGAATCACTTATGCATCCTAGATACTTTTCTTAATTTTTTAATTTTGAATTTTTTGGAGGTTTGGGCGAGTAGGAAATACCTGCCCTTTTTCACAGAGTCACAGCACGGTTTGGAATGGAAGCGATCTCCATAAAAATCTAAGCCCTTAGTTGAAAGCGAACTGAATGAAAACACCTGTTACGTTGTAAACTGTAGCGAGCACTTGATGTTTCAGAGTCTGTTGATTAAATAAGAGTAAGAAGAATAGTTTATGTAATGGCTCTATTAGTGCTACAAAGCATGGCCAGGGCTTGGCTTTTTGATGCATTGCCTGACTGTGCTGTAGAAAAAAAAGGTAATTTTTCAAGAAAGACCTTAATGCCTTAATGGTGATGGTTATGACTCTTTCCTGGGTTCTGCAGGGCTGTAAGTATCATGTATCTGAGGGTTTTTTCTGACTGTAAACATTTAGGAAAAATATTTATATTCTTAGAAACTGTTTGCCTTTTAATCAGTGTATGTTTAATAATTGCAGTAGATAGTAAGTGTCATCTATCTGGTTTTTTGTCCTTATCTACTCATTTTGTGTTTATGAAACAGATGTGTTAGGATCATGTGTTGTGCACGTCTAAATTACCCCATATGTCAGTGTTATTTGAAGGAGAGATAACCTTAGTGCTGGCATTTCATGATGCTGAAAGAAGGGCTGTTGGAAATATATGTTGTAGGCAGATCTGATGAGGTATAAAGTTACATAAGGCACCTTCCGTATGACAAGCTGCGATATCAGTTGCTGGCAGCTTTGGGCTGCTAAGCTACGTGCCTCATACTTTGTGGGATGTGTTCAGCCAAGTGTTTTGGAGAATGAGGTTCAAATGCATTTTGTTAATTTATAAAAACAATTTCAGAGACAAAGACTGGAGCCTTTCTTGGTGAATTTTTGTCCTCCACAAATTTTGAGGTGTAGTTTTGAAATGGCTGCCTTGTGCCATGGTATCTATGTGATGCTCTTTTGATTATTCATTTAAAATCTTCCTCAGGCTTCTTGAGAAATGAAGACTCCATGAACTTTGCTGTTTCCAGGCTGCTTTGTTAAAAGCAAAGAAATTATATTCAAGAATAAAATCTGGAAGATAAAAGCACTGAAAACTAGTAAGAAGAAGAATTAAGCTCACCTATGGTGACTTTAAGTCCATTTCCTACCAGCCATGTGCTGTTCTTGCCTAAAATTCCTGTGTTCAGCCTGTGAATAAGTAGAAATAGACTTTTAAATGCATTAGACAGAACTTAAAATTGCATTCTCGTGATAGTTGCCCATATTACTGAGACTATTACTGAGTCTAGACTATAAAATTTTCCTTTTCAAAAGGTTGCCATTTTTTTCCTTCTTTAAAGTACCACGTTTTTGCATGTGATGACAAACATTTGCCAGAGAAAAATAAACCTTTACCTTAAGCAGTTTATACAGTCACCATTGCTTTCTGGGGAAGGGAAGCAGAAATTAATTGGATAAGAACTATTATCTGCTAAAGATACTGGTTTTACATATTTTGTTTCTGCCCTCAAGCACCAGTGTTACAGTAGTATCGTCAGTTCCCATCCTGTGACTCTTCAGTAAGAGGTTTTTTATTATTAATTTTTACTTTTATTGAGGGAAGTAGGGAACACAATGAACATTCATCAAGCTAATCCAAGAAAATTTCACTTCCACGTTTGTTTACTGAACTCTCTTCCTACCCTTGTGGTGCTGGTGCAGAGATGGGCTGTCAGAGGGACTAGGCTGGCTCTTCTCACAAAACCCGAACCCCAGTAAAACTCATCAGTGGTGATTAGAGCTGCTGCTTGTCAGTGTGTGAGGAAAAGAGCTACAATTCATCACTCACACTGTCATGTGAAGCCACAGAAAAGTAATTAGCAGGTAAGATGTCTATTAATAGCTCCCACCACCTTTAGTTCAAACACCTGCTGACAAGCTATTACTCTGTGTAGCTTAGCTTCATCAAGTTCTTGTTTTATGATTGCCAGAAGAGACTCCATTAGAGCCATTTCTGTTGAGGCAGGGTCTCTGAAGAAACCCTTGCCCCGTGGCCTTTTGCTGAGAAAGTAGTCCTGTGTTCCTTTTCATAATCTCTACAGGCATGCAGTGATTTCTTTGTGCTACTTTCAGTGACTGTGAATTTATTTTGGCTAATAAAAACATGACTTGTGTAAGTGCTGGCTAAATGCAGACTAGGGGAAAACAAAGAACTGTCTCCTTTGCCTGCAATTATCTTCTTGCGGTGTTTGAAAATAAACGCAGTGCATTTCTAAGAAAACCATATTGTTAATAGTATATTATCACGTATAAAGTATGATTAAACTTGGCAGTTTTTATTTAAGCAAGCTTTTTTCCAGTATTAGAACACGCAAGTCTGTCTGCTTTTAATGTGGATCAGAAATATTAGTGATAAACAAAGTGGGGACTGTTAGCGTGGCTGATGTTTTAGGAACCTTCTACTAGAAGGCTTCAATACACACAGCTGCCCAAAAATATATTCTGCCTGAAATTTATCTCTGTATTTTCCATCTCTAGCTTTATCTGTCTCATATTACATGTGGAGGCTTTATCAAAGTTGGAGCCATCCTCATATAAGACTGAATTTTATGTGTCTTAAGCTCAACTTTTTATGTTAAAGGACACACACACACGTTTGATGAATACATGTAAAAATAGGGTTTGTGTCTTTTAATGCTGCCTCTTCCTTTCCTCATATCTGATGGTGAAAAAAGACACCTGAAAAAGAGTGTGTATAGGTGGACGTCACTGAGCTGTTAGCAAGAGGCCGCTAAACTTTTACAAGAACTGATTTTTCTAAAGATGCACTTGCATAAATGCAGCCTGTTTTCCTGTTGTAAAAAGAAAAAAATTCAAATTTTTATTTGCTTGATCTGCAGTGTTCAATATTTCAGGGTTGGTTTTTTTTTTTTCTGGTGCTTTACTGTCTGGTGGGACTGGAGGTCTGTAGCTGCCTGTCCAGTGGACATGTCACGCCAGCACAGGCTGGGAACCAGCACCTCAGCACATGAGGTACAGAGAAGGTGGTGAAGTGGGGGATGGCAAAAGGTGGGGACTTAAATAATTTGGATGTGTCGAGGAGCATTTGGATCCAACCTGGGTCTTGGTGTGGTCTCTCCCAGCCATGAGCCCTGTGTGAGGCATGTCCTGGGGGCAGGCAGGTGCCTGTGCCCATCCTGCTCCTTCCCCAGGCACACTCCTTCCTTATTTGGGTAATCACACTCAGCTTCTTAAGAACAGACCCCTGACTGAAGGAATTCAGCATTTCAGTGTGTCAGACAGCAGGCAGCCCTGTGAGAGTCCCATGGGCAGCTTGCAGTGTATGTATTAGCCTCTCTCTTTGGAGGATGTGGATGCTGTGTTGCGTGGGGCTCGCTTGTGGTGGGATTTTGGTTTGCCTGATCTGTAAGACATTTTTGGCAACTTCCCATTTATCCAGAATATCTTTCATTTGTTTCTTCCCCCGTTAATTTTGACAAAATGAGCTGGATCCTCAAAAAGCAGCATGAAGAACAAACCTACTGTGTTTTTCAAACTTACTCCTACCCACTCCTCTGTCTCCATCAGGCTCCCCGAGCCAGAGCAACCACAGAAAACTGCAGGAAAAAAGCATTTATTTTTTATTTGATGTTTATCTCTTTACTTTAGACTGATTTAATAAGTTATTAGTTATGAGCCATTTAGCTGCATAATAAAGTACCTTTTACTTTTCAATCCCAATTAATTGTTTTCATCTTGTAATTTTTTATTTATAACCTAATTCTATCTGTTGTATAATTGCTCTTGAATATTTACATGGTGGAGAAGCCACTGCCCAAACATACAGTTGGTCTAATTGGGAACTGAATGTGGTGGCAGAGGCCAGTGGCTGTGCAGAAACTGTGCAGTTGAGAAATATGCCTGCAAAGACTTCTTTGCCCAAAATAGGGATGTTCATGGAAGTTCCAGGAGTGGCTTTTAAAACACAACCCTAGTGGATGGTCACTGCCCTCTTAAGACGAATTCCAAAGTGCATCCTCTGCCTTTGAAAGATGGTTATTTTAGTGGCTCACTCAAAAAGTGTGTTGGGTTTGCAGGCACAAGGAGCTGGCTGGGAGATAGCAGACAAGCTTTGTGCTGTAGTCTCTTCCTTCTGTGGGAAGATCTCCCTTTGGCTTGGAAGTAAATGTTGTGGGAGGGCTGGGGGCTCACCGGGAGGCAGTGTAATGTTCCTGCAGTCCCTGTGTAATTAAAGAGGATTAAATTCATTTAGTAAATGGTTTGGATTAGGAGCACGACAACTGCTGTAAATAATCACCGCCTCACCGACACCCACCTCCTCCCAATTCCTACAGAAAACCCCCTAAGGTAAATAAGCTTTAGCAGTCTTAGATTAACATTGGCAAGTTTATATCTTCTCCCATCTCTTTTTGTGGGTGGATTAGTATGGGGACCAAGAGGAGAGCTGGGGAGGACAAAGGAGTGTCATTAGGAGTAGATTTTCAGTGCATCTGAGGGACTTTGTGCATCCTGTTTCATCATTATTTGTAGGAAATGGCCCACCTTCAATTGTAAGTAGCCCTTTCCATGTCAACTGAACAATTTGTCAGCACTTGTGGTTAAGGTGAGGAGCACCTTCAGAATTCCGTAATTCTCGTAGAGGAGTACTAACCTCAAGTCTGTGCAGTTGCTTATTCCTATTTTGCAAAAGCAAAATAAGACCTCTTTCATAATAATTCAATTTCTTTGTGCGTGTGTGAGGAAAACAAATCTATTACAGAAATAGCACATCAATGATGGTGCTATATTATATTGTAATTGAACATTAAATCAGGGCATTCTTTAGTGCTGTCTTGATAAATTTGTACTTTTGAAGGATTTCCAAGTACTATTTGTTAATATTTCTACGTCATTATTTCTGTCTCTGCTGCACCACTGGGTATCTTAAGTTTGAGAGTTACACTTACATGGAAATAAAGTTTATAACTTGACTTTAAATGGGCAACATAAGACACTGAACAGGGCATCACTGTATTTGCTATTCTGTGATTTTGGTGGTGCTTTACTGCTAAAAAGAGTAAAAGTAAGGTAACGAATGTACCCCCATCTCTGAAACCACCAAAACTAACTTGGTGTCACACCATGTCCGTGCTGCATACTTTTGCTGCTTGGAAACTCTCATGCCAAGTGTGATCTTAGGAATTATTATGAGTACAGACAGGGGGGCTGATCCCTAACCATCAAATCTACTGAGCAAACCACCTGATCAAGGTCAGGTTGGATGGGGCTCTGAGCAACCTGGTGAAAGGTGTCCTTGCCCATTGCAGGAGGATTGGAACGATGGGATCTTTAAGGTCCTTTTCAACCCAAATTGTTCTTTGATTCTGTGTTTTATTAAGACTGATGGACTGGAAAACGATCTTCCAGACTAGGTTTTTTCTTCAATTTGAGATGTTTTTCTCAGTGCACTTAAAACGAGCTAAAAGATCACTCATCATTTTGCTCTTCTTTTGTTCTGTTTTTATGCACTTCAGAAACAGAACATGCTATACATTTAAAAACTACTGAGTGGGTGTATTTCTGCCTTAATTATTAGGAACGGTTAAGTTTTGAAGTAGAAGAACAGTCTCGCTGTTCTTGGTACTCCCTGTTCATCTGTAATGCTGACATTATTTTCTTTCTCTTCTTTTTTCAATGCAGAACTATGGTTTGGAAACAGAAAATCTAAAAACGCTTTCTCACAAACTGAATGCATCTGCCAAAAATCTGCAGAACTTCATTACTGGGAGGAGGAGGAGTGGTCACTATGATGGAAGGACCAGTCGCAAATTACCAAATGATTTTCTGACATCAGTAGTGGATCTGATTGGAGCAGCTAAAAGTCTGCTGGCTTGGTTGGACAGGTAAAATCTCCCAAATGTGTCACAGGTAACCAGATCACGCACATGCACAAACCCCAACTTCTTTACAAAGTGTAATGTAGACATTAAATGAAATCAGAATTCATTGATGTGTTATGAGGGGATGTTTGTGCCAATTTTTTGTCAGCATGCAGTTCAGATAGCATTTCAATGCAATACCTCCAAATGCACTGTAACCCTACACGTATCTGGAAATACAATAAAGCAACAGGATTACATCATTAGGTTATATGTGTATTTTTTATTAATATAGACCAACACTTCTTTGTGGGAAACTCAGATTAATTGCTCTGATACTATTAAGTTCACAAAACTCTGATCATACTTTTCACTACGTAGGTGTCAACATATAATTCCAGAGTGTGTGAGTATATGTATAAATATTCATGTTGTGTTTTAGGTGTCTTAAATGGCAGTGGAATACTTAGGAAACTGTAGAGGCAATATGAACTACCGTACTTTTACCTCTTTTATCTAGGTAGTATTTGGAACCAGGACTTAAGTGCTCCCCTTTGCTACATTTGCAGTGATGTTTTTCTAATTTTAGCAAGAGTAATATAGAGGTATTTAAGATGCTCATCGAAACTCCTGGAGTGGTTAAAGTTAGTTTATCTGGATGTCTTTCTAAAATGCATTACAATGAATTTTCATCAGCAAAAATAAAATGCTTGATTTGAAAATGTGTCTTCTTTTGTAACCAGCAGCTGAAGTTTTGTTCAGAGTATGATCTTCCTGTAACTTTTAAAATCCAACAAAAGTTCTTGGTTTTGCTGCTGTGTGTGTTGCTTAATTTTCCTGAGGAAAACTGGCTTCTCTCCCATAAATGATTTCCATGTGAATGGTTCAGGTGAGGCACGGATCTTTTCCGTTTCTTAAGACGAGCTGCAAGCTCTTTGTTTGGTCCTAGATTTCAGCTATCATTACTACTTCTTTTCTACTCTCTTTCTAGCCTTTCCCAAAGTTTCAAACCAAGAGTACTCAAACTTGGCTCCTACATTTCTTTTTAGATATTTAACATTACGTGTGCAGCGAAGTAATGCAATCTTGTGGAAAGAGCCTAGTATTGAGACTTGAAAAATTGG
Source organism: Pitta sordida (assembly GCA_013390025.1). Taxonomy (NCBI): domain Eukaryota; kingdom Metazoa; phylum Chordata; class Aves; order Passeriformes; family Pittidae; genus Pitta; species Pitta sordida. The sequence goes on from WEKX01008693.1 coordinate 61,225, forward strand.
GATTGTATTTTTAGCTCTGTGTCTAACCTGTTATTAATTGGAATACCTGTAGGTTTCAGTTTTTCTCCCTGCAAAATCATTTTTGGCAGAGAACAGCATATAATTCTGGGCTTTAAAACAGAAAGAACAATAGGAAAACATGGTGTTTTGCGTAGACAGATCAGTTTTTGCGATTTCATTGTATTTAGAAATAATCTTGATGATTTTCTCTTTAGAACAGTGGCCAGGATTAAAGACTGTTAGTTACAAAGATGAACTTCTTTTTTGAGTTTTGGTTAGTTGGTTGGTTTTTTCCTTGTTTGTTTTTTTTTAATAGTCTGGTATTAAAAAGTAAATTTTCATATATATATATATATATGTAT
>WEKX01008695.1:1794-15257 GCA_013390025.1 Pitta sordida
GGGTGCTCTTGCAGTTAGGGAGGGGGAAATGAGAAACGGGGTCTGGGGGCAGAGGGGGAAGGAAACCAGTGGGGCACAGGGACTCACTGGCAAGACACTCCCGGGAGGGAGAGGGAAGGAGGGTGAGGGAGAATAAACCTGTTATGCAAGGCTGCTGGAGTCCAGAAGTTTCTGCTGCAACTGGTTTTTCTTCCTGCTCTGAGCACCAGAAAGAGAGACCTGTCCCCTGTCCCAAGCCCTGCAAAAGCCCCCCAAAACCCCACCTCCCTCCTCCTCCCCCTTCCTTTCCAGGGGAGTGGGTTTGCTACCCCTTTCTGCACCAGAAAGAATAAAACAAACAAGCAGGAAGAGAGAGAGAGAGAGAGAGAAATGAAAAAAAACCCAGAAGAGTTTTTCCTTTTCTATAAGTTGCCATTCCAACACCATAAGAAACCATGACACTCCCAAACAGTGGAAGCCACTTGTGATGACAATTTTTGACTTTGGAATACCTGGGAGATAATTGTGTCCTCTGTATTACTCCCTGGAGCAGCTGCAGCTAGGGCGCATCAGAATACGAATAAGCTCTTCTATTGGGTAGTGAAACAGGCAAATGGGACTAGTCGAGTATTGTCTGAGTTAGCTGAGGATCTGTCTTCTGTGCAGCATGCGGTCCTTCAAAATAGAGCTGCCATTGACCTTTTACTGCCATTGACTTTTTACTGCTTGCCCTCAGGCATGGGTGTGAGGATTTTGATGGAATGTGTTGTATGGATTTGAATGATCATTCTCAATCAATCCTTAAGGAAATTCAACAGCTAATGGCACACGCACAGAGAATCACAAAAGAAAATGGATTTTTTGGATTGGAGGCATTTGCTAATTGGTTAGGGCTAAATGGATGGTTAAAAGATTTGTTAAAAAGTGCATTGCTATTGCTTATTGTAAATACTTACAGGCTTTTGCTGCTTGAGCTGCGCTATATCATGTATTAAAAAAGTAATGTTTAAGGCAACAGACCAATAAAACACTAATTAGTACACGTGAACAGTAATGATAAACCAACCAGCTGTTACAACTGGGTGTGTGGACAGCTGAGAAATCCTATATATTATCTGCTTGAATCCTAAATAAATGGAACAAGGTGTTTAACTCATATTGAGTCGTCTCTTGATTCTGGAATCCCGTCTCCCAACACTGGCACCACTGCAGATGCTCAGGATCCTGGAGGACTACTGCCAAAAAGAAACAGTTTTCAGCACCGCACCTCCACCCCTCCCAGGTCTGGTGGGGAAAACTCCCACTGCTCCTAGCACACACAGGCATTCCCCAGCAGCTTCACCCTGCCCTGGGAAAGGCCAAGGGGCATTTGTGGGCCAGGCTGGTCGCAGTGGGGGCTCGGGAAGTGCAGTCGCACCCTCTCCCCCACCTCTCTGCCCAAAGAGTCGAGTGGCTCAGCAGCTCCCACAGCTGGGGCTCAGATACATTAGATACTATATAGATACATTAGTATAGATTATATAGATAAATTAGTATCTATAGCCACCTGAAAATGCAGGATTCTTTCTTCTGGGATCTAAATTTACTTGTGTGAACTTAGAATATTTTCTCTGTAGTTTGAGACACAGAAAGTCCTCTGAGCAAAATTCATTAGTGCTTTTAATTTTAAATTAGCAAAACATATCAAAATACTAAGAGCTAAAAATATGAAAATACAGAGAAATGCCTTCTCTGGCATCAGATATCTGTGTGGCGGCAAGAAATTTTGTCAGCTACATATACTTTCTAGTGCTGTGAATAAAGTAACACCTTGCTTTCTACCACCAAAGAGACAGTCTTAGAGGATTCTTATTATCTAGATGATTTTGGAGGTACAGGCGGGTCTCCTATACCACGGTACCACAAGTCTTGTTCATCTCCCACGAAGCCCTCCGTCCGCATAGAATGGCAGCTCATTAACATGCAAATTTGCCCATCACACCATGCCCCGGTGATCCGGCGCTGTTTTGCCACTGCCTTGCTGTGTATTGGTGTTTGTGGCCACGGCCAACCTATGCCAGGAAAAAAACCCTTTTCAGCTCAGTCGGGGACACAGGTGTGGTCAGCTGCCCGTGCCACTGTTCTGGCAGCCCCGAGCGGAGCCAAGGAGAGTGGAGGGGGCCAGTGCAGGCCCGAGGGGAGGGGGGGGCCGGGCGTGGCTCAGAGTGGAGCTGAAGGGAAGAGGGGGCTTAGAGTGGCCCGGAGCAGAGCCGAGGGGAGTGGGGGGTCTGGCACGGCACGGCGCGGAGGGGCAAAGCAGGGCCAGCGCGGCTTGCCGTGAGCAGAGCAATGCACCTGTGGTCCATGCAACACAGCGTGGGGGTTGATTTGAATATTCATGACTGCCTAATTTGAATACTCATGCATGTCAGGTGGCACAGGAGCAGTCCCGAAACAAGCCTCCTTAATTGCTGAAAAATCACACCGTGAAGATGGGAAGCCACTATCTGGGGGGCACGAAGTGGAAGAGGGCTGACTGTATGCGACAACACTCTGGGTCACCCAATTCAATCAGCAGCCAGTGATGATGGAAGTCACCCTACACTTCAGTTTCAGGGGATTGGGGCAGAGACACCGCTAAATTTGAGCTGCCTAAGCTGGCATTGAGCCCCCAACTCTGTGGTGAGCAATGAACCACACTGCCTAACACGGAGGTCCCCTGAAACTGTAATGGAATGGTGGAGCACCACTTACTGTCACAAAACCCCTTTAACTCCCTTTCCTCATCTGTCCTAATTTGTCTTTTCGGGGGGGTTGGAGCTTTTTTGCCTATTTCCCAGGTGTTACTATTACGCAGGGAAGCTGGAGGGCAGTGGCATTGACCTGCTCTATGCCTTGCTCGTGGCTTGGCCAGAATAAATGCTAATTAATAAAAAAATAATGCAAATGACTACAAGGTGACTCAGTACTACCAACTCAGTCAGGAGGACCTGAGGTCATCCCATCAGGACTCCAAGATAGCTGAGATCTTCCCCAGCACAGAGAAAGGTACTTTCATCTCCACTGGCCAGGGTAACATCCAGAAGGCCAAGACAGATGGGCTCAGCCTGGCTGATCCAGCTGGGGACACCAGTAACAAGAATCAGCAGGATGTCTGCCAAGCCCCCAGCCCCTTCCACTGCAGCAGTATCACCTGTCCCCCAGGATGGAGCCCACTGATAGTCACATGACTGTGCTGGGGTCTCCTGGCAGAGTGGAGTGGCACAGCCACTGCAATGGCAGCAGAGTCATTGGTGGCATCATGGAGCAGAATCTGCCTGAAAGACAGTACAGCTCATTCTGTGCCAAGGTACAGGCACAGGAAGGAGATTCATGGGCACAGGCACTCTGGGACATTGGGTAATTGGGGTCTTTCAGGTGGGGTGATTGGGGTCCCTTGGGTGGTTAGGGTCCCTGGTGCCTGAGGTCTCCTCAAAGAAAGAAATGCGACTCATCTCTTCCTCATGCTTTCCCCTCCCTGCAGAGAGCTTAGGTGACGCAGCATGATCTTAAGCCTCCAGGGATGTGGAGAGTGGGCTCTGGGGGCCAGGGTGGGGTGCCGCCACTGTCCAGCATGCTCCTCTGGTTACAGAATTGGTGACATCCTCAGCACCACTGAGCTCCCATGGCAATCCTGGCAACAACTCCCTGGAAGCTTCCAAGAGACCTTGTTCCTTACCCTCAGGCACCCCAGTCACCAAAACCCATCTTGTTGGTGGAAACCACAGCCAGGGTTGCACCTGAACATACTGTGCCAGATGTTACCAGCTCTGTTTCTCACATTGATCCCCCAATAAATGGTTTTGTCAAAACCTGAGTGTTTCAGCTGATTCTTTGCTGGGGAGGTTTGACACCACTGAGGCTCAAGTGGTATGCCAGATTCTTGTCCAGGGCTGGCACAGAACTTGGCAAAGGCCCAGAACTCTCCACCACTGCAGCATGAAGGACCCTCCAGCTCAACAATGCAAATTCAAGAAAACTTGGGGTTTCCATTTATTCTCCCAAACTGGAAGTGCTGGATGCAGCATAGCCAGACCCCATGGTTCCCCAGTGATCCATTCTTCAGTCCCAAACAGAACTGCAGAGGCTAACCCTTGTGGCTGCTTCCAGGTGGTGCTGGTGACCGCAGTAGGGTCAGCACCGGCTTCACCACTACCACCAAGCCCACTGGCCAGACAAAGTAATTGACAGACCAGTTGGATATCCCTACAATGAGATTCATGGGGGAGGATGAGACACCCCAAGACCTGTCCCCAGGCCACTGTCAGCAGCAGCTGGTGGTGACCCATCCAGAAGCACTAAGCCCCACCAAAATCCAGAGAGGGGGGACATAGGCATTCAAGTCACTCCTCCCCAGTATTGTCATAGAACTCCCAGATGGAGTAGTGACTTCCCCCCAGCACCCCTGAAACCCTCAAAATGAGGGCAGGGACACACCCCAGCACCCCTGGGATCCTCAAATGGGATCTGGAACCCTCCCCAGCTGGGTTCTGAGCTCCCCCACACCTCTTTACCCCAAGCCCTGACTTCCTAAGCTCCCCATCATGCTTGTGCTGGTTGCAGTGTGGGCAGCAACATCCCACCTCCACCAGCTCCCTGGCTTCCTCTTCGGCCAAGTGCAGTTGGATCTCAGTCCTGGGAGGGTCTTGCAGACTTTTGGGGAAGACAGTTTTGGGGGTTCATTCCCTCAAAGTCCCCCCATTCATTGTCATGCATGTAGGGCTTGTCTTGCTCCTCCAGGATGGTATCCACCATCCTCCGTATCCCATAGGCTAGGGGTGGTGAGGATTCCCACCTGTTCCTCTCTGTCCTCCCACAGGGTGTTCCCTTGCCCTCGTTCTTGCTGTGGAGGCAGCCACTATCCAGCTCATACCCAGAATCCCAGAGTTAATCAGGTTGAAAAAGACCTTTGAAATCATCAAGTCCAACTTATGGCCCAACATCATTTCAGAGCTAACCCCTGGCACTCAGTCTCTTTTTAAACACTTCCAGGGATGGTGACTCCATCACCTCCCTGGGCTGCCCATTCCAGTGGCCAATCACTCTTTCTGTCTCCCCAAATGTCACTCCTCGGGTGGAGAAAGAGCTTATTTTGCAAAAGCTGTGGGAGTTCCATGACTCCCAGCTTGGCTCTCCCCACACTAAAGCTGGAGCCATCCAAAATCTCTGATCCAACAGCCCCCGAGTCTACACGGAGGTCTGAACAGGGGGGGACAAGCACCAGTAGCACCCCAGGGTACTGTGAGCATTCAACAGTCCTCTCTGGGAATTACAACACGCAAACAAAGTCATGGGATACAATCCTAGAAGTATTTATGTTGGAAAAACCCTCCAAGACTGTGCTCATTGGGGTCATGGGGGAAATTGGGTGGAGGGTGCTTCTTGGGGGGATGAGGGTCAAGGGATAGATGGGTAGACAAACATATATCCTCCCTCCATTGGGATTCAAGTGGATAGATGGACGGATAGACACACACACCCTCCACACCCCACCACTGTGGGTCAGGGAGGGAGGGAGGGAGGGAGAGAGGGAGAGAGAGAGAGCAGCCTTGCGTAGATAGATGGATGGACAAATGGATGGCAGAGAGCCAGACCCAGGGACAGACAGATGGATGGAGGTAGGACATATGTAGACAAATGGACAGGCAGGGTGGCCTGGATGGATGGATGGATGGATGGATGGATGGATGGATGGATGGATGGACAGATAGACAGCAGGGATTGCCAGACCAGAGGGAAGGATGGACAGATGGATGGATGGGTGTAGGACAGATGGAGTAGACCGATGGTCAGAGTTACCTGGATGGATGGACAGACAGAGGGAGAGATGAATGGATGGACAGTTGGATGGATGGACAGATGGCTGCGTCCCAATGGACATTTGTGACAAGGGGTCTCCCTAAAGGGTCTGTACTGGCACTAGGTCATGTGTAAATTCAATGTGTAATTCAATCTAGATCAATGACAGTGTGATCAAATGCACCCTCAGCACATTGGCAGATGACCCTGAGCTCAGTGGTGTGCATGACACATCTGAAAGACATCATCCACAGGAAACTGGACAAACTAAAACAGTGAGTCCATGGGATTCAACAAGGCCAAGCGCAGGTGTTGCATCTGGGTTGGGGCAAGCCCTGGTATTAATCCAGGCTGGGCAATGAACAGGTTGAGATCAGCCCTGCCAACAAGGACATAGGGTGCTAGTTGGCAAGAGGCTGGACTCTCTGGCCGTATGCACTGCCAGCCCAGAAACCACGTATGTTCCTGGGCTTATCCCAAGTAATGTGTGCAGCAGGTGAGGAGAGTGGGTTCTGCCCCTCTACTTCACTCAGGTGAGAACCCACCTGCAATGCTGCGTCCAGCACAGGAAGGGCATAGACCTGCTGACCAGAGGAGGTCATGGAGATGCTCTAAGGGCTGGAACCTCTCAGCTCTGGAGATAGGCTGAGAGCAGGGGCTGTTCAGCCTGGCTCATGGGAGACTTCAGAGCCCCTTCCAGTGCCTAAAGGGACTCCAAGAGGGCTAGTGAGGGACTTTCGACAAGGGCCTGAAGTGACAAGACAAAGGCTTCATGCTGACAGAGGAGAGAGCTAGATGGGCTACTGTGAAGAAATGTTGTACTGTGTGACTGCTGAGGGCCTGGCACAGGTTGCCCAGAGAAACTGTGGAGGTGAGAAAGTGCCACTTTTACCTGAGAGCATCCATGACCAGCCTTGCAACTTGTTGCCAACTTGCCTTATGCCAGTCTGGGAGAGCTGCCTGCCAATCAGCTCTCCCAGCAGGACATTGCCCAGGAGTTACTGTGAGTTTTGCTCCTCTCCTTCAGCAACCACTTTCCGCACATGGAGCTGAGCCTGTACCAGGTGGGGCTGTGATAGTTCCCACTACCTGTCCAGGTCAGAACAATGCAGGTAAGGGGCCATGGAGGAGGAACTGAACAACTCCCCCTTCTCTTTCATGAACAGGGTTTAACAGCAGGAGAGGTCAAAAATGACCCATGAGGTCAAAAATGTACCAAACACCAAGTGAAGAGGAATAGATGCAGGTCGCCTGGCTGGGACAGTGCTTTCAGGTAACATCAGTCATAGAAGCACAATAACAGTGAAAGGCACTGGGAGGTCAGCGAGTGACTGAGAAATGCATCCAGCAGAAAGGAAAGACTGGGGAGGCAGGAGACAAGACAGAGAAGGAGGTGAAAAAGATGGCATGTTGAAACTGAAGCTGCTCAGGGTGTACAGATTCTGGAGAGGACACTGGTGGCTGAGCAGATGATGGGGAAGGACCAGGAACCTGGCTCATGCTTCAGATGCAATACACATAGCTAACTAAATAGAATAATTTCCCTTGGCAATTCTATAGTTAAGTGTCCTATCTCCTAGGCTGGTGAAGTGACTTTTACACAGATTACCAGAACATGACTGCTGCAAAGAAAGATCCCTTTACTTAGGTGCTTACCAGGACCCTGTTCCTGCTCACATCCCCCATTCCCCACACCTCCCTCACTGTATTTGGTTTCTAGATGACACAGCAGGCCTGAGCACTGTCACTGGAGATGAAGGAGGACGCCAATGGAGAAGAACCTTCCCTCATCTTGGGGCATGGGGCCTGGGTGCCTCATACCATCTGTGAGGAGAAATGCCTCCATGTTTGTCTTGGTTAGGCTCAGAAACCAATTTTAGGTCTGGGATGGCTTGTGACAAGCTAAGAAATGGGCCAGAAGGTGGATGAACTGCAGCTTGTGCAACTGAAGACGCATCTTCAAGGTAAAGTGTTATCTTTTTAACTCAAACTCCACCACTAAAGTTTGCCAGGAAACCAATTTCTTCACCAGAAGAAGAAAAAAACAGTGGAAACCCACCAGCTTAACTAGACAACCCTGTTAATGGGAACTGCCAGTGGCCATGTTTGCAGTCCCTTTGTTCCCTTGTCTCTCTTGCACTGGGTATTACACTTCAGGGAACATGAACACATGTGCCTCCGACCCAGCAGCCCTGAAGATGCTCTGTTCCTGGGAATTTTTTTTCCCCAAGATCTTTACACGCTCACTCAGTATTTTCAGCAGGTTCACGAAACTCACACCTTTTTACATCACAAGGGAGTTTTCATAAAGAAAGTCTTAGCTTAAACAATCAAAATAATCTCCTGAACATCTCGGTTTGTCGCATGGTCAAACTCCCTATAGAAATCAGAAGCATCACTTGGCACTGGTTTGGGGTTGATGGCAAGTTTTGTGTTTCAATAGTAAATGTCAGGTTTGACGGTCAGCATTCTTCTGAGGTGCTTGTCTGTAGGCTTTGATGGTCACTGGCAGGGTGCGCTGGGAAGCTCAGTCACAAGGACTCAACAGGCCATAAGCCCTGCACTCAAAACCACGGTCAGAATGAGGCACCTGTTGCAATGGTGCAAATGTTGCTACTTTTTAGTCTCCCTCTCTGGAGTTCCCCTTGGATTTCTTCACTCTCACACCTTCCTCAGAGTTGGAGGAAAAAGGGCTAACATGAAAATCTGTAAAGCTAAGCAGTTGTGCACTAGTAGAGGTAGACAGTGATAGAGATAAGATAGGACCAAGAGAACAAAACATGAAAACAAGGGCCAGGGATCCCAACAGCCCAAGGACAAAAATATGTTTGGCCCAAGTCTGTGATTTGCTGGCTTCTGGATAAAAGAGTTTCTTGGAGAAAGTTGAAATAAACACAGGAAGAAGACTTGAGCCTTCGTCCTCCAAGACCTCAAAGATCCTCGGAGTCGGTGAGGACTGGGTGGGGATTGGAAGGGGATCTATAATAATGAGGTCCTGGAACTAATTTCTACTCTTAGAAATACACTATATACGCATAATTAGTCCAGAATATGTATAGCTTTGGTGCATATAACCCTGCTTACTGCTTTCCTCTGGGGGGAGTTTTGAGGAGCGATTCCCTCATCCCCCAGTGCAGGATTAAACCCTATACCTGCTTTATAACCCTCGTGTGAGTTGTGAGGTTTGTTCTCGCACATCATTTGGGACCATCTCTGTCCACTGTGGGATAGGCTGGGTCAGGGACCTTCCTGGGGTGCGCCTCGAGGAATTCTCTTGGAGGAACTCCCTCCGTCATATGATCACCACGGGGAACACATAAGGACTGCTGCAGTGGGCCTGGTGTGTGGGTTTGAAAAGGGGACACCAGTAAGTTGTGAGGAGATGCCCTCATGTGCATAGTAAAGAGCTTACACTCACCCCTGGTGTTTTGGGTCGTGGTAAGGGAATAAGCTGGCAAGGTATAAACATGAGACTAAGACATATGCATACTTGGTTCTGAAGATGTGGAAGCTGATGGACGATGGGGTATTCACATGATAAACACTTGCAGCAATAGTAAGCTGGGGTATTGTCGTACTGTTGTTTCTCGCAAGGTTTCCTCTGTGTGTTCTGAATAAGTGAGTGTCAAGAGAAGCGACTGCATGAGAAGGGAAGGACTGACATCTAGTGTTCCTGAACGCTGACCGCGTGCTAAGTGTTCCCACTGTGAGATACTTGCACTGTAAACATCAGGGGAACCCAGAGTAAGGAAGTGGTCCCCCAAAGCCCTTTGGGATGCATCCGTGGTTGCTTGGAAAGATTTGGTGGTTTGTTTGGAAGCAGCATGAGTAAGGAGACTCTAACTGAACACTGTAACCAGTGGTGGCCAATGTATAAACTAGGAAAAGGAGAAAAGTGGCCCCCCAATGGAATCCTGAGTTATAATACAATGTTACAGCTGATGTTATTTTTAAGGAAAGAAGGTAAATGGGATGAAGTTTCCCTTTGTTGCTGATTTGTTCTTTTCCCTGAGGGATCATACAGAAGACTTGAAAGATTGTGGCATGGGATCCTGTGATCCCATGGTGCTAGTCTTAGAAAAAGAGAATAAGAAAGAAACTAAGGGAAAATTAGAACGATGCTGTAGTTCATGCTCCATAGGTGGCCAATGCAAAAACGCTGATAAAACATACAAGGAAAGTTTAGACAAAGATCTTCTTTCCCACTCACCTTCGCCCCCTCTCTTACCATTACCTCCACCACTTACACATCAGAGAGTAGCACAGAAAGATAAGGATAGAGAGGAGAAATAAAATAGAGAGAAGGAAAAAGAAATTGCTGATATGTTTGAGGAGATGCCTGAGCTAGAACCAGAAAATCCCCCTGACAACCCTGTATCTTCCCATAGCAGAAGTAAAGAGAAACAAAGGGAAGGGTGTCAGCCTGAAGTAATTCACACATCCCTAAGGGAAGCAATAGGTCCCCAAGGGACAGTCCTAGTGAAAGTTCCATTTTCATCTTCTGATCTTGAGATTTGGGGGGAAAAGGCCAAGAAACATAGGGATGACGCCCCAGGGGTAATTTCAAATTTATGTTGAAGCAACATAACCCTGACTGAACAGATATACAGTTGTTGCTGGATTCAATGACAGAAACTGAGAAACATCGGATCCTAAAGGTGGCACTTGATGTAGGCCTGGACCAGGACAAAGCAACCCAAGAGATCACTTCCCCCTGCAAGACGCTAAGGGGAATGTAAATAGGACTATACACTTAGAGTGTCCAGAGGGATACAGAGAATATGTAGTTATTGGGATGGAAAGAGCAATCCCCAAAGCTATCGATTGGTCAGCCCTTTACAGTGTCAAACAGGGGCCAAAAGAAACCCCATCAGAATTTCTGCAGAAGCTACAAGACACTATGAGTCAGATGACTCCTTTGGACCCAGGGTTCAGAGGAAGGGTCTCTGCATTTAGCCACCTCCTTGTTTATAATAAGGGCCGTCTGCTGATTATATGAGAAGAAAACTTCAAAAGATGATGGACACACCAGAGGGCTGGGATTTAGAAAGATTGTTAAATGAAGCATGGAAAGTATTTAGAAAAAGAAAGGAGGAAGATAAGAAAAAGGATAAGAGGGTATTGGTGGCAGCATTGCAGGAGTCCAAGGAACCTAAGAGTTCCAAAAGCCCCTAGGGCCAAACCAGTGTGCATGGTGTAAAAAACAAGTCCACTGGAAGAACAAGTGCCCTGAAAGAAGGAAGGGGAGGGGGAGGATTCAGGCCCATGTTAAAGAGGACTGACAAGAACCAGGAGGGTCTTCCCCAGCAGACCTGCTGGTTACAATAAAGCTAGGGAAAAAACAGCAGGAGTTAGGAGTTCTTGGTAGATACAGGAGCCACTTTCTCTGGTTTAAATCAAGTCTTAACACCCATAGATGATGAATTTGTAACAGTAAAAGGTGCTACTGGCCAGACCGAGGGGGTGTATTTCCTTAAATCCCTCAATTTCAAATTGGGAAAACAACTGGGAATGCATAAATTGTTGTACATGCCTAATTCACCTAAGCCTCTCCTGGGGCAAGATCGCTGGGGTATTTGAAGGCAGAAATAAAATTTGACCCAGGAAAAATGGAACTCTAGATTGGGGATGAACAACTTACCAAAATTTTGAGTTTGACCCTTATAGAAGCCCTCTCCAAGATGGGGATTCCAGAAGAGGTACATGACCAGGTTTACCCAGGGGTGTGGGCATCATAGGTCCTGGGAAGGGCAAAGAATGCCATACCATAGTAGTAAAGACTAATCCAGGCACTAAGGCAGTTAAAGTTAAGCAATACCCTCTAATGTTAGTAGTTTGAGAAGGAATTCAACCAATTACTTAACAATTCCTTAAACATGGATTACTAACAGAATGTGAATTTGAATACAACACTCCCATCTTGGCAGTTAAAAAGCTGGACAGAAGTTACGGGTTAGTACAAGAACTAAGGGGTATGAACAATATTACAGAAGATATATATCCTGTTGTAGCTAACCCATACCCTTTATTGACTAAATTGGTACCTGAATTGGCCTGGTTTACCATCCTGGACCTGAAAGATGCCTTTTTCTGCATACCCTTAAGCCCAAAGAGCCAGGTATTGTTTGCCTTTGAATGGGAGTCAGGAACAGGAAGAAAGGTTCACCTTGCCTGGCGTGTGTTACCTCAAGGATTCAAGAATAGTCCCACTCTTTTTGTAAATCAGCTAGCCACAGACCTGGAACTGTGGAAACATCTGCCTGGAGCACAGACAGTCTTACAATATGTAGATGACCTGCTGGTCACCATTGAAACTAAGGAATCATGTACCACATGGACAATTAGCCTCTCAAATTTTCTAGGATTAAGTAGTTTTCAAGTTTTTCCACAGAAGGTTCAAATAGCCCAGGAGCAAGTGACTTACCTTGGATGTGAGATCACAGCAGGACAGCAAACCCTGGGAACAGCAAGGAAAAGCCATCTGCCAGACTCCCAGGCCACAGACAATCAAAGAACTTTGGACGTTCCTGGGTATGACCGGATGGTATCACCTTTGTATTAACAACTACAGACTTCTGGTAAAACCTCTCTATGAACTTTTAAAGTCAAGTACAAAAGACTTAGTTTGGAATGGGGAAACAGAGCCTTCCACCAGCTGAAGCAGTGAGGACACCAGCCCCAGGGTTGCCAGAGGTTACCAAACCCTCTTGGTTGTTCTCTCACAAAAAGCAGGGGATAGCTTCAGGGGTCCTGGCTCAGGTCAATGGGCTAAGACTCCACAAGGTAAGCTCATAGTTCCTTCCACCCTATTATGGTTTCTGATTATGGCAGAACACAGACAGACTCAGCAGGGAGTAAAAGCCCTATATAAATATCTCAATCAGCATATTGTGGCACGAAACTTGTACACCACCATCAAGCAGGTAACTCAACAACATGAGATTTGTCTACAAAATAACTCCCAAACCAGTCATAAGATAATGTTACGACAAATAGGGAAACAGAATTATCTGAGACAGCAATTGTAGATTGACTTTTCGGAACTGCCAAGAAAAGAGGGGTATCGATACTTATTGGTCCTCAGGGACACCTTCACAGGCTGGCCAGAAGCACACCCTTGTCGAACTAATAAAGACAGGGAAGTAACAACAATCTTGCTACATGAAATAATCCCGAGGTTTGGGGTGTCTGCTGTAATGTCCTCAGACAGAGAACCCCACTTCACTGCAAAGGTGGTCCAACACGTTAGTAAGGTGTTGGGAATTGATTGGCAGTGACACACACCACATAGACCGCAAGCCAGGGGCCAAGTAGAAAAGATGAATCACCTTCTCAAACAGCAAAAATTGTTTTTGGATTGTCCTGGCCCCAGGCATTGCCTTTAGCTCTTTCAGGAATCTGAACCAGACCACGAGCTAAAGAAGAGTTAAGCCCCTTTGAAATTCCGTTTGTGAGACCTTACATGATACAGGCAGGGACATCTACAGAAATAGGAAATGAAGTGTTAACAGATTATGTAATAACATTACAGAAACAAATTTGAGAAACAGAAAAACAGGTTTCCGGGACAAGAGCCTGAGCACCTGATGGAGATTATGTATATATCAGGTCTCTTTCAGATTCACCTTTAGAACCCAAGGGGAAAGGTCACAGAATCACAGAATCAC
>WEKX01008697.1:3509-103894 GCA_013390025.1 Pitta sordida
AATGTTGGTTCATCAGTGGAATAGTGGTTCCTGCAGAAAGCAAATTTTAGATCAGCAAAACAATACAGTAAGAAAACAGTGAAATACTTGCACATGGTAGCTAAATTTTTTTGAAAAAATTTGAAATTAGTGTTTCTTTCCAATATTTTTTTTCAGTAATACATACTAAACCATTTGCAAAAGGATTCCAGGCAATTTTAAAAGCACTTCTGGGCACACTGCAGAGAGTTTGGTTAACCTTAGTAACAATAAATCCAAAATATTTGGAGGCACACATTCCATATTTGTTAGATTATAGATCCTAAATGACTGGTAATAGATTCAAGTGTACAGCCAAATAAGGCTGCATTACTCATAAGCATATGTATCCTCATATTCAAATGTAGTAAATCCAGTTAAGCTTCAGCCCTTCTTAGTTCTTCATTCATGAGATGATACCTTTACAGCAAAAGCAAATAAGTGAAAAGTTTCTTTTACCACAAATTAAAAAAACCACAACATTTTTTAAATATAAGTTTGAAGTTAGTCTTCCACAGATAGCCAATTAAATTATGCTAAAAATGACATTTTTAATTAAACACCAAGGTAAGCATAAATGGATTTCAAAATAATTAATCAAACATCAAAAAATTGAAACCTTTTTCTGCTTGAGCAGCAGAAATGAAAGAACCAGTCTTCAGGTCTCATAGAGATTCAATCTAATTTAATTCTCTGTCTTCTCTAAATAAACATTCCTAAAACCTTTTTTTCATCTGGGGGAATAAGGATGAGAGGGGTAATCAATATTTCTAGCATTTTAATTAAAACCGTTAGTGGAATAAATCCATTTAATTATCAGTTAATGAAATACAAGGTCATTTACCTGACAGGAACTTTGAAGGTGGATTACTAGCTGGAATAAAGTAGAAGAACCCAATGTCACAGCCATTTAGCTTCTGTCAAATTTAAGGTTAAAATCCTTTTAGACTGTTTAACCTATTCTCTACCATTTTCTATTATGTATGTCAATTGGCAAGAAGAAATACATGATCAAAACTTACCTACCTTTAATTTTTCCCCAGTTTCTGCCAAGTTTCTAGACTTTCTTTTCCATTTCTTTGTCTAAATTGATGCAAAATGCCAATGAATTCTGGGGTATTTTGACTTACTGCAGAAGGTCTTGCCCTTGAATGAAATTAGCATACTATGCTTAAAGATTGTCAGGAAATTATTAGCAATTAAACAAACTAAACTGAAATGTAGCCAGTGTATATCTTTACTGACAAGAAATACGTATTGCGTTTCTCTATTTTTTACATTATGTAATGAAGAAAATTTGAATTTTCTTATTCATTATCATTTTTATAAGTGCAAGTCATATTTGCCAAATTAGCCGTAAACCTACATGAAACAAAAATCATAGTTATCATTCATAGTTATAGCTTCATATTAACCATAAAGCTCCATGAAGTCACACACCTTCTATTTTTAGTAAATACATAAGTGTTCCAGACATTTTTTAAGTTCTGCTTCAGAACATTCCAACCCTATAGGGTACAATACTGTCCACTTTAGTGTGTAAGGACAATTATGAACTATAGATGAGGCAGACAGGGTTTAATATCTTTCATTAGACCCAAGGTCTATGGTAGGCATGACACTGCTCTTTGCACCTGCCTGTGTCTATGTCATGGGAAACCTGTAACTACAAATGATTAACTTGGTGTAGAAGGAGTGGCAGCTAGTACAAGAGATCAAAATACACTTCCCACGGGGAACAAAAGAGATTTTGTATACCCAGTCCTTCCTTCCTGCAGCAATATTGAAGAAGCAATGCTGACATTTCCAGTTCCAGCGCAAGTTAATAACTGAGTTCTATATTGTCCTGGTTTCCTCGTATTAAGAGGGGGTTATGTTGTCCTTAGAGCAGTAAAATTCATTGATTCTTCTGAGCTTGCTTTCAAAATTTTCTTTGCTTGCAACCCCATATCATGATAGTTATGTTACAGTATCTATTCTATATCTTAAAAATATGTTGAATATTAGTGTCTGGAATCTTTGTCTTTGAAATAATGAGTTGAGATATATATTAATTTTTGTCACATAATTTGTAATTTCATGTTCTTGTTGCTTGTAAGAAATAACAGTGGCCATTGATTTTGACAGAATATAATCCATCCTTCATTTTCTAGGTTTATCTATTTTGTTAGAGGTGCTATAAAATTTTGACCCTTTATATATAGACCCCTTATATAAAGAACTCCCTGGGAAACAAGGAAAAGGGGAAATCTTCAAGATGTCATGAATGCAATGCACTTTGATCTCTGTATAGTTCTTGTTACTGAAAGCCTGAAACTTCTTTTGCATAACTGTTTACAAAAGAAATCACGTGCCAAAGAAGGTCATCATGATGCCTTGGGGTTTTTTTTACATATATCTGGTATTTTATTTTGACTGTATGGTTTCACTCATAAGCTTTCTTGTTAAGCCTTTTTCCATTACATTGACCAGTGTGAGAGGTTGATTTCCATATTTTAAGACTGATAGCTTTAGCAGATTCAGAAGTTGCTTATTTCTAATATTATATAGCAAGTGTGTGTTTTTACTATGTTATGACTGTTTCAAACAGTTCATTTTTAAAAAGAGTCTGAACAAGTTTACATAAGGAAACCGAGAAGTGGTGGTATAGATGAATGAAGATATGATAGAATTTTTGGTCAGTTATTCTTAGCTTTTATTTTGGTATTTAAAAGGGAAACGTCTATTTTAACTTTATGGTAACATGACTAATGAAGAGTATAGAGCTTGTACTCAAACTTCAGCCTCATGTAGGTAGTACAGCAAGCTGTGAAAGCAAGTAGAAACTCCTTTTCACCCAAATACAGCAATACTTGCAGATTACTGCAGTCATGATTGAAGTTTCTCATTTCATCCTTCTGTTTCCACTGCCCAACAATAGGGAGTGTTCCTCTGAAACAGTGAACGAGCAATATAGGTACAGCCAGCTATCTCATGATGTTGCAATGATGACCTGAGGATGATTTTCTGATGGGGCTATAGAGGAACCGATCTTTTGCAAAGTTGTTGCATGTTCTATAAGGAATGGGAGCTTCTGTAGCATCTTGATCATTATGTGGTCACTACATGATGGGTTCTTCACTGCAGGATGAGTCTACCTTGATTCTCAAGGTACTACTGAGAATTTTTTTAAGCACAGTTTTTACATGTTTTATTCTTGTTTCTTTGTTACTTACCATGGGAAAAAATGTGTAGTTAAATTCAATCATGTAAATAAGACAAAAAAATATTAATGGTTTCATTCAGCATTACATGTAAATCTGAATATTTATATGAGGATAATTCTGTATTTTGAAAATCACTGTTTTAAATCCAGACATTTCCTTATCACTTGATTTGCTCAGATACAACTCAGGGCAAATTTCTGCTGATAAATGTTGGTTTCAATATAGCTGTGGTTTTGCAAGTTATAAAATATGTTGAATTCAACAGCCAGCCATAGAAATCATTCATCAAAGTATTCTTTTAGCTGTAATGCTCTTTTACTTTCGAGGAGAACTATGAAAATTCCAGAATATGTCCTGCAGAATCCCACAAAATCTGGCAAATTGCTCCAAAGAGATCTAGGGGTTTTTAGCTGGAAGCATTGTAGATTCAGTATCTGGAAAGCCTTACATTTGAGATGTGTGTATGTGTGCCACGAATAAGAAACACAATGTAGGATTTACTCCCATAGAGAAAAAATGCTTAAAATTGTTTAAGCATTAAACATCTAAATCTTTCCATTTAAAGCATTTAAATCTTTCCAGTTTTAAAGAATAATTTTTGTCTTCTTGTTCTATTCATTAAAGTTCTTTCCCATTTAACAAAAGAAACAAACATAGCCCTGATGTGGCATTGATGTGAGACTTGTAAGGCACTTCAAAAATGACGTACTCTTTTTTCTGCACATGTACATGCTGTCTTTGAGATCTACAGATATTTGGATGCACTATGAATAGAGTACACAGTTCTTTAGCATTGTCCATTCATAAAATCACATAATCACAGAATATTGTGAGTTGGAAGGGACCCACAAGGATCATCTAGTCCAACTCCCAAGCGAACGCCCACATAGGGATTGAACCCACAACCCTGGAGCCAGGGGTACCACGCTCCATCCATCCAAGCGTTCCATTATCTAGACCATGACACTGAGTTCCTCATCCAGTCTTTTCTTAAACACCTCCAGGGATGGTGACTCCACCACCTCCCTGGGCAGAACATTCCACTGAGGGATCACTCTCTCTGTGAAAAAGCTCTTCCTAACATCCAGTCTAAACCTCCCCTGGCGTAGCTTAAGGCCATGTCCTCTTGTTCTGGTGCTGGCAGCCTGAGGAAGAGATTTACATTCGTTTCACTGCAGGAAAGGAGGAGTGGAATCTCAGAATATGCAAAAAGTGTAGAAACAGGTCTAGGTTTAAACTGACTGTATTGTTCAAGCCAAAACATCTAGCATCTTTTTTAGGGGAATCATATAACAGTATTCAATATATGTCCCACTGAGAAGGAAAGCACAGGAAGTAAAGTGAATGGAATGGATCAAAAATCTTCTTTGTGATAATAATGAGGTTGGAGAAATGGAACTTTCCATAAAGCAAAGCTGTAGGGTCATATGGGTAAATTCATAGCAGAAGGAAAGGATTAAGAAGATAAAGGTATTTGCATTGTATGGAAATGTATTTTGAAAGAAACTGATATTAAATTTTATTTAAAGGCTTCTAAGATGGAGCTCTACACCACTTAATTTCACAGCATGGAGTTCCTTGTGTTATATATATCTGGGAACATACTATATTTCTAAAATACTTTTTAACTTCAGAGGCAAAATTTCAGTTCAGACTCAAAAAGAACTTGTTTGTATTGAAAAAATATTCCCATATTTGATTTGAAACATGAGTATAACTTCACTTGTTCCCTTGTTTGTGCAGGTTCCCTTGATTACAGAGTTTGTACAGCTGTAAATGGGACCTGCTGCGCAGAAAGGCTGTTCTTGAACCATCTCATTTGTATCACTTTTCCAGTTAGTGTCCCAGAGCCGATGACACTTACAACACTATAGGACAAAAAGTTTCGGAGCAATAGGCTAGTTCTTGAAGATGTTGTTTAGGCTTCTGAGCAAACTCAAGAGAACATTCAGTTCATGTTTGCTTACTTATGCTGGGGAGCATCGTGATGTTAAAACAAGCATGAATGAAAGCAAAGCTAGTACTCTTGACAGAACATTGATTTTAAAACACCAGCTCATATTTTTTTGGATTTTGCCATAGAATTAATAGTGAACAGTGAATCTGAATGCAAATGAATTATTTTAATTTATAAAGTGACTAGATACACACATATATATATAATGTATATATTTATATTTTCAGGCAAAAGTTTTGAAATATTATATAAGCTTTCTTAATATTTTAGATATTCTTAAGAAGTCCTTCCCACCATTTTAAGTGTTCAGTTAAAATAAGGACATACATTTTATATGTTTACTTCTCTTTTTAAAATACTTTGATATACGTATTTTAAAAAAAGTATTGATATGTTGCATGATTTACAGTCTTGGAAAAAATAACATAGTCATAACTCTGCGGTTTTTGTGATGCATGAAGATCAGATTTTTTAATGTTGGTTAATGCTTTACTAATTAAAGTGTGCATGTTAATTAAAGCAGAGGCTAATGTTAATTACCTATATTAATGGAATCTCATGTAGCACCTGCCTGAAGCAATGGGTTCAATTTTCAAAATATCTCAATTAAGACTGAAACTTTTGATTTGCATCTAGTAGGGTTTCAATTAACTGCATTGCAAACTTAAATAACACACTTAAAGGGATAATATCACCAATCACATGCAGCACAGTGGAATTGGTCGGTTCAATTATTGACTACAGCTGTGAGAGCTTTCACAGTTGGTAGGTAAGTATTATGGTATTGCCAAGCGATTATTGTCTAGGGCTGTCATCACTTCTGTGGCTGTTGTAAGAGAGATGTTAAATAGCTGTACTTGGGTCTCACTGCAATTCCATTGTTGAGGGAAACAAAAATAGAATGATGTTTGCTCACATCCAGCATTTAATGGTGAAGATTCAGCTTGTTCCTCTGAAATAAATGACCACTGTTCCATGACACGGTAAAGCATTTTATCAAATGGGAAAACAGCATTTGTGATAAAGTGCCCAATGTTGCAGTGTACTTCTCATCCAAGCCACGAGATGTGATTGTATTCCCAATCTCAGTTTCAGCCACCACAGCATTACGTGTTGACATAGGAGCTTTTAATGAGCAGCTTCAGGAAGCGATTAACAAAGCACTAGAAATAGATGCAATCATGCTGATTGGAAATTCTACCTAAGCTCCATAAATAAGACCATAATGTCCTGCTACCATACAACCTTGTAGGGTAATTATTCCTGATAGCTCCAAGACTTGAACTTTTAATCTTAGCCTACTCCAATAAGACACTGATGGTTCAGTTACAATGAAACCAAGATCCCCAAAAAACGTGCTAACTTTTGCTGGCTTGTACACTTGGCTGAAGAGTAAAGTTTTGTGGTCAAATCCAAATTTTATTTGGACATGTCATGCAAACGTACTTGTAGGCATAATTCCTACGTGGTTTCTGTGAAACAGACTATGAGAAAGTCAGTTTTCAACCATACTAAGCAAAGAGAACCTGGAGCACAAGGTTACCTGTGCGGCTATATTATCAGGATCTGTCACCTGTACCTATGTATTTTCATGCTAAAAATAACCTAGGCCTTACACCATCCCGGTACATGGGTGCTTAATCTCTGTATAATAGATTGCCTGTACCTATTTATAAAACTTGTAATATTCTATTGTAACATTCAGGCTTAATTCTTTCATTTTAATTAATATTATGACAAAAGCAAAACATTTTTCACAGTATCAGTGAATCTGTTTCAGAAATTTGTGAGATTAAAACAAAACCTTTTTACCAAACTGCATTTAAAATATTTGTTTTAAAATATTTTAATGACCCCTGATTTATGCATTATCAATTTGTGGTCTCTCCTGGGTCTACATTAATCAGTGTGTAATGATTTTTGTTGCTATTTTCTTTTCTAAGGATCTTGTGTCCCATGACATGTTGTACAGTCATTAGGTAGTTAAACTCATGCTTCTTTTTTTTGTCTCTGAAAACAGATTAAGGTCTATGATAATATGAGTGCCAGAATCCCCACATAATAATACTCAACTTATTTAACAGTATAATGTAAATGTATTTATTGTCTTATTTACGGTCACTGGAAATGTGTGTCCTTAAATTAAAACTTTCCCTTGACATATTTTTGCCACAATTAAACTTCAGATTCCTTGAGTCAATATGCATTTTATTTTAGCTGCAGAAAAGCCATATTTTCATGGGTCAGGTGTTAAACTAAAAAGATGCAGCAGGTATGATTATTATACTGTGATACATAATTGTCATGTCAGTTATACTTCCTAAAGTTTGAAAGAAAAAAGGTTAAAATCTGTGATTATATACTCACACAAACATTTGTTACACACGCATCATCTTTTGATGTCTATAAATTGAGATGTACATATTAGGTTTCTGTGGCCAGGTTTTGGTATTAGGGGGAGCTATAGATGAGGCTTCTTGGAGAAGCTGCTGGAAGCTTCCCCCAGGTCTGCCAGGTTCCAGGCTGGGCCTGCCACTGACCAAGGGCAGGCCAATCAGAGTGACAGTAACACCTCTGTGATAACCTATTTAAGAGGAAGCAAAGGAAAAAAATAAAGATAGGGGTTATATGACGATAGCCAGCATAGAAGAGCAGAGTGATAACATGTGAACAACAATGCAGTCACCAATGTCAGTGGAGAAGAAGGGCCAGGAAGTGCTCCAGGTGCTAGAGCTGAAGCTCCACTGCTGCCAGTGATGAAGACCATGGTGGAGCAGCTGTGCCCCTGCAGCCCATGGAGGACCATAGGGGAGCAGAGATCCATCTGCAGTCCATGGAGAAGCCCATGCTGGAGCAGGTGAATGCCTGAGAGAGGCTGTGACTCCATGGGAGGCCCATGTTGGACTGGGGTCTTGGCAGGGACCTGCAGCCTATGGGGAGAGGAGCAGGATTTTCTGGTAGGACTTGTAGTCTGTGGACACTGGAGCAGCCTCTGCCTGAAAGACTGCGCCCTGTGGAGAAGAGACCCATGTGGCAGCAGTGTCTGAAGAACTGTTGCCCATGGGATGGACTGGCACTGGAGCAGTTCATTGAGGGTTGTCCCCTGTGTGAGGAACTCACACTGGAGAAGTTCATGAAGGACTATCTCCCACTGGAGGGACCCCACAGGACACAGGGAAAGGACTCCTCTCCATGACCAGCGTCAGAAAACAACAGCTGACTGTAACCCCCATGTGCACAGCTGATGAGAAGCTTGCAAATATGGGGGTTTCAGAGGAAGGTGTCTTTAAGATTTATGTTACTTCTCATTCTTAAACTCTGATTCTATTAGTAATAAATATAATTAATATCCCCACTTGGAGTCTGTTTTGCCCAAAGCCGTGGTCAGTATGAGATCTCTTATGGTCCTTAACTCATGAAACCCTTCATTATNGCCCTTCTCTGGACCCTCTCAAGCAGCTCAACATCCTTCTTAAACTGGGGAGCCCAGAACTGGACACAGTACTCAAGATGTGGTCTGACTAGTGCCGAGTACAGGGGAAGGACAACCTCCCTAGTCCGACTGACCACACTGTTCCTGATACAGGCCAGGATACCATTGGCCTTCTTAGCCACCTGGGCACACCACTGGCTCATATTGAGTTTCCTGTCAATCATTACACCTAAGTCCCTCTCCACTTCACTACTCTCAAGCCACTCCTCCCCCAGTCGATAGCGGTGCATGGGGTTGTTATGTCCAAAGTGAAGAACCCGGCACTTAGTCTTGTTAAATGTCATACTGTTGGAGTCTGCCCATTTCTCTAGCCTTTCATGGTCTGGTTCCTTTTCCTTTCGAAATTAAAATGTTTGTTCATATGCATTTAATCATCTGTCTAAACCTTCATAAAAATAGCCAAATATTTCCTGTTGGACTCTTTATTGTACAGAACACTGTAATAATAAATCTTTTATCAATAGGGTAATTTTAACTACATTCTAAATGAGAAATAATACAGCACCAAATAGGCAGTATCTTGTGTAATGGTCATGTCTTTGATGAAAATCTGTTGAAATCATTGTATTTACAAGATTACGGAGATTAAGTCTCTCTGGGTATTAGTTGGCCCAAAGGCACTTAGCCAATTAAGGCTATTGGAAAAAATGGAAGCAATCCAGCCTGAAGCTTTCTGAAAGGAATCTTTAATACCATTTACTGCTCTTGCTGTATAGGGACTATAATATAGCAGTTCCAATATCCTAAGCATGCTTCATTTAGTTTTATTTAGCTAGGGTGTTTTTTTAAAGTATGAGAGAGAAAAAATTTAATGTATTGTTCAAATTACAAAATAATACGTATTACTTAAGAAGCATCCTGAATGAGTTATTCTACAGTATCATTTCATTAGGGAACAAAGAAGAAAGACGACATGTAAATTTGAGTGGATTTTCAATCAATGATGATTTGAAAGGTACAATTTGAAAATTCTTATCCTTACATTTTGGGTTCCATACTCCTGCTGGAATGTTTTCTTTATAATTTAAGACTTAGGATGCTTTAGCCAAATCAGCTGTGCAGGTTTGGCCTTGGAGTCATAACGAGCTTGTAGCAAAAGTAATGATGAAGATTAAAACCAGAAGTACACAGAATACAATCTGTTATACTGTGGTATTTTCAACAAAAATGGAAAGAGCAATCACATTAGATACTCATGGGCTAGAACATGGCATATATTTTTGAAAGGTTCACATGAGACCCAGTTGTGCAGTCTTTGCTCTCAAAAAATTCCCTTATACATTGTGGAAACCTTACCTAAATAAAGTATTTAAAGAATTTGAGCACTGGATATTGACTTTACTTTTAAAGTTATTTTTGGAACTTTGACACATATAACATAGATGTGAATCAAAATCTACCTTAAAGTGCCGAGATAAAAGGTTTCCACTAAATCTTGTCTTGGTAATGTAATGAAGTATTATCACAGTACAATCGTTGTCAAAATAAGGTGTCTGACATGTTTCTGAAAAGGCATCATGTGTAAAAAGGACATTTTTTATTGATAGAGAAGCGATACCACTTTTTTTACATTTTAGGGTTTTAATTGTTCTGTTAATTTCTCTAGCCTCAAACAGTGTCTCTACATGAGTGGATCATAACTTAATATTTTATACTGACTTTTTAAAAACAATTTTATCACATCTGGTTTTACTGCATGTTGCTGCATGTCTCTAGAGGCACATAGAATTTTTATTTTCAAGTAAATTTATATTAGTTACAGTCTCCAGCTGTCTTAGATATAGAATCATTTCCTGTTGGTACTGTTTCCAGGACAATTCCTTTTTTTCTTCTCAAAAGAATGAGAAATTTAATTTAACAAAGACATCCTATAATTGCCTTTGTATCTAGCAAGGTATCTAGCAATCTAAATATTTTATTTTATTTAAAACATCTGTCTACATAATATCATATGACTATACAAGCCTATATCAGCCTTCTGAAAGACAGCTGCTGCCACTTTTATTTAATTTATGAGAGACCAACAAAATTGCTCCTTAAGATAAAGCCCGTCTGCCACTGAGTCATATACGAAAAAAAATTTTGCAAGATGAAAATTGCTTGCATTTACAGTTCTTGTTAAACTAATCTAGGTCTTTCTCAAATTTAGAAGCATCGTTTTTTCCTTTTTTTCTCTGTTCCCTCACCCCCACACCAGTCACTATGGAAACATAGGAACTTTACATATACTTTTTTAAAAAGCTCTTTTTTTTCTGAGATTGAAAGTACATTTCTTTTAAAGATGAAATGCAAACTAGAGTCACATCTTAATTGCCTGCTTGTGAGATCTATTTATCTCTTGCTATCTTCATTTTCACAAACATTTGGGATGAATTATATCAGTCAGAATTTTCATGCAGTTTTTCAGAAAATATATAGAGGAAGTGATAATGTCAATATAAATCTTTATTCATTTTGTGTTATTAAGCTTTATTTGCAGTGTTTGTAAACTGTTTCTTTGTGTGAAGCAACTCATACTGAAAAGAAAATATTTAATAGATGGTATCAATTTAGGCACAGCAGCTGTCCTAGAAAAATAGACATAGGCATTTTACAGTATGTCTAAATAAGACAAGTTTACCTTTTCCAGGCAAGTAATCAAAATATTCCTTCTTGGAGAACTAAGAGTATGAAAGGAAAATGTTTATCGTTCCCTACTGGCACACAGTTATGATTGACAGGAAAAACCAACATGTATGCCACATGAGACATCTTGTTCAGGAACTTTGAGGAGGGTAGTAAATTGGTGTTGGCACAAACACAAAAAAAAATAAAATGACTTGATTCAGCAGTTTTCCATTCTAAATCCCCAGGCTCGAAAGAAAGAAGTAAATATTCATCAAATGATCAAAATTTATATTGATTTTTATTCTGCATTAGCAGCTCAAAGTCAAGATTCTTGACAGAGTGGATGTTGGTTTGAATGATTCTCTTTGAAATAAGAATACAGGCACTGGGCTGAGTGCTACTGTGCATTCCTGAGCCATAGGAAAAAACCTATTAGAACCCTAGGAAGCTAAATTTTTTAAAGAATAGTATAAAGGCATGATTTTTCTGTACTGTTTTGATAACTAAATTATTGTTATTAGTATGTAAAGTAATTCTTGTTACTACTTTACTCCTTCCTTTCCATTATCATCTAAGGACAACTTTTCTATAGTACTTCAAAGGGCAATGGTAGTTCACATACTATAGTAACTGAGTTAATATCAGTACTTCCCCAAAGAAGATTTTAGAGAGGGAGTCTGGCAGGGAAAAGGAAGCAAAGATTGCATCTGCACATTATACATCTTTAATTTTGCTGTTTCTGCCAGGGAGTAAATAAAGATCTTGGGGGATGGGGTGAGGGAGGAGGTTAGAAATCCAGGGAAAGAGAATGTGAATGTGAATGCAGCACTGAAACACAAATGTGATGACTGTGATTACCGAGCTGTGAGATTTAATGAGAAAGTCTGTATTAGAGTGAAGTAGAAAATCATAACCATCACCTCTAGTCTATAGAAGTATAATTGGATCTCATCCTCTAACAAAAGTAAATAAATAAGCTAGAGACATTTTTAACAAACTTGAATACATGGAGAATAAAAGAGAAAGTGTTCTCCATTACTGTACTGTTGCAGTATACTGTTTTAAAAGTTTCTCAGCTTACATTAAAATGAGATTCATTGTCATAAAATGGGAGAAAATAGTAAGTATGTGTCTGTGGGGGGATTAAATAAGAGGTAAAGTAAGGCAGAAATACTGTAACTGTCACAGTGTTAGCAAATTTCCCAAATATCTTAGATGCTTACAATTCAGCAAACATCTTTTGCAGCATAGCTTTAAAATTAAATTTTACAAACATTATGGGTAATGCTTTAATGGTATGCAAATTGCAATGAAGTCAGCATTGACAAAGCTGACCGCTTAGCAAAACAAATATTTTATGTTTAAAACAGTTATCTTTTTACAGTTCCCTCGACCTCAGTAAGTGTCAGATGCTTCAAGAGGCTCCTCATCTGAGGATCATAAATAAACTCCAAGGGGCAGCAGCCTGTGCCTGCTTTTCACACATGGCAAGGCAGTTGCACAATCAGCATATTAAGCTATGTATATGTTTTGCTGTTGCTACAATAATTGCTAATATTCTTACAAATAATTTTTTTTTAATTCCTCAAAATTCTGTTTTTAGTTTTCTGCTCCTAATTTTCACTCAAAACTCGAATATACAAATATGTATATGCCTCACATATATATGGATGGGAAAAATCATGTACAGAAAAAATACTTAGCCTGCATTTTCCTACTATTATTAAATAAATTAATTAGTGGCATTTAGTTTTTATCCTCCTTCATAGTCTGACTATTCTTATTTAATCTTGCAGTGGAGACAGTCTTGTGTTCCTATCCCACAATTTTATGTTATTATTAGTTCAATATCTAAAAAGGCGTTAAAAACTCCTCTGTAATTTCTCCCTGTAGGAGGAGAAAGAAAGTGTATAGCAAGAAAATGTTCGTATCTCTAGTGGTAACATAACAATCCAATATACTGTCTGGAAAAAATAGGCATGGAAAGAATCTCCCTCAGTTTCAGAACAAGTTGAGTAAGCTTTCATTGAATGTCTTTCACTCAGCGTAGGAGTTTTGACTTGAAAATGTTTGATACTATCAAACCTCTCAAAATATTTGACTCAAAATATTGAATCAAAAGTAGATTTTAACTCAAAACCTCTGCATTTTTGTTAGTTTGTATGTCTGGGAAATTTCAGAACTAGTTGTTTGGAAACGCGTATATATTTGTAATAATTAGGGTAATAAACATGAAACATTCCTCAAGCTCAGAGAAGTTTAAAATGGAGGTACTTGGGGAAAAATCAAGCTGTTTATGTACTAGTAAAAATAGTTACTATGTAACACGCTCACAAATGACTTAGTATTATAGTATTATTAGTATTTCCTGTAATATGGCATTCTCTTACCAGTCATTTCTACATTTTCTGTAGGTTCCTTTCAGAGTAAATAATAGGAATTATGCAAAAATCTCTGTTCATGAAAAGATAGCAAATCAAACCAGGAATACTATTATACTAGGTAAAATTAATTAAAACTCAATGTGTATTATCAAAGTAACTTCATATTGAAAGTTTAAAGAAGTACGCAATTACCTTATATTTGTTTCTGAGTGAGATTTTTCAATATATTAAATTCAGACAACTTGGAAAACACTTTCTATAGTTACATCATCAGTTCCCAATGGGGAAAAAGGAGATTTCTCTAAAATATGCACAAAGTAGATCCCTGAGCAAAATCTCCAAGGAAAAGCCCATAACATTTTTATATTAGGTCAGTCATGCCTTCCTGGGATGTTGTCACGGTCCACCCAGCTAGGCTGGAGGCGTGATGATTCATTTCCTTGATCTCAAAGTGCAAAAGAAATCTGAAACAGGGGTTAGCTTTGGTCGAACAGTGAAGCTTTATTATCCCATAAAGTGGGAATCGCGATAGAAGAAAGTGAGATAGGAAAGGTAAAGAGAAAGGGAGAGAGAAAAAGGGTTCAATAGCTACCACCAGATGACTGAGTCCTCAAGGGCGTCCCCTTACAGATGTCGTCTTTGCAGAGTGGGAGAAGCTTCCAAAGTCCAGTTGCTAAGAGGCCATCTTAATACTACATGTTGCCCTTGCCTCGCTATTCTGTTCCAGTCTGTCCTTCTCTGCCACGTAAGACCGAGGAAGTGTCCAAAACAGTGTCTAAGGCAAGGTCAGTTTCAAGTTGCCTTTTGCCAGGAAGTGTGTTTTCATGTTGCAATACAAGGGTGTATGCATATCTTGTCCTGTGTCTGGAAGGCCACAGCATATCTTGTTCCATACAGTCCCTTCTCTGTGGTATCAGCACTCTGGTTCTCACAGTCCAGTCTTAGCCCTCGAGCATCGCTGGCAGCCAAACTCTTGTCAAGACCTTAGCCTCAGTTTTTTCGGGTATATTGTCCAAGTCTCTGATGACTCTTACAGATGTGTTGGAGAGTTTTCCATAGGAAGTATTGTGTTTGGGAGGCCTATGTTCTCTCACTATGTTTAAATACACATCTAAGTGTTAATCTGCTGCAGAGATGGGGGAAGAGGAATGTGCACCAGCACTCTGGAATTTCTCATGTGAAGGTGTGCTGTCCTGAACCCTGAACATGGGTACCTTTAAGTTTAAGGGCATGGCCACTTTGAATGCCGAGCCCTACAGATTGTGCTACATGCTTTGCCTGTCCATACAGCCCTTACAATTGTTAGAGAAAACCTGCTTCCCAAATGGCCCCTCGACTATTACAAACTCTTCTTTTGCATCCTGCCTGTCACTTTCTTTTCTGCAGGCTGGAGATGCAGAGCTGCAAGACAAGAAAAGTAGCAAAAGATCCTGGTCATTGTTCAATTCCCATTCTTATAAGACCTTTTTTTTCACCTGGAAATTTTGGAATTCTATTGTCAGAAATTTTTCAGTCTTGGAAGTCCCTGGAGTGGTTAATCCTTTCATACTTTTCTTCAATGCTTTTTGGTATTTGTGATACAGGGAACTTCACTGAGATCTGTTTGAAAGGAAACCCTGCAAAAAGGTATTGCTGTTATTTACAGACTTTCGCCCCCTCCTGTTTCCCCCTCTTATTACTTCTGATGGCTCTGAGAACTGCCTGAAGTTCTGCTTGCTATAACGCAGCCCTACCTGTCTGAAATTTCATTTTATGGCTTCTGATGTACCTACAATTTTCTGTGCTGTTACTGCTGTTACTTAAACTCTACAATGACTCTAAGTACCTTAATATGTAAGAAGGTCATTGCCCTGTAATTTTGCTCATTCTATGTGGAGGTGATTGTGATGGTCTTAGTACACTGAAAAGAAAATGATAAAGTTATTCCTGATATAAAAGGATTTCTGAGATTTATGATGATAAAAACACTTTGCTAAGATTTTAACTAGTAACAAGCATGCCCTGATTAACAGAATTAATTTCCTGCATGATCAAAACACAGTGTGTCCTTTGTAATAGAACTGTCAAATATTCAGCTCTCAGTAAATATATTTCATGATAAAGGACTATTTTTTAATCTGATTCCGTCCTGAAGAGAATATGCAAGAAGAGGGATGGAAGAGGCAAGGGAGCCAGAGGCAGGAAGGGTAACAGTCTAAGGAAACAGTCAACAGCCGCAAGGTCCCTGTTTTAATTATGTAGAGGGAAGGGGGAAAAACAAATACCTATACTTATGGTAGGAGCAATCACTTGAAGTCCAAGAAGCCTAACACTGTTAAGTGATGGACCAATAGTATTAAAGGCATTTCCAAGCTAAATTATCCTATGATTCTGTTGCACACTACCACTTAAAATGCTGGGCTGACTTCTTAGAAGAACTGCTTCTAACTTAAATGTTTTCATTGACAGAAAACCTGTTGGCTGGGTGTAGGGGTGGAGTGATGGATGACCAAGTCTGTCTGTATAAAGATTTTGGTCAACTCTTGCCTGCTGAAGAGCTCTTTCTGTAACCTACATCTCCATGGAAGATATTTTGAGCTGTATACTTCTCAATATAATTTTATTCAGTAGCTGTACTGTGACAGAGCCAGAGTCTTTCTCATGCTCTGTAATAAAGCCTTCACCTTTATAATATAGAGAAGTAGCCAGAATATTGTGAAACAAAGCAAGAAAAGCTTAAATATTTAACCGCATAATACTTCTCGTATCAACTTAATTCTGGCAAGGACTTACTCTCAATTTTATCTCTCAAGAAATTCACCAATTGTGAAGTTATGCAGTGACAAGCTCAGAAGTACATCCTTTTAGAATGGGGCGGCTCAGTATCCACTTCTGTAAAATATATATATAGATAGTATTCTAAATTTACATGCTGCATAGTACCATCTGACCACCTGGTTGTTTGGCAGAAACTGGAATTAGTGCTTTAGTTTAATAGACATAATACATAAACAGCTTAGGTTCAAATAATGCCAGAGGAACTGAATTATCTTTGTATTTTTTATGTAATTCTCACTGAGTACAGTGCAGTGTGGCACCAGTATAGCTTTTCTACAGAACTTTACAGAAAGAATAATGGAAGTTATTTTATAATTAAAGTTCAACTGACTGTATTATAATTTCCATATTTAAAACGCAGAATAGTTTGCTTACAGTAACATAGTTCATAACAAAAAACTTGTGGTCCCAGGGAAACACTTTCAACACCAATTCAATGATATTTATTTAAGTGCATTCCAATAAAAAGAAAATTTTGCAGAAGAAAAACTCTAGCTCTGAGTTCGCATCTCCAATTTACATTGGTGTAAATTTTAAATCTCACATTTCACAATCAGTATAGAATTAATAACCTTTCAATCTCCTTCCTCCCACAGTAACAGCCCTTGTCTTGTCTTTCTCCGCTTCAGAATAAGGTCATTTTAACATGTAGGTCTAACAAGAAATACAATGTATTTTCATTGATTTGTAGTGTCACTGATTAGCTCTTTGTTTTATATAGTGACCTATATAGTAAAGAACATTCTGTGTTTTTATGCAAAGCCAGCCTTAAGGAGTAGATTCTGCACCCCAGGCTCACCCAGTTTATTTATAGGACCGTGCCTTTTAGAAAATCAGTTTTGTAATACTAGTCTTGAAATTATTTGCTGTTACAGTTATACCTCCTCCATCACGAGGAAAGGGACAGGCCAATGCCATCGCGAAAGCCTAACCTCGCAAAGAACTGCAGGTCGTTTATATGCATGCAGGCCACGCCCATTGCTCCACCCCCCGGTACGGGTGACGTGGGTGGGGGCGGCGGTGAGCCGTCATTCAATGTGGAAGTCGGGCTACGCAGATGCCAATTAAGACTGTGGGTCCACGTTATAGGAGACCCGACTGTATATATGCATGTCCATAGAGATGTGCTTGTGATGAAGATTAAGTTCTTAAAACCTGTATTAAGTAATAAGAGACTGTATGTAGGGCAATCTGAAAATGCTTACTTAATGTATCTTACTTAATGTAAGATACAAGGTAAAGTCAGGTAAAGTGTGTTGTTAGTAGGATGGCAACAGGTTAGGTAACAGGTTTGGCTAGGTTAGGTAATAGGTGATAGGTTGGACTTGATGATCTCTACAGTCTTTTCTAACCTTACTGATTCTGTGATTCTGTGATTCTGTGATTTCTGAGTTATATAAACTGCAGATCTAATTACAGTTTCTGAGAAAGTAGAAAAGTTTCATAGCTCTCTCAAACCTTAAAATTGTACTCAAACTGGACAGTCCCAGCTGGTTAGGTAATATTTCTTCATTGGTAACCTTCTGTGGTTTAATTTTCCACTATTTTTAAAGTAGGTATCAATGCCTCAAATTACATTTGTTTGCACACTAAAAGACCTGCATGGATTAACTGGAATTTTCATCTTCTATCTCCTTGGAAAATTGTTACTAATTTCAGTATTTTTGGGGTTTGTTTTGTTTTGTTTGTCTGGGTTTTTAAATTTCTCAAAAACATATTGGAGTTTACTGAAAAACATAACTAATCTCATAGCAAGCAGCAGTTGAGAGAGACAGCTATAAATGTTTGAATGAGAAATTTTAAAAGGAAATAAAATTTCCAAATTGCGTACATTATTATTCAACAAAAGCTGCACCAAGGCAAGGCATAAGCAAATACAGGAAACAGTTACTACTGCTAGTTCATAAAGATATTTCAGCCCTCCTCCAGACTTTCCATACTGACATTCTTCAGTGCCTGTTTCTCTTCATATGCTCACATTTTTCCTACATTTTGCAGTTACCCTTCTTGTCTCTAGTCATTTCACTACTTTCTCTTTATGGGTGTCCTTGATTGGTAAATGTTGTACTGTGAGCAAACAAACAAGCCCTTCACTTCCCTGCCTCCCACAGCAGAAAATACAGGAAAGTCCTTACATGAAATTTCCTCCATGCTTGTTGCATTTACTTGCCATAGTGCCAAATAGTTAAGCAGGCATTCCATTCCTAATGGAAATAATAGTACGTAGTTACACAGAAGTAACTGTATTTCAAGCATGATCAGAATTTGTAATGCGTTTTTCTTTCAATGAAGTATATTAAAAGAAAACAATAGCATATTGGTCCCAAAGTGCTTTTGAACTTACTCTACCCTCTGTTCCTTGTACCGTTCCTAGGGTCAAGTGTGGCAAACAGCAGACTTTATCCTTGTATCATCTGGTTCTCTGAGCCTCAGAAGCAAACTGATCACCACAGCTGCAATAAATAAAGTGTCTATTCAATCACTTATGATGCCAAATATTTTTCAAAATTCTTCTGGCCAGGCAGAGAGTCTGATAGAAAACAGCACATCTCACTTATTGCCTTTTTCCTTGCAATTGAAATTGCTGAGTAATCAGTGTGCACCATACACACGAAAGAAGAATGTGAATAATGCCAATTTGCTTGAGTTTGTTTACACTTATTATTTAAAAGAAAAATATTACTTATAGCAATATGGCTTTCATTAATTATGAAGCTCAGGCAATGTCTGGAAGTCTCTAAGAAATGTAATTTTATGTACCTACCTGTTCTATCACTGTGCTTGGGTTCTAATACCTTTTTTCTAATATATTTTTTATTCACACAGGCTTTGATTGGCTGTGCATTTCTTGGATATATGCAACAGTTTCTCCAACAGAAATCTAAATGGTTCATTTCTAGGATTTGGTATTACACTGACTTAGAGGTTCAGACTTTCTCAGTATCATGAAAGGAGGCAAATAACGGTGTGAATCCTTTGGTTAAAATTGTTGCAATACAAAAGTCTTTGATTTGAATGTATTCTTTCTGAATTTTTTTAAATGTTCTGTTTTGTTTTGTTTTGTTTTTCCACTCTGTTTTCTTTTTCTAGGCTGAGGTTCAGCTATGCTATCTGGAAGCACAAAGAGATGCTGTTGAACAGATGTCCTTAAAACTGTACAGTGAGCAGTACAACAGTAGTAGCAAGCGAAAGGAAGAGTTTGCTGATATGTCAAAAGTTCACACAGTGGGAAGTAATGGGTAGGGAACTATTCTTTTTGTTGTTTTATTCTCACTGATCTGTATTTTTTTTTTTTTACATGATATACTTTTTCTTACTTCTAGTTAACCAAGATTTTTCTTCCTAGGCCATGAGGCAGGGGAGAACTCTCTCTCTATATTTGTTTTTTCATTTATGAATTAAAAAATGATGGATTCTGGATAATTTATCTAAGTTATGGTTTGTTTATAAGACTACCTAACATTATCTAATAGCAACGTGTTATCTGGATTTCAAAAAGTGTAATTAGTCCTTTTTTTTCTAGGCTTTTCTCCACCAATGTCCTCATATAATTTGATTTCTTAGCATCTTCCAAGGAAGAATCTTTACAGTGTATTCGTACCTCTCAAAGACCTCTCATCATGGGATGAGAGTGACTAGAAAACATGAATATGAAGCCATTCACTTATAGTTCAGACATCCTGTTTTCGTACTTCAAGAAAGTTTTAATATTAACTGGTTTCCCTTGCCTTGGTGTTCCCAGTCTGTTTTTTTTAATTAATGCCAACACACATATGTATGTGCCAACATATTAATGCCAACACAGAACACGTATGAAAGTGTTCTTATAAAAGTACTTTTTCTTAATATAGACCAGAGAACCCTGGACAAATGAATCTCTCAATTTCTTGCTGCGCTTCCTTTTTCACAATCAATAAAACTTGTAGTTCTGGACTAAGACTTTTTCTTTAAGGTCTTTTGAAACCCATATTTTCCAACTGTTAGCACCCCAAAAAGGAACACAATAAACATGACTGCAAGTTCATAAGGGTGTGGGCCAAAAGCAATTCAAAGGAGTCAACTAGTGCTTATTGTTCGGGTAAGCCCTCATCCTGATAAAATTTTCCTTGTAAAAACAGTAGAACTTTTGCCTGCAGTTTCCTATGCAAGGAAAGTCATTGACCAAGGTACTTGTGAGTTTTTTATCTCTAGAACTTTTGCTTTCCAACTGTTAACTCAATGTTCAGGTCTTGAAAACACAGTTTTATCAAATTACCGACTGTAAAGATAAATGAGCCTTGTAAACATCCTCTCTTATTATACGGAAAGATGACTGTTTTAGAAAAATTGACGTGGGCTAATTATGTAGGATTACTGAGATCTTGATTACACATGCAGAAATCTGTCAGATTCTCAAACATGCCAGTGCAGCTAGTGTCAACCATAAAAATAATTTGTTCAGAATTGGTGTGTATATGTATATAAATGTGCTCAGAGGGCGACATGTTCAAAACCAGCTTCTAATTTTGCAGCCACCACTGAATGTGAACGAGACTTAAAGCTGGAATATTGTGGAGGATGTAAGACAGCAAAAGATCAACAAACATTTGATTTTCCTGGTGGTAAAGGATGTAAAGCTTTAAGTTTCATGGAGAAATCCAGTTTGTAACTCTACATAGCATGTGTGATATGTAAATAGGTTCTCAAATGCACTTCTTTGCACTCATAATTACATGCTTAGGGCTGAGAATGGTCATCTGCTAGTGTTCTCTACTTTTTCTGTTCTGTGGCCACCTTTCTGGGCCCTTATAGCTATCCCAGCCATTAGAGGCTCAAGAGGGCCTTCAGGGCCCAAAGGGCTGCAGTGAGACTAGTACAATACCATATATTTAGCCATTGTGGAAACAAAGGTTGAATTCAGATGGAAAACTTCCAGTTGAAACCAGTCTGAGGTACTGTATTGAACACAATGGAAATGCCTGTCAGCTATTTGAATATATGGTTGATACAACATTTCCTTACTGCATAAAAACCATGGACAGAAACTCCAGAGTAGAGTGACCTAGCTAGAGACCGAGATTGCTACAGAGAAGGGGCCATTTGCGTCACTGGGAAAATTAGCTATTGTAGAAGTTTGACCTAGGAGTGAGAAGAGTGTCCACAAGGAGAAAAAGAGTTGTTGGAGATGAAGCCTTTTTTCACAGTGTGTGTGCATATGAGATTTGCAAAGTTGGTTTGTGTAGGAAATAACTAACCTGAGATAGGTAGAGTAGTATTTGCAGAGTAGGGTGATGCTAGTGGATGTGTAAAAACCAGATTTCCTGCCAAACTGATCTTTTGAAGCAGTGATACAGAGGGTTAATTTGTATCTGCATGGAAATGGCTAAAGTAACGATGAAAATATTGCATCCTCTCAAAACTGGTGAGAAGTTCATAAAGGTACTCTTGGGAGATACGAATACAATTATTTACGGCACTCTTGTACAACATGAGGACCAGGCCCTAAAAATCTGTCATCAACTAGTATTGGGCCTTCATGGATGAGGTCAGAACACTGATTACTTCTATATCTTCTGTTAAGTTCAGAACTC
Organism: Pitta sordida; assembly: GCA_013390025.1. Taxonomy (NCBI): domain Eukaryota; kingdom Metazoa; phylum Chordata; class Aves; order Passeriformes; family Pittidae; genus Pitta; species Pitta sordida. The sequence continues at coordinate 25,562 of WEKX01008697.1, forward strand.
TGATTTCTTTTATATCTTCCCAATAAAAACATTTGAAGAGGGCTCCAAAATCCCAGAAACTTGAAGGAATTTTTTGACTGGTTACATTTTTTGGTAGGTATTACCAGTGCGTTTACAGAACTTCTGAACACCGTGCGAGTTATGCCGTCAAAGAAATACTACAAACTGGAAGTGTGTGTTAAACATGAGGAAAAAGGCTGATGGAAATTCCTTTTTATTTATTAATGCCATAGATGAACTGGTTTTCTCATGAGAAAGGTGCTCATGAATTTTCATTCAAAATAATGAATTGATGTCCACATTTTAAGAAATATGTTTAGGGTTCAAGGGATTAGACATGCAACTCTGCATATCTGATTCCCTGTTTACCAAGATAAAATATACTTCTTAATGTAATTTTAGTCATTATGTAGATGATGGTTTTAGCTTATTAACCAAAAAACATATATTAAGGAAGCTGCATTTACCTGCCATTTAACTAATATTATAGCATTTTTGTTGGCAATGTTTGGGTACTCTTAATGGAGGATTTTTTTTTTTTTTTCTATAAACAGATGACTTAATTTATTCCTTTTTTAGTAATTGGTGGATCTGGATAATCAAACAAAATTAGATCTTTTCTGTCATTCTTGCATCTGTAACACACATTGGTATTTCAGAACTTATGCTTCCTCTGGTTCTCCCTGTGGCGATATTAAAAAAACAGATCTGCTAAGCTCAGGAAAAGCAGATTCTGAATAAAGAAGAAGTATTAAATATACAAAAAAACCCCCTAATAGGTGTTTTTAAATCTTAACCTCTCACTGATCCTAGAATTTCTGGATTTTCTGAATAGCTTTTTAGTGGCTTAATAACTTGCATCCTCTTCCAAATTCTTTAACAGTGATCACTAAATTCTTCCTTTTAGATGCAAGGTATTAATTTAAAAAGAAGCAGGTTTTTAATGCATATATGTATCAGAAATACTTTAAAATTGTTAAAATATTGCAGTTATAACAAGAAAATATTCATAATGCTTTGTAGGCTGAATTCACTGTTTTCAGATTCAGGCTCAGGCAAATAACTGCCATAGACAGTTTGCTTAAAAATGCTCCCAGATGACTTTATTTTACATCGGGGGGTGGGGAAGAGGGAGGAAAGGAAGAGAGAGAAAAAGGGCAAAAAGGGCAGTACATAATCTACGGGGGAAAAAAAATCCCCTGTTGCATCTTGTATCCCTTCCTGGGCCTTTTTCAATGAATCCTGCTCCTCTGACTCTTCATTTTGGGTTGAGTTCCTGTCTGAAATACAGGTTTGAAATAAAAGTGCTTAGTTGTTTTCTAGTGCTTATCTGGGTTTTATAAAGGTCAAAGAAAATTGTTTTTCTGTTTCTTTAAAGGATTGGTTCTTTCTTTTATACCAATAGGTGGGCCAATTTGGACTGTAACTTAGATATGATTCTTTATACATAAAGCAGGTGTTTGGATCCTGCACATCTTCTGCCTGTTACAGTAAAATCCAAGTCCACTTCCTGATGCGGTTTTCAAAGGCATCCTATCCCATTNGTCATGAATCATGGACATAGGCTTTGTTTCATGCCATCTTCATATTTTAATTTAGGTATTTCACTGGTACAAACCATCCAAGTCCAACTGAATCTGTAATGATTTTTATGATATGAAATCTAGCATCTTATGTCATAAAACATATGTTTTAATAACTGCCTGTCAGTTTTATGACTTTGGATAACCTGGGTAAGATAGAGGGAAGAAAAGGAGGAGTAGGTACTGAAGATACAGATTGGTTAGACTACTGCTTTTTGAGGAAGGGATAAAGATTCAGTATCACTGCCAAATATACCATTCAAAATGGAGTTTAATTTTACGTTACTTTCAAAATGATATCTGAGTCAAATACCTCCTGAAACAGGAGAAAAGCCCTCCAATAGAAGGTATTATATTTTAACAGTAGTAACTTGCATTTTTTTGCTTCCTGTTCTTTATAGTAACATTGATTACCTTTTCAGGGCAGCAGACAGTTTTACATCAGTGCACCTCTTAAATTCTTGAGTAAAACTACACTGAGTACAGTGGATTAAATTAAAGAATTACTTCAGAAGCAGGAATCAACACTTGTGCATTATACAATACTTCCTTTTTTGTCAATTCATTGAAAATAATACCACAGAAAGCAAGTGCTTTCTTCTCCCTTGCTTGCTTTCTTGTGGAAAGACAGTTCTACTTGTCACAGCTTTGCCTATAAGCTTTCAAAATTGCTGTGCACATGGTACTCTAGTTAATAACAAGTGAAACTGCAAGAATAGTAATAACATTAAAAACTTTTATTGTTTCTCTGTTGACACACGTACTGCTTATTTTTTAATGTAATTAATAAAAAAGTTGTTAATACTTGCAGAAATTAGCTTTAGTGGAACATGCACTATTATTTGATCAGTATGTGTTTTTGATACTACTGGCAGGGCTTTTGTTATTTCCAATCCTGTAAGTTTGAAGATGCCCTTTCAAGAGGTATCTTTCTGACAAATGTGCAGTTTTTCAGCATATACCTTCTGTCTTGCATCACAGTGTTTTAGAAGAATCTATGCTTTACTTATTCACTAGGCTTTCAATAGAGAATCACATTAATCCTTTTAAGCTCCTTATTCTAATGATTTATTTTGTTGAAAACTGTAGTGATCCTCCTTTGAATTTTAATGATTGCTGGCTATTCAAGGATTCATTGTTTTGACTTCCTGTCCTTACCTTTGTTTCTTACATGTCTGTAGGGAACACCTGTCTAATACTGTATCTGGCCTTAGTTCTCACTGGCTTACCATATTCACTCAAGCCTATCTTAAAGCGTTAAGTTGAAATGCGAGCTACTCATCCATGAAAGTAAATGTAGGATATTTACAGAGATAGGCAGATAGACAGGAGAGAGATGGCTGAATGGATTGAGTAATTTTTTTATGGAAATAATATTTTTGTATGAATTATATCAAGATTATTTTTGAAAAATTAGCTCAATATAAAGTCAGCAATATAAAAATCATTAAACAACACCTACGGGGAATTTGTATTCCAAAATTTTTGAAGCAAATGCAGTATGCCAACAGTTGTTAGGATTTGGCATCAGCTGCTGAATTTAGGTCATGGCATTGGCTTAAATTGGATTTCAGTTCTCATTTTCATCCACTCCGTATAAAACAGAATGTCTCTTTAGAAATACCTATAACTTGGAACATCATGAGTTTTCAAGAATATATTATTCTAATACAAGATTTTAACAACTACAGAGTATTTATGCATAATACATTTTGTTCCTTATCTACAGCCTTTTGGACTTTGATTCAGAATACCAGGAGCTCTGGGATTGGCTGATTGACATGGAATCCATTGTGATGGACAGCCATGACCTGATGATGTCAGAGGAGCAGCAGCAGCATCTTTACAAGGTTAGCGCTACCGTTACTGCCTTTACCTAGCTATAGAAGATCTGATTAGCTTGACAAGTCTTTCTCTCACAGGATATCGCTGCGTTCATTGTATGTATCATGGTGTCTATTAGAATTCCCTTCCCTGTCCCCAACCTCATTTCCATCCCCTGTGCGCTGACAGGCTGCACCGACATCATAATTGCAAGAAAGTTCCCTTTATCACATTCTATTTGGTGTAATTCTATAGAAGGACAAAGATTTGTCTTCAAGATGAATAGAAATAAATGAAACCGCATTAATAAATAGACTGAAACAAAATNTGGTTTCTCTTATTTGCCATAGCAGCCTTAAACCAGAATCTTTATCTCATCTTTTAGATAGACAGTACTTTTAAGAACTTCCTCAAAATCTGTGATTTGATGCTAAAATTGTTTCAGGCTTCACTCTGTGTCTGAGAAGCTGTAGTCTACGGGTCTGAGGGGTGGTGGGGGAAAGAAGGGAGGGGCTTTCGACAGAAATATCAGGCTGCAGTAAATCTTCCTCATTTAGGCAATTTTTATTGGAGTAGTTCTGACAGTTGTCATCCTTGAATTGCTTTGAGCATATGGCATATTTCAAAGAGCAGATTGTGAATCATAAAAAATAAAATTAATAACTAACCACAGAATCAGCAACACTATAATGACAAGAAACAACTACCCTCTAGCTTTTTTTTTNGAACATCATGAGTTTTCAAGAATATATTATTCTAATACAAGATTTTAACAACTACAGAGTATTTATGCATAATACATTTTGTTCCTTATCTACAGCCTTTTGGACTTTGATTCAGAATACCAGGAGCTCTGGGATTGGCTGATTGACATGGAATCCATTGTGATGGACAGCCATGACCTGATGATGTCAGAGGAGCAGCAGCAGCATCTTTACAAGGTTAGCGCTACCGTTACTGCCTTTACCTAGCTATAGAAGATCTGATTAGCTTGACAAGTCTTTCTCTCACAGGATATCGCTGCGTTCATTGTATGTATCATGGTGTCTATTAGAATTCCCTTCCCTGTCCCCAACCTCATTTCCATCCCCTGTGCGCTGACAGGCTGCACCGACATCATAATTGCAAGAAAGTTCCCTTTATCACATTCTATTTGGTGTAATTCTATAGAAGGACAAAGATTTGTCTTCAAGATGAATAGAAATAAATGAAACCGCATTAATAAATAGACTGAAACAAAATGAAGGAAAAAAATGAAATGGGTACATTTAACAAAATGTGTTTTGATTGGAGCTTTCAGCTGGATTTTTATTCACCTTTCAGACCTTAGCTGGAAAGAAAGACATTTGCCTTGATTTTGGTTTGCTGCTGCCAGGATACAGGACTCTTCCAATTTAATTTTTATTAGTTATACATAAAGTAGACATTGTCATGCTAACTCTTCACACTTCGTTGTTATTTGAGGAACCTGATTTTGAACTTGCAGAGTGAACTTACAGGATCTAATTCNGGCATATTTCAAAGAGCAGATTGTGAATCATAAAAAATAAAATTAATAACTAACCACAGAATCAGCAACACTATAATGACAAGAAACAACTACCCTCTAGCTTTTTTTTTAATTTCTTATCAAATAAATGGTACATTCAAGGTCAAATAGAAGTTGTTTTCTTTCTTCTGTGGTTGCACGGTTTAAGACTTTCTTAATTATATTTTTTCTTACTTTGGCATCCTAATTTCTTGAGGGTCTTCCTGAATTTTATCCTTTCTTATTTTAGTACTTTTATATAAAACACTCAGTGAGAAAGGGTGGTCACATGAGTAAAAATGTGTTCATAAATGCAAGTATTGTTCAGATCCCAACTATTTCAAGCTGCAAAGGGGTTTATTTCACTAGCCTCCATTTCTTGCTTTGACAGCTAATTCTTATTTTTGCTAATTACTTTTTCCAGACTTTCTAAATACTTCATCAGACTTAATCTCACATTAACAGTCCTGGCCAATTTCCACCTCAAGGTCACCTGCTACTGTACCAGTTTGGAGTCCCTATCTCAAAACTACCTATCTGGTACTTGGCCACTTCAAAACCACTTGAAGAAGGGTAGAAACAGGCTCTTCGCCGTCTTGCGGTGAATATTCACTGCACATACCTTTCTAGTAAAATCAGCAAGCAAACTGCTAAGGATTGAACAAAAGACTTAACTAAAAATGGGGAGTTTGGTTAAGAGATCACTAAGGGGTGTCCATAAAGCAGAAGGGTTATTCGCAGATAATGTAAAAAATCTTAAATTCATTGCATTAAGGATGTCCAGTCCGTCCAAAAAACCAAACCAAAACAAACATACCTATCCCAGGACCAAATGAATCACCTCCCTAAGAAGTGTTGAAAGCCCCCTCAATTTCAGACATTTAAAAGTAGGCAAAGACAGCTTAGCAAATGTAATTGAGGGAACAATTCTGCTCTAGCAAAGGTAAGATCAGATAAATCACTAGGTCTTTATCATCTTTAATTTCAGAGCTTCATGTAACAACAAATCACGCCCTCGAAAACAGTATTAATAGTTTTATAAAAGTAGCCTAGTAAACCTCTCTTCTTATCAATGGTGACACTCATTTTATTTGGAGGCTTTTTAACAGAGTCATGGATGGTCTATTGCTCACAGCTCAGGGGCACGAGCACTGCCTGCACTTCCCAGAGAGCACAGCCATGCTGGTCTATAGGGAGAGAAGACTGTACAGAGCAATCCAGGCAGCTCTTATTGTCAGAATACCTCAGGGATGCGGGGTATTATGAAAACACAGGTCTTGCTTTAGTTTTTCTTTATCAATTGGAACTTCAAATGTGAACCTGCTAATTGCACTCTCTGCATTTTGGTGGATTCTCCTAAACCCTCACATCCCTCTTCTCACTTCCCGAGCTGACAAGTAATTGCAGCTCAGAGCCAGCTCAGCAAGCTGCCTCTGCCGGGGAACCACTGTGGTATCACTATTACCAACAGTAATCATTGCCCCTAAGGAACCTATGAATGGGAAGGAGCAACGATAAAACAGGTAATTCAGAAGGGAAAAACATGCATTAAAACAGAATAACACAATATATGAATGCTAACATTGTATATGGGAAAATGAAATAGATTTTCATGACTAGAGTATTTTCACAGTACTCTGTTTTCAGAGTCAAAATACGTTTAAGTCAGCTCCCAACTTAATTTTGTTCTGTAATATTCCAGGAACTTCATAGCTTTTTTACTAGGCTCCTTATTATCTCTTTTTAACTAGGTTTTCTTTTGCCCTAAATATAAAAGGAACAGTGCAGCGACATGTTTTTTTTAACTTTGGATTCATATGTATTATTTTCTCTAGATTATTTAAATTTCAGTGCAAAGGTTTAAAAAAGAGAACATAGCCCTAAATGATTTCTGTTAAAGTAGCTAATGATTTTGAAAATCGACTAGTGTTTGAAAAAATGGCAGTCACAGAATTAATTGATGACACTTTATTTGTTCTCTAATACTTTATCTATTAATCAAGAAAAAACTAAAAGGAGCATTTCTGTGGTTTTTGACTCTTGCTCCTTTGCACTTCTGTAATAGCTCAGTTTAGTGCCCAGTGTATCATGTTTATTTCATTTTAATCTACTGCATGTGAGCATGAGCTCATAAGCTCTAGGTTTGACTTCAACTGTATTCATATGGAGGATCAGACCCAAAGAACTAAACTCTGCTAATTAGCCCTTTAGTGGGAACTTGAGTAATTCTGTACCTCGAATGTTCAAAAATGAAGCAAGTCAGTGTTTATTGGAAGTGTGGAGATTAGCAATGAGTATACTAGGCAGAAAAGTTAATGATAATTCTTTCCATTTTCATCAGAAAATTAATTGAAAAACTTAATTATGTTAGATTAAATCCCCATTTAAATAAATACATTATGGTTGTTAAAATTGTTAGTATGTTCAGAATAAAATTAACTAAACATTTGAAAATGTCAAATAAAAGTAATATTTTTTTTTCTGTCAGATTACAAGCAATGTATGGTGGCTTTAATGCAAAATGCATAAGCCAGAAATTTTGTACTAAAGTATTCAGCAACAATGGTCATGATACATGGAAAAAGATCTTTATGTAGTAGTGCAAAGACTTTGAAAATGGCACGGCTTTTGAACAAGTTAACTGCTGAACCCTTTCATCAAAGGGAAGCGGTCCAATGTACGTATTAAATAACATGAAACTGCACACCAAAAACTAAGAATACATTTAAAAAAATATTGAGGGGAAAAAAGTCTCCCAGCAGTTTTTGTTTTCCTGCTGGAAGCTCTATCCCTGCTCGGAAGGTGCAGTTAATTTCCTCCTCTGGGTGTGCTGCTGCTCCATTGTGCCTTTCTCCCTGGCTCAGTGTGCTGTGGCCCCGAGTGGATCAAACAAACCGTGGTGAAAGTTTCCCTCATTTGCATCACTTCTAGACAGCCCTGTCGTCCTTTTTGCTGACAGGAAATCACTGTCTTTGTCACCTTTTTTCAGTGATCTCCTTTTGGCAGAGATTGGCCATGTGACCAGGATTAATCACAACAACAGTTCTGGCTCAGAACTCAATGACATGTTTTCCTCAGCACCTCAATAATGGTGTAGAGGAGTCAGTAGGAAATGACTACATTAATTTCAGAGTGAAAAGATAATTAACACTTAAGGACTAGTGCTATAACCTATGGAGCTATTATTCAAATTAAAACTAATTTATTGCAAACTTGTGAAAAAAAAACCCCAAACCAACACAAAAAACTGTTCTTTAATGCAACTGTTAAAATAATCTTGCAAGAGCCTCTGACTTTAAAAAGAAGCATAAACTATTTTTAACACAGTAATATAAATACATAAAAATTTCAACATTTGAAACTGGAGACTAAAGTATGTAAAGTGCTTACTTAGATGATATGAATAGGATACTGGCAAACAAAAGCAGCAGTGTGCTCCTAGAATGCTGTGCTTCAAGGAGTTTCCTTGGCAACAGAAATGCAGTTCCAAAAGTAGACAGAACTTTCCTCAGAAAACATACTATTAATAACAACCTTCCGGAACAACTTGGAACAATTTGACTACTTGGCAATAAAATGCCAAGTGTTCTGCAAATGAATCTAACACATAACAGTTATATGTTTCTCTTGCCCATAATTCTCCTGAACTGGGGGCCTGAGTTCTCTGCTGTTAGAGGATACAAATGGGCAAAGCGGTTCCAAATGCTGCGCAAACACAGAGAGAGCTCAAATAGAAACAGCCTATAAGGATCAATTATTGTTCTTCAGAGAATTTTTACTTGTAAAACAGATTAGTTTAATTGGATTATTTTGTTCCATTTAAAATGAGGTCTGGGTACCTACTGAAGCTGCATTCTAGTTCAGTCTTTATTTCAAATAGATTTTCCAAATAAAGAAAACTTATTAAAAGATTAACTGCCTGTAGAGTGATGTATTTGGACAATATGCTGGGGAACTGGTTATAAACTAGGAAACATGGAGATTTTTGCTCCTACGCTGCTAAGAGTCAGTGTGAGAAGATGATGGTCATCACTTTGGAGGAAGCTTTCAGCACACTGCAGGATTGAGTACCTGCAAATTTGCTATGCATTCAATATTTTTAGATATGTCACCATTTCTGCATGAGCCAAAAGAATAAACTAATTTCAGTTTTGCCTTGCCAATAGGAATCATTAGAATTCCACTAAAGGCCATAAGTTTACCAGACAGGAAAGGTAAGCTGTGCCACTACCTCGACTTTTCCTGAGTTCTGAGATCTAAAGGTTAAAAGTAATCAATATCTCATTGTAGAGCCTGATAATAAGTAATAACCATGATGTTAAAATCTAAATGACTGCAGATAACTCTTAGGTGTGTTGACCCATGTGGAAGGGCTTTTTAATTGCAATCAGAATAGTCATTATAGTTTGCTAATCAACTTTTAGACCGCCTTGCAAAAATCACCATCTTTATGAAGTATTACTTTAATGCTATTAAAAATTATGTCCCAAAGTGAAAGCTTTTATTTTATCTGACAAAGTATATGGAATACTGTTTTAAAAAAAAAAAGGAGAGAAAGATTATTCTGCTAAATAATACCCATAGAACTACTCATTAGCAATAGTATATCCATTACCTATGTAATACAATCGTCCCTCTTCCACTTCATGCCCCCCATATTGCGGCTTCACATCTTAGCAGCATGATTTTTCAGCAATTAAGGAGGCCTCTTTTCACAACTGCGCATGTACGACCTGATACGCATGAATATTCAATTAGGCAGAAATGAATATGCAAATCAACACGCACAGCTGCCTCAGCGGCTCCACCACTTCATCCGCTGCTTCCTGCCCCCTGGGCACAGCGGCGGCTCCGCTGCTTCCCCACCCCCTCGCCTGGCACGGCTGCCACAGCAACCGATACCCAGCAACACAGTGCCGAAACGTGTAAGGGTGCGGGGCAAATTTGCATATTAATGAGTTGCCATTCTTCACAGAAGGAGGGCTTTGCGAATATGGGGCAAGACCTGCAGTACTGTGGTATGGGAGACCTGACTGTAGTATGTATGTACTTATGTCTATGTGCGTGGATTCATATACGGAACAGCACACTTCAATAGATGCTAGTCTGCTTTTAACATTATAGTATGTTTTTAAATGTCATGTATAGTAAAATGACTGTGCACAAAACTGACTTCAGTTAATGTTCTTCATGAAGTCAAGTAATTTTCATGTGCTAGGTTGGATTTTTTCCCCCAACAGATGAAGAACTCTGTGACTTTCCCCACTAGGCAGGAAAATCAACTGTTTTATATGAGAGGTCTCAAAAATTCCTGATATCTCAAGCTGCAGTAAAAATCTGACTGTTATTACAACAGGTAATAGACAAGTATTTTCACTTCAGATGCACTGGACAGCAGTAGGCGCTCCTTTGTGACACATCCCAAAACAGCCATTTCATTCTTCAGTAGTTCATATGTTTAACTATGTAAGGATTAAATTCGTTGCTAGTTCTGACAAATTTTATATTATAAATATCAGAAAAGAAAATTATTATTTTCAAAAAGTCTTAGTTAAAGGAGAGAAATGTTATATTTTTATGTCTTGTATAATTACAGCAGGAAAACAGTGATTGCCATATGTACAGGATTAAAAAGTAAGTCTACAGAATAGATAAAGACTGAAAAATATTCTTACCTTTTCTTAGTTGCTTCCATAATATATTTTAATTGTAAACATGCATTTTTAAATGCAGTATTATAATTTCTATGGAGCAAACTCCCTGTGTTTCTGCAAGAAGTGGCTTCATGTCTTTCCCAAGAGTGAGTTTCTCCCATTTCTTCCCAGCCAGACGTTGAAGATGAATTTCACATTGTAGCAATGCAGTATTTACTGAGCTTGTAGCAAAAGCCAGCACAGATTTTGGGAGATCAAAGCAGTGTGTCTAAAATGAAAGCGGCATTCAACTTCAAACAAAAGTAAATGTGTACCACATAGCTGTCATTACCATTCCTTACTACAGCTGCAAAACGTGGACAATTTACAGTCATCACATCAAGCATCTTAGTCAACCCCACATGCTTTGTGTATGTGCCCTTGCTGGTAAAAAGTGGTAGGATAAGATCCTAAATGGTGAGACCTGAAAGCTGCCTTCCACTCATCCTTCCAGATAATATATTGAAATAAGATAAAATTAGGAATGTTATATATATATACACAATGATAATACAATTCTGGAAGTTGAATGTGGACATGGTCCTATTTTTTAAAAATGTTTGTGTATCGTTCTGTTTTAAAGGAATAAAGCTTGAAAAATCAAATATTATAGGTGTCAATATTATAATTGTCCTATTCCTCAACTTAATTGCCAATTTTTAATGCATTTTCTTATTTTTTCACCTCATACTCCAGGGGGAAATATTTTTTTTTAAACTAATAGAAATTATGTGCTTCTTCCATGATGTTTTTCTTCATAAATATAATACAGAAACTACTATTTTCTTTCAAAATTTCTCCTCATCAGTATGTCTCATAAACAATCAACACTGTAGTATTATACCGCAGAAAACCTCTTTGACAGATTTTCTATATGAAACTCAAATTCACTAAATCTCCGTAAACTTACAGTGGCAATATATTCACTGAATACATGTCTAAATTATAAAAAATAAGTTGCAGTGAAATGTATCAGTTTATAATCTCCTGAATTTTTATTTGTATATGTATTGTATTCGTATTTTTATAAATATATATTATAGGCTGTATTTATATATTGAAAATATGTAAAATACCAATATAAATTATTTATATGTATATATTTGTAACATTTTTACATATTTAAGGTTGGGTGATATTTTTACTTCCTGTGTATACCCTTTCAATACATTGTACTAAAAATAGCTACAGCATTTTGTGCTCACTTCCACCAAGGTAAAATAAGCAATCACTACAATGTCCTTCATAGCTGCCATTCTGACTGCACCAGGTCCAGTGGACTCTTAGGACAGGCTCCAGCCACCTCCTGTTGCCAGCTTGAAATACCTGTGGTTCTTCTTAACTTCTTATGTATGCTGTTGTTTCAGCATTGCAGCAAACGTGGTTGCTATGGAATTTCAGTGAATTCACTAAATTCTAAATGTTAAAGTTGGCTCTACAGAGAGATGCTTTTGGGGGGAAACAGCAGTTGTACCCTTCACATCATGTTGTTGCAGAATGACAGGCGCTCTTCAGGACATGCACCAGCTGTGTCCCAGTCTGCATGAAGGCTATGGAGAGCTTGATGTTTCCCAAGGAATACACTGGGAGATGGAGTCGTCTGTGAGGACTGATTTAGACTACTGAGGGAGCCAAGTAGACTCGCCTCTATCATGAGGAGGTCCTCTAAGGGGTAAATCAGAGCAGAAGCTTGTTAAGCACTCTGAAATAGTTTCACGAGAAACCTTTTCTCTCTTATTTCTCTCTCTACTGATTTGTATAAAGAGGTTATGAAGATTAGCCTCACTTGGCTTACCTCTGACTGACTAATATCACAAAAAGAGTGGGTTTTGTGCCATTGTGTAATGTCTATTTGATATTCCAGATTGAAAGTCTGTTGTGGTGCATTCAGACAGACATTGCACTGGAGACATTTTTCTTGCTAAGTAGCAAGTAAAATTCACAAGATGCTTACTAAAATTTAGAGTGGGTATGAAGATATATACTTGATTCAGTTTTAATAAACATAAGGGATGATGTTTTAAAAAATATGGCCAAATGGGAATTCCTTGTCAACTCATGCATAAAGATGGTAGGTTGGTAGCTAATTCACAGTGCCCAGAAGATTGGGAAAAATGGGAACAGGTTTCATTGCAGTTGAAGACTACTGCTCTGGGTCTGGGTCCAACAAAGTTCAAGATTCAATCAAGGGAGTGAATAAAGAGCCAGTTTAAGACTTGAAATACTAAATTCTTCCCTCTTTTTTCTTCAAATGCAGCATAGAGATCTAAGACAACAATCACATTAGACAGGAATGAAATATCTATAATGATACACGTGAAAAATACCTGAAAGTGTAGGACATAGAAAGAAGTGACTCTGAGCACCAGGAAAACCAGAACTTCGAACAAAAAAGGCTGTGTTTTGTGGCAATAGAAACAATATTTTAGCCTCTAAAAATAATTGATCAGAGGGATACAGATATAATGCTAAGTAAATTTGAAGCTAGGAGAAGGTTTTCTTAACCAAAACCAGAAACAAAAAAGGGAATAGGTTAAGGTGTCATGAACTAGAGTATCCATGTGTAACTGTAGACATGAAATATTTCTTAGTTGTATCTGTTTCCCAGGATCACTTGTAAAATACACAGTTCCCATTCAAAGGGAAGACATTAGAGGAAAACAAATTTAATACATGCCTCCAAATAGTGGGCAAACTACCCAGAGAACTATCAGAACAGAAACAGCAGAACACACGCATAGCTGTAAGTCAAAGGAACCCACAAAGCAGGGCAGATGCAGACTGGCTGAAAATGTCAGCATTTCAGTGCAACATATGTAGTGTAACAGGCAACATGAAAAGTAGAAAGAGAAATGTTCTTGAGAAAAAGAGCCAGCCAGCCAGATTGAATATCACAGTTACCTGTGAAATTAAAATATAGTGTCTGAAACCATTGAGAATGTAAGGTTTTACTGAAGAAGTAAGTATCTTAGATATCTTAAGCAAATCTAATGATTCTCAGTGTTCTAGCAATGCAGAAAGCTGCCAGGCATTCAATTGCTATATTTACAGCTATGGTATTAGATCAATGACTAATTTGATTCCAGCTGGATTATGGAGTCAGCTGCAGTGCAACACTGATAAGGAGCAAAATTAGACTGGAAAGATGCAACCAAGCACTGCAGATGTACAATGAAATCATGATGAAACCAGTGAGTAAATGCAGTCTATCAACAAGGAACCCCTGAAATAAGAGATTCTCTCTCTTAAAGTTTACTATAGGTGTTTAATAAGAGTTCTATGCACCCAAGCTGTTTTCAGCTGGAAGACAATAGTCAAAGCAGTACCTGAAAGAAACAGTAAAGTCACAGTGATTTCTTTCTGGTATTCTAGATGAACATACGTGAAGATGAGCACTTACATGTAAAATTGAAGTCAGCACAAAATCCCACAAATCACCCTAGAGAGAAGCAAAACGGAATTATTTAAGTCTAGTAAAACTGCTGGAAAAGGCATTGTGGCAAAGTAAAGGCCAGAGAAAGTAATGCGGAGTGGTTAAACAATCTAATGGTCAGAAAATCCTGGAGTAAACTGATTCCAGAATCCTTGACCAAATTTCAAAAAACCTGAGACATGTTGCATTTTTTTTTTCAGGGAAAGAGCATTCACTATAATGTCAAAAACATGTTTTGGTATATTGATCTGAATGAACAACACAGCCATTGTTTTGCTGCATGCTTTGTTGGATATCTGTAGGCTTTAAGCTCACCAGCCTAAGTATCTAGGGGTATTAGAGTGTAATATGGACCTGACACTCTTCCTCTATTGAGTAGCTGATGGTGATCTAAACATAGGAAACAGAAATGTCAAAGAGGGGGCAATCCATAACCAACTCTTAAACAGAAACCTGGACAGAACTAGGGATAAGTTAGAATGAAAGTAGGTTGCTTCCAGCAGAGACCCCGAGAGCGCTCTGGTTTCTGAAATCAGTTAAACTAAGAATTTTTATCTTGCCTGGAAGCGACTTACTCCCTTCATGCATATTGCACTTGTCTTCCAGGAGAACCATACCATACCATACCATACCATACCATACCATACCATACCATACCATACCATACCATACCATACCATACCATACCATACCATACCATACCATTCTACCCCACCCCTGATTTCCAGTCTCAATTCATGCACTGAATTTATCTCTACAAATTAATGAACAGTACCGAGTCCTCCATAAAGGCATATTAACATAGTTAGGGACTTAGCATTGATGAGGAATTTAGCATAGAGAGAGGATATATTTATTTAGAATACAGCTATTTAAAAAGACGTATTTTCATTCATTCATTTTATATATATATATACATATGTATTTTGTCTAACAGCACAAATGCTATACAAGTAAGCTTTGTTATTCCTGGCACATTTCAAAGTTAGTCAGAGTATTAAAATGTGGAGCAATAAAATGTGCATTTCATGGAAAACATTTCTGTTTGGCTAGAATTATTTAAATTCAACTCTTGCTGTTAGAAACCAGATTAAAAGAGAGGTATAATATTGCTGGCCAACTGCAACAACCAACATCAAGTAGAGTTACTTGTTGTGGAGGATATATGTGAGCAGCTTTTTTGCATGTCTTTTAAAAGCCATGTGTCCCCCAAGCTGTATCTTGGTTGAAGAGCGTGGTATTCTCTCTTTGTGAACGAACTATTTCTACAGACAATAGTGTCATTGCCATGACAGGAAATCCTGACCTTGGTGCTGAGGTATGCTTTAACAGTAGCTTTTGGGTTGTCTCCCATGTTTAAATAGTGAGGAAATATATTTCCTGCATTTTACCCAAGTGAATTCATACCACAAAATGAATCTTCTACCAATTTCCCTTCTTTCCTTCACTTCAAGTCAGTCACTAGAAATATACTACTCTAATAACTCGCACATCATTTAAAAGCTTTTATGCTTATGGATGTCTATATATGTTCTGAACAACTCTTCATCTGATGTTTAATTTTGTTTCATTAAAATTAACATAGACCCTTTGGATCTTGCATATGATTTTTTTGTGAATTCAATGTAGAGGTCTTATGAGAAAAGTCGTTTATACTTATATTTATGGTTTTAAAAGGCTAAAATTAGCACAGAACACACACTATTTCCAGTGACACATTCTGCTTTGCACTCTTGTGCTTTCTAAATTCATCCCTTCTGGAGCATATGGTCCATTTTCCAGGTTCTTCAGAGGCTGTGCAATTCTTTTTGTAGCTTTATCTTTCAGCTTGCTGACTTAATCTGCCAGGGCCAGAATTTGCTACCCTAGTGCTGCAAATTTTAACACCAGCAGATTATGGTTGAGTAAATCTCCAAAACAGGCACTTTCACATTTTCTGATCCCAAGCTGTCAGGTCATCCAACAGTTGAGGATCTTTCTGAAGTCTGATCTTAACTCATCTATTGAGGCATTTCTGCAACTTGTCAATAGTCAGCAGTGACCTTAGATTTCACATTCACTTTTGTGAGTCTGAACGTACAACATCAACAATAGCTTGCCTTTTGTCATTGATTTGTATGGTAAGATATTTGGATCCAGATCTGTGGACACAATTTAGTCTTAGTTCCTACATCCTTTTAAGGAGTAATGCCAGCCAACATATTTTTGTATAGCCTGTGTTCAAGCTTCCTGTGGAAGCTTCTGAAAACAGTTTTGGATTTTTATCTGCAGAATCTCTTCTGATCATTCCTAGGGAGTCAAGTGGTGTAGCGTGACAGACTGACCTATTATGGAACCTTATTTTATAAAGTTACATGTAAAATTTAGGAATTTAGCTACTCTTTTTATAGAAGACAACATTACTCCATTGATCTTGGTACCCTGACTCAAGCAGTGATCAGTCTTGGAAAACCTAAAATACGATGAAGGAACACTTGCTTTTATATATTCTTACATTAGTTCCAAAAGGCTTTAGCTCATGGGGTTTATGCACTTCTTTCCTGTTTAGTTCTGTAGGGCCCTCTAATTTGTTAGATTAGAATTGCTAATTGGCTGATGTGACCAGCAGGTGGCCTACTACACTGTGTTAGTGTGTGCACTCACTCACGTCCTGAGAAGGGGCTGCACTAATATTTATTAAGACTTCTGTAGTCCGATGACATTATTCCATGAAACCAAATGTGGCATTCATAATCTGAACTTGATCTTTTTTTGTTCTACCAATCAAATGTAAATGTATCAATACTAGTGGGACTTTTTCAGGCCTATGAAAGGTTGGAAAATTAAAAACATACATAATGTCCCTAAAGATTTTTGCATGATTTAAATATCTGAACCTTTTCCTTAAGAGTTTAATAGCTTTAATGAAGGACAGTTAACTCCTGCCTCTGCCATTTCTTCCACACTTTATTAAAGAAGAAAAGAATAAAACCAATGCAATGATAATTCTTCAAACATCACTACCAAATGCCAATCACCAATGAGCTGTAAAAATTACCTTTAATAGGGTTAATGTAGTGATAGTGTATGCATTTAATGTACAAAAGCTCTGTGGCCTGTTCTAAAATACGTATTCATTCCTTTCTTGAGATTTCATTTTTATAGTAACATATTAAACCTCTAACATAATAGCAAATGAAATGACCTAAAAGAATTGACTGAGATGTAGATTCGATAAAAGGTAACCTAGTAGTTCTAAGTAGGTGGAGTATTCAACAAGGTATACTTTTTTTCAGAGTTGTTACTAATTGTAAGATGATTGTTAAGATAGGAAGTATAGCCACTGAAACTAAGAAACAAAACCACTTTATTTATGTCACTGAAGTGCAGATAACCATTGACAAAGGTTCTGTCACCAAAAAAATCAGTTACATATCTTGCTGATATTCTCAATAGATTATATACCTTTAAAATTCTGAAAATCACAGAATAGTCAATGGAATATTTTTCTTTATCCATCATCCTTTTCTCATTTTTTTCTTATATTTTTCCATCTTCACTTGAGAATTACGTAGTAAATTCCCTACATGTATTCCCATAACAAATATCAGTTAAACAGACAGCAGTTAAAGTTGAAGACATCTAACACTTTACTGTAAGCATATATCTTGTCTTAATGCCCACAGATCTTTCCAATTTGTATTTGAGCAGCCACGCAGCCATCTTGGCATGCATGGTTACCAGAACAGGCTTTCCCCAAAGCAGCACTGGAATCTCTTGAGAGAATGCCAGAAAGACAAAAGTTCATGTCTTCCCCAATGTTTGCTATAGCTGAAGTACATTCAAGATATCCTGAATTCTCTTCATGTTATATTACTTCACTACTAGTTTTGTGCCCTGGTATTTCCTGCTGCTGCAGTCCTTTGAAGCATATTTTCCCTCTCTCAGATGTATGCATATCTTTTCCCATTTGCAAGACATGCCCTCTTTCATCTTCTTTAAGTAGAATTCAAAAATTAAAATAGCAATAACTTACCAGTCTCTAAATCCACTGACATTGCAAGTATTACATAGATTTGAATATCGATTGTATAGTCACCAGTTTATGAGTTTACTTAGAGCACAGAGATTAGCATTTCAGTGAGGCAACGTAAGTCAACATGAACTTGTGGGGGGGGGTTGGAAACCAATTTCTACAGTTTCATTGCCATATCTTTACAAAACTATTCTTTTTTTTAAATTGCTGAAAGACAAATTCTATTAATATGCAGGTTATACTGTGTGCTGATTTCAGAGAAGCTTATTACAAAATGATAAACACAAAGGGCCAGATTCCCTGGTTCACTTCACACGCAACTTTACAATTTCCAAAGTGAATCTAGAGGAGTTGATAGTGTGCACTGGAAAATACTCATCTAGTGGGTGAAATTCTCATTGATATTTCCGACTCCATCTGCCACTACACTGCTTTTCTCCTCCTCCATACTCTCCTTTCCAGCATGAACAGCAGCAGAAAACAATTTTTAAGTGAACCAAGGGAACCCAGAAAGTAAAAGCCAACATGTGAGTAGAGGCAGTAATGTCCATAAACACAAACTAAAAGTCGAAACACAATATTTTTCATTTCTATCAGGACCAAGTTATGAAATTCTTTTTTTCTGGCAGCCCTAGGAAGAACCAAGTACCTTAAGAATGTCCGAAGTGCATGTAGTTGAGTTCACCAGGCTCTGCAAAAATAGTTCAGCTTCTTTATGTTTTGGTTCTATGAATTGTAATCCCAGAAATACCATACAGAGTTACTCGAGATCAGTGAAAGTCATCTGGATTCATGTTTGATTCTTGTAGTAACTTCATGCTTTCACAAATGTTCAAGCTATTGGCAAAGGTATAAGAAGACAGAACAGCTGGGATTTAAAAATAAACAAATTCATGAGCCATATATTTTCTACCATTGAAGGAAACTAGTTTTTTAGCATTTTACCAAGGAATGCTGTAAATTTCCCATCATTTACGTCTTTAAATCAGGAATAGATAAATGCAGTAACTAAATATTTTCTCCAAGCCAGAAACTTGAGAGCTTAATATAAGCAGAGAAGTTAAGATTATGGCACATTTTATACAAGTGGTGAGGTTAGATTATGACAATTTCTTGAACTTCAGTTCTGTGATTCAGCTTTCACCATGCCAACAAATAATAGAGTTCACATATGGTAGCAGCATAATCCTTGAGGAACAGACACCTGAAATCAGGGAAATAGAAAGAGAGGAAAAGTTTCATTTGTTTCTGTCTTGCCAATTGTTCAGTACACAAAATGAGTTCAGTGTCACTGGATTTTCATTCTTTTAAAGGTTACTGTTAGTGTTAGTTCCTAAATGTTTTGGAGAATTAGAGATTTCTTGTGTGTAGATTTGAAGTATTTTCTGCAGTGACTAACATGTACTCTAAGTGCTGTAGCTATTAGTTTCATTATAGTGTAAAACACACAGTGTTAAGTAGTTTTGAGCTCAGAGAACATATTAAATTGAACAGTGGTGGAGTGCCTCTCAAAAGACTTATGTACCCACATCAGAGATCTTCCCTGAGATTGTACATGGCATCCATCTGAACCTCAGTTTCCCATTTTTAATTGAAAATAATATTTCTCTACCACACATGACTGTAGCAAGTCATTTGGAGCATAGAAATGGCAAGCTTGAGCTGGCCTGCAAAAAGCTGCACTAGGCATACCCTTGATGGTGGCCATGATGGAGGCAAAGTATCTCTCCCAGGCACAGCAGCTGTTGGAGGTACAGAGAGACTGGCTTTCAGCATGATGGGTGGTTTAGTTTCCAACATTTCTTCCTAGAATCAAAGTTAATAATCACATCTCACTCCACACATCAGAGTATAACAGTGTGTATTTCTGTTCTGGTGGTTCATGAGCACACTTCACATACTCCTTGGAAGTTACAGGAGTCTTAAAGAGCAAGCCCAATGCCACATACAAGTGGTTAGAAGCAGGGTATTTGTCTTTCTTTTTTCTTTTCCCATCATATATGTGATAGTTCATGTCATTTTTATTGCTTCAGCTTAGTCTGCCTTAAATTATTTAAAATATTAAAATATTACTACATTCAGAAAGTCTATTTTTGCAAATGAACTTGGAGTCTCATTTTCTAAGACTCTGGAGGATTAAAAAAATTGTATAATTTATCACATATATTATCTTTTAACAATGACCATACTGATAAAGTCCTTTAAATATTATTCAGCAAATATAGTGTTGTTGTTAGTCTTCTACAATTAAAATACATCTCTAAAGTTTCTCAACTTCAAGGTTATCTGGCTCATGCTGAAGAAGCATAGCACTGTCCTGTTCTAATCAAAAGTGAGGAAGACAGAAAGCATCTGTGTTAAATACTCACAGATCTGTCAGAGTGTTATCAGTTCAGATATTCTGAAGAAGAGTAGTTCTTAGCTGTTGCTCTTCAGTCATCCTTATATGGTTAGTTTGTTACAGGGACAATTGAACTTCCTATTGATAAGGACAAAAGGGATCAGTTCTGTAGCATTTGCTATCAAAGCTTAATAACATAAAAAATAAAATATTTTCTTCTAATTTAGAATACTTCAGTGACATTTGTGAGGTGTACAACTTCTGCCAACTTTTTTAATTTAAAACATTATCTGTTCAAGGAAAACATATGTTAGAAATTTTTAATTCAGTGATAGGAAAGGCACTAATGAAATATGCATGTATGAATTTTGTATTGCGTAAGTTTCCTATGTCTTGAAATGTGATTAAAAGCCAAACATCTGGATTATGTTTAAAAACCTTGAATTTCCAGTTTTCAGAGAGATTCCATCTATTTTGACACTGTACACTTAGGCTTAACATTTTCAGCATGCTGTTAACATTACTTGATATTGTTAAAAAAATATGTTCAGGTTTAAACAAAGTTGGACTTCTTCGATTGCTAAAAATATTTTCTGAAATAGCTGTTTCTGCGGCATTCACACAGCCATAATTTAGGCTGTGTCAGCAGTTCTGTTATAAATTTGCACTTGAGAACAGTTAGTAGTTGATCATAAAAATAGCTTTTCAAACTGTGTATTTTTTCTTTTGTATAAAATGGCTATTTTTTTCCTAGAATAATATTAAAATTAAATACTGAGTTCCTAGCAACTTAAAAAATTCAGTATAAAGTGAGATTAGTCCACTGTTAACACTGATAACAGCATGGCCATGCCAACTTTATCCTTTCGTCTTACTAACAATAATGTGTACTGGAAAAGTGAATAGGTATTATCTAGTGTGTTTCTTGAAGGGTTCAGGATATGTCTCTGTACAGATGATATTAGTAATTAATTTTATGACTTATTTTTTAACATGTTTTAACAATAGGTTTGATACCATTATAATGGTACTGCTGTAACAGGAATTGTGGTGCATGCCAGTGTTTTACACAGTCAGTGGAGATGTTTTAGCACTCCTGCTGGACCTGCTGCACCTGCCAACTTTGACATACCACAAGGGAAATTATAAGGAACAAATCAAACAGCACATTGTAAAAACTATTAGCTTTCACCTTATTTAATACAGTACAGGATGTAAATTTAAAATTAAAATTACATTTTTCATTATAACTGTAAGGCAAATTGAGAAAAATGTTGTCAATAACCTTTCCAATCAGCACCTAGATAGGCCTTTAAACAGGGGTAAGTTCTGTCTTGTAGAAAAAACTTCAATTACTTTATAAATCATGTTGTTGCCCTGAATAGCACAGAGTGCAAACTCAGATCCTCAGATCTAAGGTTAGAGACTGAGCACGCTCGATACAGTATCTGTCTGATCCTGACTTGAGGTTGCACACCAATACCTTCCTTGCCTCTGTTTGTAACAGTAAAACCGATTGTCAGCAGGACAACTGGACTAGTGGGCTGACGGAAGGAATAGGGGTGCAATGTAACCCCCCCTGTAATCCAGGAGGAGGTAGTCAGAGACTTGCTGAGTGGCTTGGATCCTCACAAGTCCATGGGACCAAATGGGATCCATCCGAGGGTCATGAAAGAACTAGCACATGAACTCGCTAAGCCACTCGCCATAATTTACCAACAGTCCTGGCTTACTGGTGATGTACTACAAGACTGGAAATTGGCTAATATAAGACCCATCCACAAGAAGGGCAGGAAAGATGATCCAAGTAATTACAGACCTGTCAGCCTGACCCCAGTCCTGGGCAAAGTCATGGAACAGATAGTCCTGTGTGCTATTATGCAGCAACTGCAAAATAACCATGATATTAGAACCAGTCAGCATGGATTCAGNAAGTGGCATGGTCTAGTTAGTGGGAGTCTTGGATGGATGGAGCGTGGTGCCCATGTTTCCACACTTGTGGGCCTGATCCCTGGCTGGGTGTTCGCTTGGGAGTTGGACTAGATGATCCTGTGGGTCCCTTCCAACTCAGAATAACCTGTAAACCTGTGAACCAGCCTGCGGAGACTGTAGGGTTATTGCCACAGGCCAGGGATGATTTTCTTTTCTCTTACCACGGTTGACAAGGTCTAGTAATTTGTGTTTCTAAAGCCACTGTGCTTTAAATTCTGTGTGTACTGATCTTTCTGGATTTACCTCTCCTTTGGTTGTGACACCAAGTTCTGCCTATGTTGATCTGAGGAGGTTAAATTTCCATTTGGGTCTTTTTGCAGTGGGGACTCTCTTCTCCCATGAAACACTACAGCAAACAGGTAAGAAGATGAGGATCCAGAGATATTCTACCCCTAACATAACCCAGTTGTTGTTGGTAGAAGAGAGGATAATTTATTTGTAGATTTTCAGTCAAACTTCTCTCATGGAAAGATGTTACTGTTCACCATTAGCATTCTGGCTGAGTAAAAATGGAATAAGGACTTCAGAAGAGTCAGTCTGTGAAAGATAAATGCACAGGAACATCCATTTCAAAACAGAATGATGGCTGTAACACACAGCCTGACAAAAGTAGGTGCATTTGGAATTAAATCTTTGTATACAGGAGCTCCAATTTTGTTTCATGCATACTGCAAAAGCAGGCACAGCCTAACAGAAGAGAGGATAACAGGTTATAAATGATTTTCTTTGAATATCTTCTTCAAAAAATCTCCGTAATCTTACATGGTTGTATTTTTATTTTGTAAAAATGTAAATGTGGAAGTGAATCTGTATGAGATTTCAAGAATATCCAGCCAAGGTTGGAGCTACAACTACACATTTTTGTTTCCAGGCCAAACATTTTCCCTGCCATCAAATACATCTTCTGCTCAATAATGGGCTAAATGTAGTTATACAAGTATTTTGGAATCTCCCTTACTCTATGTTTTTTTACTCAAAAAATATACCATTTGGGAGCATAAACCCAACAGTATAGTAGTTATTTATTATAGTAGTTATTAATTCTTAAAGAGCACCATTTTCATTTATTTAATATCAATTAATTCTCCAGGAAAATTTACAAATAAATGGAAATATAGCTAAATTGATATCCAATATGTTAAGCACCTCTGTTGGTTGTATCTGTATTAGTCTGTACCAAAAGTCACACTTACGGTACAAGATGTGAAAACAACCTCAAAACTTTGACAGGGTTATTGTGAGAAATGGAAAATGAATCTCAGAAATTCCTTTGTATATCAATCAAAGATCCCAGTAGAAAACATAGTTGATGAGACTGATAGGTTGTAAAGCATACAGTATACCAATTTTGTGGCCTTACATGAACTGTACTATGACCTGTTCCATGGCATCGTGGGTGGATCGTTCAGATCTAGTGGGCTCTCACACACCTGATACCAGATTTCCCTTGCCATATGAATTCAAGCAGCTGTATTTTGACTATGTGTTCTTAGCAATTTAATAATATTTAAAATCTGGTTAATAGTATAGTAAATAACTGGTATTGCTACAAAATTGCATTCTGAAGGTAATGGGCTTGAATTTCAATGCAAGTTGGCACTCAATTACAATTTCCATATATCTAGTGAATTAGCCAGTTCTTGGCTGCTATATTAAGGTGGATGTCTTCCTGCTTAACTGAACACTGAGCAAGACAGGCAAAACGTTTAATAAAGCCAAATCAAGGCTCAATATAACCACGCAAAGTCTTATTGCTTGTGTCAAGTAGTAAGCATGCGAGAACAAACTCAGGAATGTGGATTAAATTTTTTTAAATAATGAGTATTTTTTGAAATTCCATTATATTTATGGTAACAAACAAACAAACAAAATTTTAAAAGGAAGCCTTTAAAACTTTTTACTGAATTACTGCCATCAGCCAGTAGATCCATGGGGCTTGTTCAGCTAAAAGCCACAACAGACTTTGTAATGCAATGATGTAATCTTGGCTTTGTGTCATTTATATTCAAACTAAAAAAAACAATTTTCCTGAATAGACAGCCTGACAACAATATTGTTCAGTGTTGGTTTTTATTTGGATTGGTTCCAAATGATTCATATAACTCCACAGCAACACCCCATTCTTATTTGAGTTTTTACTCTGGATTCTGAAGTTTCCCCTTTTTCCTTGAGTTTTATTTTGATTTTAAAGTCCCAGTTATGTTGTGAAACTACCCAGCTCGGCCACAAAATTAGGATGTATCTTGCAGAGTGCATTCATTTTACTTTTTGCATATTTTTCCCGAGGTCATGTCAAGGTTAGTTTGAATTCCATCCTACATTAAGACTTCTTTCACAGCTATTTAGCTCTGCAGCCTGCGCCCCGCTGGGGTCTGCCCCTTGGGCACGTCAAAGCTTCAGACCTGACAAATCACACACAGATGAAGCTGTACGGTTTTTTAAACAGTTTCATCACTAACGTGGGGGTCGGAGGGGGGGGTTGTGTTTTTTTCTCCTTTACATTACACTTCTCCATCCCCTCTCCCCAATACCAACACCGCATCCGCACCACCCCCCTCCCAACACATGCACGCATTGGAATTCATTCACTGAATTGCAATATACTGAAGACTGATTTCCGTATGGAAATATCCCTTGTTCAGGCAAGTTGTAGTATAGAAATGGCGTTGTATAGTATGTGCCACTCACAGACCCCCAGAAACTGAAAGCACTACAGATCCTCTTAACTAATAACAAGCTATAGCTCCTTGTCTAATAACTCTAATCGTATTGTTAATACCTATTTGCATAGAAGAGCCTAAAACTATAAAGGCTGATAAATACACAAAATTTATCATCCATATTGCAAACCTGTTAGTTATCCAGGAAAGCTGTTAGTTGTTCACAAGGAATAAACTTCTGTCATTCTTGGGATTACTCAGACGAGTAAATGTTCATCGACGTCAAGAAATGACGTCGTGCTCTAGCAGCAATCCTTAGGGGACTTGGAAAATTTTAAGTGGGTGTATGTGTGTATATATATATAATTAGATTCACAACTATCTGCAGGGCTTTCACCACCTACGTTTATGCACAGGCAGACACACACCCCCCTCCCCTTCCCCCTCCTCTCCGTCGCTGCATAAAAAACGGTTTGGAGTGTATAGTGCAGCTTGCAGGTGAAAATACATTTCCTAAAATTCTTAGCTGTAGACTCTTATCTGTTTTTTAGCATTTTGTGAAACTAATGGTGCAACACCATTTCCTGTTTAATTGATGGAGTTAAAATGCTTGGCTGCTAATGAGTGTATTAGCAAACAATATACCCTTAACAAGCTTAAGCAGCTCAGGATTTTAAAAAGCAGCTTACTGTCCTCCTCATTTTTATAAGACAAAATGTACTCCCTTCCACAAATTGCTTGATCGACTGATGAAGTACTATAATTATAGTTGTATTGCAGTTTTGACAAAGCCACACTAACAGATTGTAGTTTAGTCCCCACTCTAGGCACACAACTCTTTGCATTACAAAACCCAGTTTTACTGGTCTAATTCTTTCTGAGAACAAAAGGCACCTGGAGATGTTAACTATATACTAAAAGAACACTAGGAATCTAGAAAATAATAATATTGAAGCATGACTTTTCTTCTCTCAGTTAGTTCATTGGGAATGGTATCTAATGAAGAGTTGTCTAAAGGCTTGCTTGTTTGGAACTAATTAAAGACAGATATCCTAAATAGAAAAAGGATCATGGGAATTACATTAGGTGTCTGGAGACTTGTTATTCTTTTAGTACTCTGAGTAGATTGTGGAAGTTGTTAGAGATTCGAGAAATAAGGCAAGCTAATAAAAAGTTCTATTTTTCTGGTTATTGGCCAACTATTGTATTTTTGTTTGCAATAAGATTTGTGCCAACAGGCTAGTGGCTTGAATAAAACATTTAAACATTTGTGCATTAACACATTATGGTGAAAAGAGAGTCTTGTGCTTTCACTCAGTGCATTTCAGCCTTCAATTAATGTGAAAGCACTACAATGCCTATGCAACTTCTCTTGCCTAGTGGTGCACCATTTATCATTGCAGTTTTACATTGACCTTGACACCCACTTCATTAGAATAAAGATTGTCTACCATTTAGGTTACATTGTTCCTCTGCACAGAGACCCCATGCAAATTTCTGTTCAGATAGAAGAGCTGTGAGCCTGTCAGAGGTCATCTGCATTAAATGATTGCAGCTATTTTCCAACTGCTTCTTTTCATTCTACTCAATTCAGGCTAGGAGGATCAATCAAGCCCTCTGCCTGAAACAGTGGGACTGCTGGGAATATAACTGTTTTTGGTAGTAGTGGATATGCCCTAAACAGTATTAAATATTTAATATAAATTCATTAAAGAGCACACAAAGTCTTCTAAAAGATATTGCATTTATAATAAAATTTAAAGGGTTGAGATCACCTTTCTTTAAAAAAAAAGGCAGAACAATGGATACCAGCTGCATAATTTTTTAATGTAGGCAGAATTTAGTTCATGAAGTTGCTTAATATTTTTTTTTTTATGTTTATTTCTCTAGCTGCCATGGAGGAGAATGCATGGCAGAAGTGTAACCTGCATCTGCTACTTTCTAAAAAAAAAAACCTAACCAAACAAAAAAAACCCCAACAATAACAACAACAATAAAGCAAGGTGTAGTGTTAAGATTTGTTTTGTTTTACAGGCATGCACCCATGTGAACATGCAGCTCTCACACAAATACATATTGTGTTATTGTGCTTATTTGTAGGGGGAAAAGGCAAATGGAAATAAGTTAACACTCTCCTTCTTGAGTTTTCTGAGTGATATAATTGGAATTAAATTATTAATGGGAGATACTTAAAAAAGATTGTTTTATGATCTTCTATTACAGAATTTGCAATTCATTTTAATATTTGTAGTTTGATTTATATAAAAGATAATGCAATCTATGTCCAATTAACAATACATGGGCAATGTAATATGATTTCCAGATCATGCAAATGGAATAAACTAGAAGAGGAAAAACTGATTCTTAACCTCAGATGTAATTTGCTCTGTGAGTTCTGGCAATTTTAAATGACATTGCACTTTTTAATTTTTCCAAAGGCTCAGCAGCAAATTTATCCCAATCAAGAAAGCCCATTATTAATTTACAAGGACAGTTGTAGGAGTCTTTATAATTTCTCTGTGCAATTATTTGCCATAAATTGCTAAGAGTGAAATACATGAAGTTTGCAAGAATGTATTTTAGATGAATAGCAACTGCTATTCATCTAAACAGATCTTTCAGCCCAGATCTTGAATGTTGTTCAGAGGTTCTAGTGTTATTGGTGGCATCACAAATACATATAACCACGCTTCTGGACAGTTTCTAAAATGTTTCAAATTGACAGTCCCCAAAAGGTAGAGGCATTAAGAGCTATTGTGAAGGGTAGGCTGGCCTCTAGCAGATTCCTTCACTTTGCTTGTATATAGCTGAGCTTTGGACCCTGGACTTTGGGATAAAAAGACTCTTTGTTCATCACTGAATGGCATTAGGCATGGGCTTCCTAAGGGGCCACCATGAAGCCTAGCATGAAGAGTGCAAACATTATCCAGAAAGCAAAGTGGGAATGTGTGTGAAGAGATGATGGACAAATATTGCTAACTGTGCATATATGTTTGTATATATTTATATTACATATTTGATGAATTTGCTTGCCGAGTATTCTTTACCCAATTTTATGCATGCAGCATACTTTGCAAATGTGTGCCCATGCTGACTGTGCATGCACATGTAGACACCGAGGGAATGTGTGTGTATTTACTGCAGCAGTCAAAACACCCCAAAAGGCAATTTTTAAAAGTTTAAACATTGAACGCTGGTAAAATTAAAATTGCAGGTCACTTATCTAATTTTGTATCCTACACTGCCATTTTACTGAAGATATGTTGTTAGTGGATGATGGAATGCAGATATTTCACAAATAGCACATCCATATTCCACGAATGGAGAAAGTTCACTGGCTTAATTCTTGTGTACTTCGTAGCCATAGCTCCACTGTGTGTTCAGTATGTCTGGTCTCTTTTCACTATAACCAACAGAAGCACCATACAAAAGTCTTACAATGGATGTCTTAATCTCTCTGTGTGCTTTTAGAGCATTATTTTGAATTCCATCATGCAGGCTTTTTTTCCCCCTTTCCTCTTCTGAAGTTTTATTACAACAACGGAATTCCCAGGGAGCTTTAGGGGCAAGGTTCGCATAATATTGCCCTAAAGTTTTGCTTGAGGGGTGGAATCTGCAACCCAGTCCTGATCATCTTTTTTGTGGTGTTTCTCTTTCTGAAAGATGCAGTGTGCAGTCTTACAGAGTTGTTAACTGTGTACAGATTTTTTAATTGTTTACCAGACAGTGCACATCTACGAACCTTTCATGATGATTTCTTTCTCTGACCTCTCAGTGACTAGGCATCTTGTTCCTTAACACTGAGGGAGGCTGAAAAATGCTTGAGTTGCTCAATGTGTGCCTTCTATACCAGTTTCAAAATGGCTTATTCTTCTGGTTTCCATGGTGACAATTAACACTGTTACAAGGCATTGTTCCAGTCTCCATTTGGGCAGAATTTTCGGGTGTGATTTTTCACACAAAAAAATGTTTTATATAATTTTTTTAAAGAACAAAGAAAAAAAGCGCACGGTTTAATATAAAATGTCAAAAACTGTGTCTCAAGGAAGTCTGCCTGAATTTCTTAGGCTGTTTTTATCAGGGAAAGTAAGGTTTTAAACTGCTTTCTTTTGGAATTCAACTTCTTATGGCTTAAATATTTTTGCCAAACTTATTCACAGATAAACGTTACTGGCATTTTTTGCATTCCACTATTTGTCTTTCAAGAAATATTGATTGTATTGAGTGAGAAGGAATAAAAAGCCCAATTCTTTAACTTACATAACAGTGTTTTGGATTTCTTTTGAGTGGCTTCTGGAACACAAAACCACCCGTGCATACACACAGCTAATCATGCTGTAAATATTTTGCAGTTTTTCCAGTATGCTGTTGTTGTTTTGGGTTTTCCCCCAGTTTTATAATATGACAGGTTATTGGAATTTAAATATTGCTAATTTATTTATTATTGGGACTGTTGAGAGAAACCTGTGACCTTAACTTCCTTAATCCCGTTTTTGCCTATTAAACAGTAGTCGATATCATAACATCCACAAAATGGCACAGTGGAGCAGCCCTTTTTCATTTAAAATTGAGGAGAGAATAAATCTGAAGATTAAATTATCTTCACACCATAGGATTAAGTAGTACTACCAGACTGGAGTTGTGCAGCACTAATAGAGCTGGTAGCTAACTTTTCAATGGAACTGCTCCGAGTCTCGGAAGTTTATTGCATTTTAAAAATAGCATTAGAAATAGTATATATCAGTTCTCAAACAGTACCTCCTTTGGATTAGGCTCTTCCCTTAACTTAAAATACACTCTGCATGTTAAATATTAATGAGTAAAACAATACTGACTCTCAGTCACATGCCAATACATCTGATAATCTACTGAATTCTCTAATCTTTTACTGTTACTGTATAATGCATTTTCTATCAATCAGCACTTTCATCATGCTTGTTTATACAGTGGGTTACACAGTGGGAAAACCAGCATGTACATAAAATCTTGTTTATTTAGTTTTTAATGTAATACCGTTTATAACATCTGTCACACTATTTGGATTATGTAGCACTGAATTGTTTCATCTAGTCCAAAATTAGATGAAATGTTAACAAGAGCATTAAAGAGAAATAGCACGCAATGTATTTTATTTCTTCATCAGTCCTGAGCCGCCCAGGAAGATCTTCAGCCCCAGCCCAGGCAGCAGCAAGTGCCAGCCTACGGCAGTAACTAGCTGTGCCTGCACCAGTGACACACAGCTAGAGGACTCCCTCAGTCTATTAATTCACTTGACAAAAGAAAGGGAGTCACACGAACTGAATTTCAGTGCCTAGCAAATTGGACTCTGGATTCCCCTTGATATTACATGTACTTATGGAAATAATTATGCAAATCCTTTTCAGCTATATCATCTTTAAATAGAAATCAGATTACATAAAGAAGATTGTAATCTCCTCCAGTAACCATTCTAGCCGAAAAGGCAGTAAGACAGGACCAAGAAGCATGGTTGTTTAACACATTAGTCAAATAAAATGGTGCTGCCTCTTGGTGGGTCCAGACCCCTAGTAACCAATCTGGTAGGTTTTGCTTGCTGTTACATGCTGTGTATGCCTCAAACCTTCGCTGCAGTACACCAAGTGTCAAAAGGCAAGCTCTTTATAAACAATTCCTTGTTTTTTACCATGCATATTCATGAAATTTTGGATACGCAGGCACCTGATCAGTGTTCATTAATAATGAGAAATGGTTTAAATCACCTCATTTAAAACATTTGCTCTATGATCCACAAATGACTAATATTTGCTGAAGTTTACATAATACAAATGATGTGCATGTGTTGTGTAAATGAGAGATTAAAATATGAAACTAACAATATGCAAACATATGCATGGAAATGCATAGAACCTGTTAGCTGAAACAGTGATTTCACACCTTTATTATTTTCTTGAAGCTGTCTGCAATTGTGTTTTTGCTTTGTTTTCCTACAAAGCATGTTCTTGGATCTGGCAAAGGCACCCATGTTTTAAACATTCCTTATTCCCATTTAATTTTTTATACTTAGTTATTAACATTTTCAGTATGAGTGCAATAGCAGTTTTCTTGGCTGAATTTAAAGCAAAGACAGCCTGATGTTTAGGAAGCAATTTGCTAATAGCTATGCATAATTTATGTTTGTCTTGTAAACACCTTTGTAAGAATATGTGCTGAGCTTTCCTCTCTCAGTTAGAGGCGTATTTTTGGCCATATCAGAAGTTCTATTTTGATGAATGTTTTTATACTCAATTAGCTCAACTATATGGAGGGTATGTATATGAGTGGTTGCCTGTGTGTTAATTTTCTTTTTCTTAATTTACTGTACCAACTACAAAAACATACATAAACACTATACTGAATATTATATTTAATAGTTACTTCACAGGTTTCCAGAAAATACAGTCTTAAAAAATAATTGATTGCCAGTGTGTATGTATATTAAAATACATTTTTATAGACTATATAAGTAATATACAGCAAAATATTTACAAAGTCCTATGAAAGTAATTCTGAAAGAAACATCTGTTTTTGTATTTCTTTTCTCAGTCTTTTTTTTAACAAGAAATAGCAGTGCAGGAAATAAAAGGTATTTTCAGCTTGAAGAAACTATATTAACATTGTGGATGTCCTTGTTTGTGGGCCATTTCAGTGCTCCTGTCGGTTGATTCAATAAAAATTGAAGTACTTTTGTTGTGTTTTAAGGGAGCTATGTTTAACTGTTTTACTAAAAGTGAAACTTTCACATTTTCATGTGTATTAACATTTCAGGCCCATGTAGGAGACAGAATTCACGCTGAAAGAGAGAACAAAAATAAACTGTAGAGGAAACATATTTATGAAATGATTTCCTTGGGGTTTTTTTTGCTTGATCCTGTTTTCGGTGGAGAGCCTCAGGATTACTTGCTGAAGTGTCATATTTCAAAAATAAGATACTACTAACCTGAATGAATGAGACAAAGGTAGATCAAGATACAGATGGGAGAGGGTTAGTGAATATTATTGTATGAGTGAATATTGTGAGAAACTGAATATTACCATATATAATCAACTGCTAACTGCCTGCATAGATATGTCATATGGAAGTCTACATGCTTGGTATGTAAGTCTCTTATGATATGTCATAAGGAGGTTGTGTACTTAGAAAAAAATAAATTAAAAAATGTCCGAGTAAGCATGATCATGACTGGGCACACATAATGGAAGTTTAGGTGTTTTATAGAGAAAACTCTTCACAGCAGCTAATACTATACATTTCTTTTCATTTTAGAGATACAATGTAGAAATGTCAATCAGGCATCCAAAAAAAATGGAACTGCTTACTAAGGTTGAAGCTCTGAAGAAAAGTGGTGTTTTACTACCCGACGATCTCCTTGAAAAAGTGGATTCAATTAATGAAAAATGGGAACTGCTTGGGGTATTTGCATTTTTATTACTGTTTGTGGGTTATGTGTACATTTTTGTGTGTTGAAGTACACTGTCTGCCTGATTTCTAATTTGAAGCACAAATCTCTTGTTCTTTCAATCCACCACATACATTTCAAACAAGCTACACATTCTATTATAAAAACTCCATAGTATTTCCCTCTTCTGTTGATTTTTTTTTATTCCATGCTTGTCTCCCATCTGACTTCAATAATTTTAGTTCTTTAATACATAAAAAATGTAAGTAAAATATGCCATGTATTACAGATATGCACCAAGTCAACTATAATGCAGTATATCTGATATACACTGACTGTCATGCTTGAGTGAATGTTAATAGAATTTATTCTGAAGGTACATGTTAGAGACAT
Organism: Pitta sordida; assembly: GCA_013390025.1. Taxonomy (NCBI): domain Eukaryota; kingdom Metazoa; phylum Chordata; class Aves; order Passeriformes; family Pittidae; genus Pitta; species Pitta sordida. Next base: position 58,439 of record WEKX01008697.1, read on the forward strand.
CGACTGTTTAACTATTTACTATACCTTTAAGATGAAAAGTGGGGTTGTCACTGCATACTTCAGGTCACACTGATGGCTCGGAACCAAATACACAGATTCGGCACAAATCTGCATACCTGAAACTGAGAATACAGCCAGGATATGTTTCATGCTGTTGTATTCAGCTCACTTTTGACAAAAGCCAAAAAAGTTTCATGTAATTCATTTCACGCTATGATGGGCTGGACCTCAGCCAAAGAGTGAGATACAAGAATCTGGCAAAAAAAGCAATATAGGGATTCTGTTACCCAGAGACCGATGATGGCACTGTGCAGGAGACACTATTGTCCTATCGTTGTAAAACAGCTGAGAGAGAGAGAGAGGGGTCAAACTATATATTTTTCCATCCACTTCTCTCCTTAATTGCCTTCACTTCAAATCAAGGGTAAGATAAATTTATAAATTACTTTAAATGATTAGTTATAGATGTATGATATTAGCAATAAAGTTACATTGGATAATTTTGCATGCTATTATCCTAGTTTAAAAAGTATTTCTAATATATTATGAGTAAGCTAGACATGCAACCTGCCAACAACATTTTAAACACTGACTTGTGTCACTTTAGCTTATTTAGCAATGCAATAGCCATTTCAAAGGGTGGGGCTTTTTTAGTTCAACACAGTTGTTTCTAATAACTTGATTCTATAAATGTGAGAATTGTCAGAAAATTTTAAAAGTTGACTTATTATCAGTGAGATTATTATTTTAAATTTTACTCTGCAGCAACGCCATAAGCATTTTGAACCTATTTGATAATTAATAAATTTACTGATAAAAATAGGACTTACTAACTTAATCTTTTACATCTGATTATGACAACTCGTATTTTTAAAATTTCAGATGTAAGCCTTACATTTATGAATTTCAATGTATTTAATCAGCTTAATTCAGTGGCATTGATTAGAGCTGGTAAGGTATAAAACTATGAGATAAGTAACTTATCATAATTCTAAAAATCTAGAAAAACTCCGTCTGAAAAAAATTGGAAGCCCTTTGTCTCAGTATGTTAAAATCAAAATATACCTCTGGATTAAGTTTTGCCATTAATTTCAGCATCTACAGAAAAATAAAATATTGCAGTTTCCTGTTAAATGCAGTTTCATGAATAATAAGTAGAGTTTGATAGAGTTTTGTTTAATTTAATAAAAACCTCTGCAGAAACTAACAGTACTAGACATACTGTTTTAATTGGCATGATTACATTTTAATTGGCATGAAAAAAATTAAAGACAAGGGTTTTAACTTCTAACAATGGCAAAATAGAGGGATATGGTTTTTAATATTACTTTCATCTAAGGTGAACACTGTGGAATGGAAATACATTAGAATGAAATGTCAGTGGTGCGTACAGTTTAATCTGTGAAATTTTGTCCCCTGTGCTGAATATTACTCTGTCTCAATTGCATATTAAACAACCCTATCAAGGCAGGCATTGGCATCTGCTGTGCTGACACAAATTGTGAATTAAATGAAATTGATGTCCTCTGTCGTATATTTATGAAGACGGACCATTCTCTGAAGTATTCTGTTTATGAAGAATTTATGATTGCAAACTGTTCCAGAACAAAAAAGTGGCAATAAATTCTTTTTTGTGACCCTACCCTCCAAGGGCATTGATTTCACCTCCTGCTGCTACTTTTGTTGCAGCATAAAAACAATAGCTAGTGCTGGATTCCACTGAGGGTCTTCAAATTATCAATATTTGCACCATGAAAATAGAAGGGTGTTGCCAAGAAAGCATGTTTTTCAGTTATGATCTCCTACAGATGTTATTTACAGAATGCCACGTAGTAGATTAATATCTGTTGCTCTAATTTTATTTGTGTTTTAAAGCTTATTTTCAGAAGCTAACTTCATTGTCGTAAATTACATTCCAGTTACTTTCCAAAGCATATATTTTCAACAGACACAGCCATACTTTGTCACCAAAAACTGTATCTTCATGCTACAGTAATTAACCACCACTAATTATCAGTTTAAAAGGTTATTGGATGTGAGTGTCCGTGTATATTCAATATTCAACAATCAGTAACACAGATCTAGTGCTTATAATAAGTGTCTGCCTGACAGCCTCTTATAGGTCAGATAAAATACATCTTGGCATAGAAGAAGCAGGCAACAGCACATCTCCCTTGTGTTAAAGGATTGCCTTTCAAAATACTGAAAAGGAAGGTAACTTTTTATCCCTGGCCTCTTCAGAATATTCATTATGCTCACAGCATCCACTATCAAAATGTTATTCAGTGGTTCTTTTATTATAAATACTACTTTGAAAAGCTGTAGTAAATTAGTTTTATTAGCAATCAGAGGTGAATGTTTATTCTGGTCCATTATTTTTAAAGTGGATGCTTAACACAGAGAACTGAAATTCGAATTTCAGTTGCCCAAATAATTGGCCTGACGTTCAGGAACAGTGAGGATTTGCAGTTCTAGCTTATTGGCATCCGAATGAGTTCATCCACTTTTAAAAACAAACCAGCTTTTTTGTGACCTAACTGCTCATCTATACAGCCTCAGGGCTACATGTTTGGAAATTATTACCTGAGAGGTCATACCTCAAGAAATATTTCAGTGTTTCTCCAAAAATTTAGATGGTACCTTGGGCAGTAGTTTAGTGAACTCAGTGCTTGTCATATTTTTCTGTTTCTGCCTAGAAACCAGGAACTTATAAGTATCTAAAGCCACGGACAAATTCTATAGAGTAACTAGTTTACAAAGTTATGTGGCATTTTGTCTCCTCTGTCCTTAATTGCTTTTAATAAACATTGATTTATAATCCTTCTAGCAAAGTCAGTGACCCAGAGAGAACAGCATAAGTGAGAAACAAGGATACAAAAATTAAATTGATTGAAACAAGAAAACAAAGAATGAAATTGATTGATATTAATAATAATTATTAAAATACCCCTACATCTCTGGTCATTTAACAGATGCTTCTTGTTGCACATTAACCTGTGTATGTTTTGGTACCTGAGTCTAATCTATCTTTTCTTTATCTGCTGCATTAGAAAACCCTAGGAGAGAAGATCCAAGACACAATGGTAGGGCACAGTGGGTTAGGCCCACGTGACCTGCTCTCGCCTGAAAGCGGCAGCCTGGTAAGGCAGCTGGAGGTCAGGATCAAAGAACTGAAAGGGTGGCTGAGAGATACAGAGCTTTTCATCTTCAATTCCTGTCTGAGACAAGAAAATGAAGGAACAATGAATGCTGAGAAACAACTGCAATATTTTAAGGTAATAAAAAACCTGATCATAGTTTTTGTAGAGAACTCTTCTTCATGGCAAGATAAAATATTTATCTTACACATAACATAATGTAATGCATGTACATATTTAATAATATGTTTTCACCTTCATTTATGCAATGTATGTACTTTCATGTATGTTTTATTAAATCTTTGCAATAATAATTATTTTCTTAAACATTTTGCAAAAGAGAGTTTTAGAGAACTAATTGCACCATGATTGGAAAAAGAATACTATTGTTTTCTTCTACGTCACTATAAGTCATAGAATCATAGAACATTTTGAGTTCAATAAGATCCTCTAGTTCCACCCTCACCATGACATGGAGAGGAAAAAAAAAAAAAAGCTGAATTTTGTCACAAAAAGCTTCACTCTGAATTTTACTCCCTCCATCAGCTAATGAAGGTGTTGTGTGATCATCAGTTTAATAGCCTATTTCTCTGCACATGAGTCAATAATAGCCTGTCTGAGGTAATAATTATAGAGATATAAATTTAGCATACCTGAGAAAACATTCAAGGTTGTGCTGACTAGATATGTGAAAAAAGACATATAGACTATGAGATCTGCATTAATCTAGGCCACATCTTAAGCCTAGGCCTGAAGATTTATGAGGAGGAGGGAAAAGAATTGTGACACAATGCTATACTCAGATGAACAAGCTCTTTCAACTGAAGGCCAGTGTTCAGGTTTGCAACTGACTTAGTGGAGGTTGCATGTTTTGAGCCATTCCCTAAGAGCAGTGGCACCATTCAGGAAAGAGGGTTATTAAGTTAGTAAACAGATCTGGTAGAACCACGCATTTTCTTCTGTTCATAGATTCTAAATAAACCCTCACCTTAGTCATCATTACAGGTCACTATGCTCTGCAGTTGGGCTTTGACCAAAGAATACGAAAGGAATCACAAGTAATCTTTGAGCTTTAAAGAGTTTTGAATATTCCACTAGTACACCAGGGTGTCTATGGCACCAGCACTAAAGAAGTGATGGACAATTTCTTAAATACACACCTCAAGGAGCATGTTGCCATCACTTCTAAACATGATTTTTTTCATACAAGTGTTCTTAAAAACAGCAGCAGAAAAATTACTATCTTCCCATTGAGCCTCTTCCCTTAACTCTTCATTTTCCAATCACGATATTTAGTGAGAAAGTTGTGTCGATGTAGATTAAGTAGATGGTTTCAGGTTCCCGATCTTGTCCATTTGAATGTAATTTTGAATTTTTTATGACATCATTACTGGTTTTTTAATGATTTGCAGCCTTCTGGTAATGGGGGGAAAATCTTGATGATTCTATTCCATTTATCAACAAACTTCAAAGGTAGTGGTTATGAAGGACTCCTGATAGTCCTGCAGAACTTCACAGCAATAGATACACGTGTTCCATAGGAAATGCTGGATGTTTTTATTTCTATGGAATATTATAGCATTTATTTAAATGCAGAACTGTATGTTCTAAAATCTAACTTCAGGAAAACTATTTTTAAATATACATTTATATATATATATGCAGAAATACCATCCCAGTGTTACTTATGTATTTTGAATGTGCACTAGTCTCTCAAATGGAAAGTCTTAATACATATATGGAATGACGTCATGACAAGAGCTCTAGAGACGTTAGTACCACCCACCATCATATGACCAAAGTATTTCAGTACTCAGTTGATCATCTGTTAATTACACAAATAATATATTAATTATTTTCAAAATTGTAGCCATTAGAGTATAAAAATAATTATCTATCAAGTATGGTGAGAGCACATCACTTTGTCATATATATTAAACCATCTTTGTCTCATTAAATCTGAAATCCACTATAAGTAAGTTTGCCATTCCTCACTGATCTCCTGGGGAAGTGTGTAAAAGAGAAAATGGATATAATTAACAATACTGCAATGTATAATACATATATGTGAGAAAGATAATATTTTTGAAAATGTTCTATGCCACTAGTAGAAAACCTACTGGAGTTTAGTTTGACTTACTTTCCACTTAACTTAAGAATATAACCTTATTATTGCTTTCACTGTGGTAAGTGAATCATTGTTTCTTAATGGAAATTTATTGTGCTGCATCATCCCAATCATACACACTCCCACTGTACACAGAGAAACATTTTAAACAAAGTAAACTCAATGATGCCGTTGATTTTCATTCCATAATGTTACGCTTTAAATTACACTAATGCCTTAGGAAAAACAGTTATTCCATTTTTTAGGTGTTTTTCTTTCCTTTTGCAATTGGAGGATGAATTGAATGTGTAGTTCACATGCAGCTGAGACCCAAGATGTGAGCAATATGTGGGAAGTTGTTGTTAAATTTACGAGTAGGAGAGTGTTTTGACTTCTCGGTTTTCAGTTATAAAAGATCATCCCATATTAAATTGAGTGTTCTTTTTATTAAAGAATTTACTTTTGCGTTGCTTTTCTTTTGGAATACTCCTGTGCAACAATAATACTTAGCATTTCTATAGTACTATCCTGTCAAGAGCTGTATATGCTGTACAAATATTACTGAGCTAAGCCCCACTAAACCTCTAAGATAAGTACTATCATCCTCTTTTTAGAAATGAGGGAAATAAAATACATGGACATTAAATGACTTTTCCCAGTTTTCATAGAAAGTCAATAGCTGTGTTAGGGTAGAACCCAGCTACAGTGACCCTACTCTTTGGAACCAACTACAGATCAGCCCATCCTTTCTTTGTGTAGGTTACTTCTCAATATATTCCACGCTCTTCTGTGATGAGAAGAGATTGCTTCCTTGCATTTCACATTATTTCTTGGTTTTATTTAATGTTTAAATCCTTCTAAGTATGTATGGCTCATTTTTTCCTCCATCATTATTAGTACATGTCCTGGGTCAATTAAGATGAAGTATGAATTAAATTTAGAAATACTTGAATAATATGTATATGGACAGAAATAAGAACTTTACTGGGAGAAAGGAAAAAATAATATAACATATATATATAGGTGTTTGAACAACAACAATAACAGTATAAAAAACCCCCACAATGGAACAATAACAACTGTAGACAAGTGGGAAAATAAACAAGCACAAGGGGGGTGCCTAGTTTAAGGGAAAAATCAGGGCACCTCCAGGATTCCAGGGGCAGAAGAATAGGGTTCAGGGTAGGCAAACCAGTGGAGTAACAGCCAGTGATCCTTTCCTGAAATGTCCAAGAGGTTGCAGGGAGATCCAAGGGGCTGCAGGGAGAAAGGTTGTGTTGAAATGATGAGTCAAAGGTCCATGCGGTTCTGGACAAAAAGGCTGCGGTAGAGATCAGAGGTGAAAACAAGGCATCCTCAGTCCAAAAGGTCCACCAACCTCTCCTCCTGAGGCCCAGGAGCTGTAGTTATAGGGCCTTGGGCCCCTCCCATGTCACATGCTTTGTGGGCATGTCTTCACATGCCATTGGCTGTCACTCAGCCTGCCCTGGCCCTCAGGCCCCTCCCCTAGTCACATGCCTTGCCGGGAGGGGAAGATAAGACACAAGATCCTTCATTGTTTGTCAGGTGAAAAGGAGAAAAACCCCTCCCTGGCCACATTCCTTTCAGGGGAGGGAAAGGGAGGTAAGAAGAAATACCTATTGTCTGTTCCAGTAAAAATGAGGAAAGTTTTACAACAGAACAAAAGGCCTCTCCCCATAACAGTATATTTAGATACTAGAATTATTATAATATTATTAGTTAAAATCATTACCCAGCTTAGGTTAGGTCCTATATATCTTAGTTTTGTGGCAACTATGTGATATACTTTTGGTAAGCCAGTGTTCTCTGTGCAACGCAACATGCAGTTGGGTTGTAGAGCCATTTTGTTACTCATTCCTCCAGTGCGCCTGGATGCCTCAAACATTTTTGGTTTTATTTATGAAGCAGAGGTACAAACATTGCTTCTGTATGTAGTTGCACTTCCTGGCCATTCCACAGCAACATGAGTTTCCAAATGTAACAACAGTGAAAGCAGGAAGGAGTGAGCTTAAGCTGCTCAGCTTTAAAGAGGGAAGCCTGGATATCTTACACCTGTTTTTATTTCTGTTGCAACACAAAAATCACTTGAATATGGACTAAGAAAATAAAAAAAATTGACATCAAATTTGTGAGAACTTCTTAACTACAAACATACATTTATTTTACTTATTCATGCTTTTTATTCCTCTTCTGTCTTTTGAGTCCCTCGAGTCCATGTTTCCTAGCTTTTTGCAGAAGGCAATGAGGGCCAGAACCGGAATCTTACTTTTTAAATTAAATACAAGATTCTCAAGTAAGCACATAGTTCTAGCAGCTGAAATACTGGATATCATGAGACTAATAATTGCTACAATTGATTTCCTAACATAACAATATGTGGCAATTTTGTGGGTCAGGAGAGATTTGGAGCGGGAAAGAATGAGAAGCAACAATAAAATGAGTTCACATTCTTTTGTAAAAATTTTAGTAAATTTCATGTGACTAAGGTCTAACTAGAAATTTATGTCTGTTGGCTTGTTGATAGAAGTATTCTGCCACATTTGCTTTTATGTGTCCGGGACTTCAAAAAGCATGCTTTTTTCTCTGCAAAGTGCCCTCCAAAAGACAGTAAGGGAGCCTAAATGATTAGTCATGTATTTCTGTCACTTGCAATAAAACTTAAGACTTTAAGTGTTCTATATACAGAAATGACCCATCAACCTCAAAAAGTTGTTATGTCTTTGGCTCACAGACCAGCTACTCAAGAAAAAGCTTCTCAGTCATGTACAACTGGGAAAACCTCGAGTGCTTTCAGTAGCAAGATTTATACAGGATCCTGTTCTCTTTAATCTCCTAAACTGGAGGGGGAACAGGATTTTCCTGTTCAGAACAGGAGTTTAGCAGAGATTTTCTGCTAAATGGTGTTTGGAAAAATAATTTTGCATTTCATGTCATTTCTTGATCTGGTTTTATTTGAAGCAATAAGGAACATGCTATATATAGTCACACCTGTCTCCTAAATATTAATTTGTGTCTTTAACAAAGAGATCCCTGGTTTTCACCATTACTGAAAGCTTATGGTTTTCATTGTCTTCAGTCACTGCATTCATGAAAGAAATCAGACTACTTATACAAAATCTGTTGAAAATTTTTTCTCATTTAAAATTTCTAGAAGTCAATGGTCTACTGAATTCCATAGCTAGCAATATTTGTAGACATTTCTGCTTGCCTTGTAAACTATTTACACAATTGTTTGTAACTAGTCCTAATTACTAGACCCACTCTGAAGTACATGTTTTCATCTTCCACTAAAGTAATGACTTGAACATACTAGATGATGTAGTGTCATTTAAAAAATTTATTTCTTGGCAGCATCTCTTATTTCTCCAATGCATAAAGCAACTGAACTTTCTGATTAAACAATATTGGTTGCACTGGTAATTAATCGTCAGTCAATAAATACATCTTACGATGCTGCTTATTTTAACTGAAAACTGCAGAAGAACCAACACTGTTAGTTAAACGTACCTCTGTCAAATAAAACACAAGTGACTTTGGGAGCATGTAAGATTAGGAACAGAATGAAATAAAAATATTGATGTTGAGTAAAGGTTTCAAGACTCAGAAACTGAAGAAAAGTGCTGGTTATTCCTACAGGTTCCAGATACTGTTTTTGTTTTAGCATTTTGGATCATTTACAGTTTTTGAAATGAAGTTCCTGGCAGAGCTACAATCAAAGAATTACAGAATTTCAATACGCATGTAACAAAAGTATGCAAAACAGTTGTCCCTAGAAAGTCCAAAAGAAGTCAAGCTGGATTTAATCCTATTGATACCTCTAAGATGATAAAAAAAAGTTATAATAGTTTTAATAAATTTCTCAAAAAGAGCGTGACTTCAGAGCCCTAAAGCATTTTACAGATGAAGAATTGCTTACCCAAATTTTGTTTGGATTAAATTTTAGCAATCAGAAAAGCATACAGTATTAAATCTCACAAAACCAGGTAGGATTCCAAAGTCAAATGTAGCCTGATGCCTCTTACAAAGGACTGAAACAATTTCAGACTGAATTTTCATCACCCACCAACCCATAGTAATACTTCTGTGGACCACTGAAATAGGTAAGTCACTTCTTTTCAGTTAAGCAGCTGTCTCTATATATTTTTGGCCCCGATATATGTTTTTATATTTCTAAATTTATTTTAACATACTAAAATGTCAAGGCACAATGTTATACATATATACATATACACATACACACAGAGTACTTAGCTGCTTAATATGCTCAAATGTATCTCAGAATTTTATTTAATATACTCATTCCTTACTGAAAAATTCAGTTTGTGTTTCAATAAGCTCTCCCTATTTAAGGCAATGCTGATATGACTTGCAGTTCGCATTTAGTACTAAATATCCCATCTAAGCAATTTTCATTCCATCATCCCATCTGGGCTGTGAATCCTGAACTATGAATTCTCTGAGGTTTTCACATTGTACTTTTTGATTAATCAAAACACCAAAATTCATCAAACACTATCTGGTTGTCCAAACCCACTTTGCTCCACACTTCTGCCTTTGCTGGGAAAAGTAAAGGGATACAGAAGAGCTCTGGATTAAGTCTGGAGTGTGGTAGGGAGGCTACTACAGTAATAGGAAGAACTGAGTTCAACAGAGCTCAGCTACAGGAAGACACTGAAAGCTTTGGTGGAGAAGAGAATAACCTAGTGGGTATTTTTAGGCTACTAATTCATATTTTGCTTACCTCCTAGCCCTATTTTATATACTGTGCCTTTATTTCTGGTAGACCAAGATAACCATCCCACCAACAGCATAGGTAGAGGCATGTTAAGCTAGACTAGCTACAGTGCAGAGGTCTTTTCTGAGTTTTTTCCTCTAGTAATTAGCATGGAGAAAAACACTTTTGGGATGCAATTCTGTCCTGATTTAGGCATCTAAAAACAAAAATCAAAATTTAGGCTCCAGAGAAGATATCATGTACTTCAGCATACCTGCTTCTAAATTACTAGCTCAGGCTCAATTCTTCATTAGCACAGATGAATCATCAAGAATGTCATTAAGACTTGAGGGTCTTGAGGAAGAGACAACTGCAATTCCAGCTAGAGCTAGAGCTGGTGAGGAGGCAATTGATCCCTTATCCCTGTCTTTCTTACTGTACTGGAATGATCTACATTTAATTCTCATGTCATGGGTAAGCTTGAAAGATTTGAAGTCTCTCTCAACTTGAGTAACCCAGAAGGCACCCTGGCTTACAGAGAAAGCTGCCACAAACTGGCCATTGAAAAATAAAACTTGCAATTTCATAGTGACAAGCAACTTGCAGTTCCTTCCCCCGGACTTTCATATCAATGACATCTACAGACTGAGCTCCGTTTCCTCCTTTGGTCATGTCCTTTTGAAGACTCAGATGAGTAGAAGTGTAAGATAGCTGACTTGACTTCTTTTGAGAGGACTTTCTCAGTTCCATCACCTATTATTTTCATTATTGTTGAAGATTAATTGATTTTCTTCTTTTTAGCCACCCAAATGATTCCTTGAAAATGCAACTGCTTATGGTTCTGCTATTGCCTTGAACACCTATTTACTCAAAACCGGAATCTTTCCATTCTGTCACTATCAGCCTGGAAAACGAAAATGAGAAGAAAGCAAAAGATAAAAGAAAAAGAGAAAGAACTATTTCCCCTAAAAATAAGCCAAGATTGTCTTGCACTAATTTATAGGTACTTGATTGGTCTCAAAGCTTTATTTCTTTTGTTATTGATAACATGTAGAAAAACAAGTACAGCATGGAAACATAAGAAAGTTAACAGAAATTCACTGTACTGTCTCCATTAAGGTTCACTTCATACTACTGCATGTGATTAGACAATTTGTTTGATTGTCTATAGCTGCCTCTTTGGAACCGTAGCATTGCATTTTCAGGTGCAAATCTCTCCAATATTAGTGGATTATTGATTGAGTAGTGTTCTCTGGAGCCATTCAATCCTGTTAAAGAGATTTTTCTTTAGTTGGTGGATCACTGACCTAGCAGACAGTTGCCTAATTTTGGTTTCATACTGGGCAGGTTTCCCAAGTTTTGTCTTTTTATGGAAGTTAATAGATCATAGTCCCAATTGGGAGTATTATTATAGATTGTATTAGTGTCTTTATGTACACTAAAAATAATTTCCTACTGTGGGGAAAAATAATGATTTTTGTAGAATTATTTTCAGGGTATAGTGTAATTCAGTATGAGCAAGAATAAGAATATAAAAGAACAGGCCTTCAGTATACATTCTGAAGTGTTTATGGCAATCTTTATCAAGTATATTATGTATCATAATATGAGATGCCAGGAATGGGATTTGTAGACTGGCACCATATTACTAGAGACAACAGAGTGGCTTGCTGCATGAAGTCAGTTGGGGGGGAAAAATCATGTGAATTCCTGTTCTTTGAAGGATGACTCCCTTACTGGTTTCTTAGGAAAGTGCTGCATTTCCTCATCTCAGAATAAAACTGGAGAGTTGACCTCTTATCTAATGGATTTTTTGTGCATTTTGCTAGTGACTGATGATGTAATGTCATTCTAAATGAACCATCATTCCCCTTATTACACTGGTGCTTATTTTCATGTTTTAGGCACAATAGCAGGAACTTCATAATGATTTTTTTTCTAAGCATTATGAAGTATAGAATGCCTCCTTTGTGGCCTCTTTGCTTTCATCCTGTCTAGTCTTTTTATCCCAATCCTGGTGTCCAGGCAGTGGAAGAATGGCACCTGAAGGTGCAATGCGGTGAGTAACACCGAGCCTCTAAGTCCATCATAGACAATCACCTGATCCGGGCATTTGGCTTTTGACAACCCTTGGCTTTTTCACTGCCATTCACAGTCCATCTTGACCAAATCACCTGATTCTGTCCTCCAGCCTAATTCAAGCCTTCTCACAGCCCTGGGACTAAACTGTGTATGTCAAAGTCATGTCTGTCTAATTTGTACAAAACCCAAATTAATATGTATTAATTTAAAATTTAACATATTTATAGAATCATGGAATCATTAAGGTTGGAAAATACCTCCAAGATCATTGAGTCCAACCTTTGACTGAACACCACCATGTCTTTCAGATAGTTGTTGAGAGTAATAAGGTCTCCCCTGAACCTCCTTTTCTTAAGGCTAAATAATGCCAACTCCTTCTTACTCCTGATTTACACTCCAAACCCTTCACCAGCTTTGTTGCCCTTTTCTGGACATGCTCCAGCACCTTGATGTCTTTCTTGAAGTGATGGGACCAGAACTGGACACAGTACAACAAGTGCAACCTCACTAGTGCTGAGCACTGAGGGACAATCACTTCCCTCACTTCAATGTGAGCACTTGCCTAAAGCTTATTTATCAAGTTATATACTGCGGTAGGCTACCTATATGCAATGTGTGTGAACCTACCTCATCACAGTGCTGCCAAGCTCTGGATGATCCTGCTGCAAGTAGTTTGCCTTGTTGGCGACTTTTAGTTTTGTCTTGAGCTGAAACCAAAAAAAATATGTGTATGTGTTTTTATTTAATATGGCAAAAGCATCATGTTTTTCTATTTTATTGTATAGCCATTCTGAGGATGCATTGCTTTTTGGAAATAAGATGAAGAACATAATTTCTAGAAAAGCCCATTTGTTGTCATTGTGCATATACACATTCTCATAAAAACATCACAGACACATTTTCCTCTCTACTTCAGTGTAGCTCAAGCTGTACATTTTAAATCCATTTTTGAATTGGTCAAATTTTGACCAACTTGAATTTTTGAAGGCTAAGTTTACTTCGCTGACACAGGAAAAAAGCCAAAGGAAATCTCTTTTTCCTTACTCATTAAATGTGTTAGTTTTCCCTTAAAAGATTAGCCTAATTTATTTTATGTTCACTCCTTTTCCATAAAAACAAGGTCATACGAATGCACTGCAGGATTTTTTTTTCTGTAATTCAAAATAGGATAAATTCTGATAATATTTTGGAATATGCCAGGGTCATTGCACGAGGATAGAAAAAACGCTTGTCTATGATCTGTGAGGGAACTAGATTAAGGGAGGGAATAAGTACAAAATCAATATATGAACCTTAGCTTGAGAGTTACAGGTGTTAATGCGCACCCATGCAAGGAATTTTTTTATTTAAAACCTTATATAGCCCTGATGTAGGAGACAAAGTTTTAGCAGTTTTAGCTCATTAAAGATGTTTAGCTCACTAAAGATGACCGATATTCTGATACCTAAAGTTTTTAGGTGATTGGAGGGGTTTTCTTGGCATCTAATGTTGAAAAACCTCTTGATTTATTTTGGGCTGTAATTCTAAGTGAATTTCAGTGGCTGGAAGAGAAGTTGAGCCTAAATTGTGCCTTGATTTTTTGAAAAAGTTTCTGCATGGACCTGAAGCATTACATTAGATTTCCACACATTTAATTTAAACTCTGCCCATTGTGGTGATCTAGCCAAAATTTCAAGTTTATAATGTCCAGTACAGGCAAACGAATTTTTGAGTAGTGTGGTTCAGGCTTTGTTACAAAAGCAAAACACAGCACTAATTTTTATCTAACCTTTCTGACGCTTATCCTACTTTAGTCTTAGCATTTTCTGGGGGCAAAAAAGAAACCATAGCAAATTGTGGCACTTCTTGTAATATTTATCCTTTGAATCTTCTGCACTGGAAAGAGAATTTCTCAAATTAAATGAGAAGGAACATGAACCAAAGGCATTTATAAACACAAATACGTAGTACTAGACTAGAAAAATGGATCCTCCTGCCATCCCCTCTGGCTCCTCTATCTGAATGACTTGGCTTATCTCCTAGAACCAAGTTAACCCCAACTTTGAAGTATATAGTAAATTGCTCTAAAATATGGTGATGTGAAAATGAATCTAATTAATTCCCTGTATGAAACACAAGAAGAATAAGGCTCAGAAAAACTATGTTGTAGGGAAGATTAATTTTCATCCAACACCATTTTTCTTTTATATTTAAAAGTTACCTCCCTGTAATTGCACACTAGTTTAGAGTTAAGATAGGAGCATCTTAACAATAATGGGCACTTTTTTAACAGATTATTGTCAAAAGTGCATTCTTTATTCCAGGGAGACACTGTAATAGATACCACCACTTTCATAATGATACAAGCAATCTGTAAGCTATTATAGTTTCTTTTATAGTAACTTAATCTTCATATTGTTTTATATGTCTGGAATTTTAATAGTGTTTTTAATTTATGAAGAGGACTATATTACATATTACTAGTTACATGGGAGTATGAGCTAAATAACAGACCACGGAATGTTATTCTTACAAACAAATGTTTTTAAGTACTTAAACGAGCATAAGGAATAGAACAAAGAAGTTAAAGAATGTCATAGAGACATAATAGTAGCTTTTATGAAATGAGTCCAGAAGCATCTATTCTGAATTCTGAATCTATTTAATACATACATATATTTACTTCTAGAGAAAAGTGGGAAGGAACATAGGTATTTTTAGAATGCTATTTAAAAGTAAATATTTGCCTAATTAATAAATGTATTTCCAATATTTATTTCAAATAAACACAAATCCCGATGTAACTTTTAAAAGGTAAAGAACTTAGACTTAATATAAGTACCTGATTTTATGTAGAATGCAAATAACTATGTACAGTCTTGAAGCCAGTGCAAAAATGATTTTTTTCTTCTTAGTTCATTGCCATTTAAATATGTATAGAAACACAGTTCCCTTGTAAGAGAAATATCATAACACTTTGCTGACCAACGAGTTAAAGAGAGATATGATCAGTGTAGCAATTTTGTGGTTGTAATACTGTAAGAAGTAGAGCTTTTAAATTAAGAGAACCAGTTCTCTGTTTTGAAAGAAGTAATATTCTACTTTAATCTGCCATTCTGTATTTCTGACTTGCAATTAGATGATATTACCAAAATGTCAGTCCCAGATTCTGTTGTGACCATCACTGTAATAAAATATGACAGGAAAGATATTATATCAATACTTTTCCCATAATTAGAATTAAAGATCTCTCAAGGGTTAGGTACAAAGGTTTTCGCTGAATGGTCTGCAAGCTTTGTGACTTTAAAATCTTTTAATATAGACAAGACTGCTGACAACCAGGAGATATATCTATGAACAAACCCATTTGGAGAGAATAGTTTTGTGGTGTGTGATGTATGTTACGCAAATGAGCTTATTAGGACTCTCATCTATTTTATTATTGGTGCCCAATTTAATAGAGGCATTTAAAAAACAATATTTCTGCCTGACTCCTTGAAATGAAGAAGATACATTGATATAATTGAGAGCAAATGATTGCATGTTGTGCCATTTAATCATGTCATTTTTCAATTGCTGTTTTTTGCACTTCACTGCATACTTATAGAATATTTAGCTTCAATATAGATTAAGTCCCACAGTATGCAACTGAGTGGAGTTTCTGTATTAGGTGACATATTCTTTTAACCTTGAAATAAGCAAAAGCACAAGTTTGGCAGTGTTTTTCTATGTGATGACAAGTAATCATTCATTTTCTGTCTTGGTCATTTGTCTTTTATATTTTAAGGAATTACTTTATTACTAATATTCTTGAGGAATTATTGGCTTTCTTTTTCATTCAGAAACTGAAATTCTTCTTTTCACCATCTGTCCCGTAAGAATGGAATTTGAAATACAGGGATGCATCACCCTGACAAGAGAAGTTCAAACAGGCATTGCCATTTCACAGAAAGCACTGAAAACTATATTTTACCCAACCTTTGTGAACATTGTTTCCAGTTTTCTCTTTATTGGTGCATTAGTTCTCTTAGCCACAATACTTAAAAATTTTACATTATCACTTACGAAAACTGAAATGCTGCAGTAGCCAAAAACCAAGCATAAAAAGACAGGTAAATTTTAAGAGTTGTAGTCCAATTGGTGTACTCAGAAGGGTGACTTCCATTATCAGATTTTACCTTAACTTCTCTATAAGATTATTGTGCTAAATAACAGACGTTCCATCTTCCACCAAGGAACAACTGGTGCAATTGGAAGCATATAATTTCCTTCCTCACATACCCACATCCTGCAACAAGGATAAAGAGTAAGCCTTTAACAGACCAAGGTTAGATAGAAGCATACTCTTAGATTTGGTCATTCCAGATTTATCTGCAGTGGAACTCCATTTGTGTTCCTAAAAACAGCCAGTGCTGCCCATGCATACACAGAAAAATAGGTAAGCCCAGAAATAACACTTGTCTCAGTATAGTTTGACATTTCTTCCGGACCTGAAAGTACAAAGGAAACACATTTGTGTAGGGTACCATTTGTCATCGTTCAACTGTTTTCAAAGCTCTGGACATCTCTATGTGCATGGGATGCATCAGGCACAGCATCACCAGCTGGTGAGGGAGGTGATTTTGGGGTTCTGCTCTGTGCTGGTACAGTTTCACCTAGACTATTGTGGCAGTTTTCGGCCCTACAATATAAGAAGGATGTTAAGGTCTTAGAGTGTTCAGAGGAGGGCAGTTGGGACAGTGAAGGGCCTTGAGGGGAAACTGTATGAGGAGAGGCTGAGGTCACTTGGTCTGTTCAGCGTGGAGGAGTGGAGAATGAGGGGACACCTCACTGCAGTCTACAGATTCGTCCTGGGGGACACTAAAGGGGCAGACACTGATCTTTTCTCTTTGGTGACCAGTGAGTGAACTGAAGGGAATGACCTGAAGTTGTGTCAGGGGACATTTAGGTTGTATATTAGAAGAATGGTTCTTCAGCCAGAGGTTGTTTGGACGATGGAACACGCTCCCCAGGGAAGTATTCACAACATCAAGCCTGACAGAATTCAAAAAGTGGAAGATACTCTCAGGCATATGGTGTGACTCTTGGGGATGGCCCTGTGTGGGGCCAGGAGTTGGACATGATCATCCTTGTGAGTCCTTTCCACCTCATCATATTATGTGATTCTGTTTAATTTTCCCAGTTGTAGGGTGAAAGCAAGAAACTTCAGAATGGATAAAAATGAATTCTGCAAGATGTAACAAATGAGATTACAAAAAAACCATATTTCAACATTTTATGTGGTGGATGTGTGGATTATGTGGATTTAAGGGAACTAAACTAATTTTAGACTGACATTTAAATTATTTTTAAGCAGAGGTCCCACTGAATTCAGTGAGACTCGTAGTACTTTTAAATAATTAATATTAAACACCTGCTCAAGATCCTTGATGTAACACTGATTCAGTGGCCAACTCACCTTCCATGTTGTGTGAAAAAGCCGACTTCACGAAACATCTCCTTCAGCTGTGTAGACTGGGTGGTGGAGCACAGCTCAGATGCTGATGTACTACAGGAAGGCTTAGGGATGGAGGCAGGTTGGGACTGGAGGGGTCTAATATTCCTCAATTTCTTACCTTTCTACACTGCTCATATGCTCTGGCACTGCCTAAAGCTGCAGACATATTTCTGGCTATATGCAATTCACTTAGGAGTTGTAGATACGCCAAGAACTTTCTGTTCAGATCATGGCCACTTCCATTTCCATAGCTAGTACCGTTAGCCCATGGCTTGGAAAGAGCACTTGATGTCATTTGACTCAGCAGGGATTTTTCCAGATGAATTAAGGCATGGTATTAACAAGCTGTGAAAGTAGTTTCAGCTAGCCCTTTTTAGCTATGCGGGTGATAACTTCAAAGCACTGAAAATAGGAGTAGGCAGAGGGAAGAAAAATCTTCCAAGATTCTAGCAGCATGGACAAGAATCCTCTGTATGGGAAGCCATGTCTGTAATAACATTATAATGGCTAACACCTCAATATTACCAGAGTGTCTGTTGTGAAGCAAATGACTCAAACACAAAGTCAAGTTCATACACAGCATCTGCAGTTACTGTGTATTCTCTTAGCCTGCAGCAGAAAAGTCAAATACATTTCTTTACGTCTCACTACAAATGGTTTCAGTGAATATGTTTCTCCCACATTTGCAAAGATTTGGATTGTGTTTACATTTAGCACAGCTCAGTGGACACATGATAGTATGAGGAAACACAATCTCCTCATGCATAAGAAAATGTCTGAGTGAGCCTTAGTGATCTTCCTCAGTCTACTGTTAGATCATACTCTAATTTTCTGAACCTTCAGGTACTCAATAGCTCACTATAGCAGCTGTAGACCATCAAGTCCAAGACTGGTAGAGATACTTATCATATTTCCTTTGTTTAAAAAAATTCTTTTTATCTACCATGAATTATAGCTACTACATTCACAATGAAAAATGTACCCTGCAAATAATTAAAGTAAGTGTGGTCCTAGAAGATACTCTGCATGAATAATTGCAATATTGACAGCTTTTTATCCCAGCATGCCATTTTAACAATAGCAAAACATGGATGGATATAAAACACTGTGATATATCATGCAATATGATATAGGCAATTATTGTGTCCATTAGGACACTGAATACAACACCTTAATACTGCTTAAATTCATTATTGCTAGTGCCATTATATAGGGCTTAAAGATGTCTTTACATGATTAAGTTCTCTGGCTTTCAAAGTATTGTTGCTGTGGCCATCTCTTTCAATACACTGTTAGGTACAAGAGCTTCATTCTTCCCCTGTTTAATATTAACCATAATATCATGTAGTAAAATTAAAACAAAAGTGCCATAGTCCTAATTGTACTGTCACAGCCATGTAAATCAGAAATAGCTTCAGGAAAGCTACTGTTATCATGCTGGTGTAAAATTGATATAAATTAGAAATTACTTGTATGCTGTAGCTCTGGTTTTAGATACATAACACAACGTAAAGACCTCACTTAAACTTCCATGTAATGACTTATGAATGCAATTCCCCTTACCTCATCATATTAAATGACATTGTATCAAAAAAGAACAATATTTATAACAGATGACTTAATTAGTTTGATCAAGTTAATGTTATGGGGCCAGACTCTGAGCTGTATGTACTTCTATGAAGTTAATGCAGATGTCCATAAATATACATCATTATATAACTTTTCATCACTTCCAAAAAATTGAATTGCCTGGCTGTTATAAAATGTAAAATAAGAACCCTGATTTTAGGTAGATTTTTTGGTTTTGTTTGGATTTTTTCTGATGTGTCATTAGGCTAATGAACAGTATCAGAAACAAAGTGTGCCAGACATGGTGGCTGCATCAAGAACTATGAAGAAAACTAGTAATGAACTCTAGGAAAATAAATAAGGGCAAGTTCAGGAAACGTTAGTGAAAATGCAGCTCTGGTATAAATTGAATAATAAAATTCCTGGTCATATTTTGCCATAAATAGAGGTTTGGGAATTTGTCATTCACCTTATTTAAAATTCAGGAATATTAAAGCTACAGAATTCTCTCATTATAGAAGTAATAGAATTCTAGCTATTATAGAGTTAGGGTAATTTAAGTAGCTATAGAATGCATTATATCTGTAAGTGGAACATCTGTATGAAATGTCCACCTGCTAAAATACTACACAGTGTACTTTACAATCAAATGTACTTAATCATTTTAAGATGTCTTGTAATGAAGGCTTATCGGGAATAGCATTTTGAACACAAATACTTTTAGGAATTAAAACCTCTCCTTTAAATGAAATTTCATTGCCTTGTTTACCCTTGTTGATTAATAAGCAATCCGTTAACTGTTAGGATGGCCCAGTTGTGCCAATGAAAATAGACTAGTAATTCAGCTATGTTTGTGGATTTAATCATCATTTCTCTTGAAAGATTTAAAAAAAAAAAGTCTTTTGCACACTTTCCATAGGCAAAGATATATGTTTTTCGATGTCTTTACTGATGTTTTGCTTCAGACTTGCAGCTTCATATTATTGATCAAGCACAGGACTAAAATGCTCTTTTAAGTTACATTTCTAAGTGTAAATTCAATTTTTTAAAGAAACTGTGACAAGGAAATCTAGACGTGGGATTCACTTCTATAGAATGTTGTTGTTTTGCTAATAAAATTTAGGAAGGTAGATCCTGATTTTTTATCAGTTAATGTTTATGGACAGCTTTGAGATATGTAGTGTCCTTTTTTTTTGTTTATTATCATTAACTGGAAGTTTAAAGGCAAACACCCTGCCTTCAAAAAAGGTGATAGTTCAGATTTTCTCATGGGGTCATACAATTTCTTCTGTGACATGCCACAGAGGGAAACAGATGTTGGCAAGTTACAATTTAAGTTATCTGGAAAGCTCTCACGTGTACAGCACGGACCTGTTAAATTCAGGAGGAGTACAACCCTATGAAAATAGTTGAATACTTGAACCATGCAATAGTATCAAAGTATAGGGTCCCAGAAGCTGGGCTGAAGCAGTCATCCTCAGATGCATTTCTGCCTTCTGTACCCCAGCTTCATAGATTTTATTATTAACATACATTAGGAGTTAATATAATTGTGAATTGATATTGAATGACATTAGCGCATAATCATGGATAAAACCATGCTTGAAAGCACCCCATGCCATTAACTGCTTCCGGGTGGTATATCTCTCTAGTTGAGGCATGTGAATTATTTATACAGTGAGGCCCCGCGTATTCCCGGTCTGCTATTTGCGAGCTTAGGTATTTGCAGGTAATTTTTTCCGCGAGCTGTGCGACCTCGGCGCATGCCCAGAACATACCGGGACCCCAGTAGGCTCAGCCCCTGGTCTCGCCGCTCATGCTGCAAGCACAGCTGGCCCCCCGCCTCGGATTTCTGGCATAGAACTAACCCTGGCCCCCATCAAGTTTCAATATTAGGGCTTAGCAATTGTCACCCATCGTCTAGTTTATATCAGACTGCATTCTCAGTAGCACTAGAATCAGTATGATGAAATAAATGCAGTGAATTACTCATCTTCAAGGATGATACAGTTACCACAGTATTCCTACATTTACTTGAATATGGAACTACCCTGAAAATATTTTGTGATAACAAAAAACATCTAAAGAATTGTATACTGAATTTTCTTTTTTCTTAATGTTTCTCCTGTGACAGCATGCATATGACGCATAATTTCTTTTGGGTTTTTTTTTCTAAAAATATACATATTTTCATTGCATGGCTACAGTTTTCTCCCTCTTATTTTCCTAGAGAAATTCTGAAGCTGATTACTGTAAAGGTGACTCATTTCAGATGTGTCCCAGTCAAACAAAAATAAAGCAAGAACAAACCAGTCTACACTATTATACTTCAAGCATTATTGAGACAGTTAGTTTTGTATGGCATTTGTTTGAAGAAGACAGAATGTAGTGTTAATTCTTCTGTGCTATTAAGGCTGTATTTATCTGAAAATAAAACACTAAGCTTTGACACTAAATTATGGGACTTTATGGAAGAGCTGAAAAAAATATTGTAGGACAGAGATTGGGCGCCATTAAACATTAGATAACAGTTAACATTTCGATTTGCAAAGTATTCCATGCTGACATCTGTTGTTTGTCTATCCTGCAGTCTCTATGCTGTGAGATCAAACAGAGACGCCGTGGGGTAGCCTCTGTGCTGCGATTATGCCAGCACCTCCTGGATGATCAGGAGACTTGCAACCTAAATGCAGATCACCAGTCTATGCAGCTGATAATTGTAAACCTTGAGAGAAGGTGGGAAGCCATTGTCATGCAAGCTGTCCAGTGGCAAACAAGGCTGCAGAAGCGACTGGAAAAAGACTCGGTGAGTGATGCTTGTTTTAAATCAAGGGATTTCATTCTTCACAAGAGACACTTTCCAGTATGAGACAAACACCTCTATCTCCAAGTGTTTTCTTCTGGCTGAAGATGCCATTCCTAGTGTTTACCACCAAGTGAATCTTCAGTTTTTCATAATGCATTGTATTCTATGGACAAAATTGATTAATGATATAAACTCACAATATACATATTCTATTAACTGGATATTTAATCTCATCACATTTGATGTCATCAAGCAACAAAAGCAATCTTATTCTGGTGCTAAATTGCTCAGTACATAACAGAATTGGGCCCAGAGACATATTACCCCACTTGTAAACATATTTTAGAAAAAGTATTTCCTGTGTAACTAAGACTGGTTTTAATTAGCATGTCAGCACTAGATGTGTATTTCACATAGAACGTCATGGGTGTGTGATTAGTATACAGTCCTGTGTTATTTGAATATAAGTAAAATGCAGTCATTTGCTTTTATCTCAGGGAAATGATTCCTAAGAGGCAAAATAACCCTGTTTAAACCATCCATTAAGTGGCATTAATTAGATTGGTTTTCTACAGCATAAAAATATATTAAAAAGCAGGGGGAACAAAATAATCCCTACAGTAACACCACTGACTCTAATGGATGAATTGCCTCAGCATGTTTTGTGCTACTATCATACTACTGAAATCTGTATACTGCAGCAATGATAATCCTATGTAGTTCATACAGTGAAGAGCCTTGATGAGATTTGGGAACAAGTGACTTAAATTTTTGGGTTTATACCAAGCAAAGTGAAAGAAGAAATGCTTGACACTTACATCCTTCCTAACAATTATCTGACTAACAGTGAAATACTTCTTTTGACTTCTTTTTGTTAAAGTCTCTTTACATTACAGAAGCTGTAATTCTCTGGTTCAGTTATGACACTATAATACAAAGATATATAAGGCATTGTTCAGAAACACTAGCAGTTCCTGAATGAAAGTACTATTAGTCTAAACACGTTAAGAAATGGTGAGTAAGTGATGAGGATGCTGTGGACAAGTGAACCGCTGAAGATAGTAATAATTGCCTACCTGCCTTTATTGAAAGTGATAACCTAGGAGTGCTCCTGTACCTGTTTGGTTTACTGGCTGTTTTGCTTTAGGTATTGAGATAGAAATGGGACTTGATAAAGGAAGAGGTTTGAATAGATTGTCAGGACAAGTTAATAGGGGTATCTCTCTGTATGAGGCAACACAGAAGAAAGACATCATTAAAAAGCAGACATAGTTTCAATGTCAGTTTTATAAGCATGAGATTAGTCACCTGACAATACAAAAAATGTGGATAATTGAGCAAAGTCTGTTAAGCCATCACAAGCTTGATCTGGTTGGAAGAAGTGTAAAAATGGTGAAGCTAGATGAAGGGTATATAGAAAAGAAAATATTATTTTTCTGCCTTTCTTTATACATCTGTGTGCAGAGAGGCAAGTACAAACTGAAGAGGAATGCTATTGGAAACAACCAAGATCAACAAATAGCTTCCATTGCATCACCAGCAGAAAAATGTCAAATCTTAATGATGCTGAAATTCGTCTCAAAGACCTAGTGAAAGCCATAGATGTCACAGCTGATGGAGATTACCAGAGGGAGAACAGTCATACTGAGAAAGCATGAGGAAACAAGGAGATCTGACGAGGAAAGAAGAAGAGTTACATTTTGTGTTCAGTTTATCTCCTTCAGTTTTAAGAAGGAGATATTTAAAAGACAGACAGAAGAGTGCAGTTAGATGAAAGAGGTTTGTTGGAGTCCTCTGCCCAGATGGGAACCTTGGTATCTGATTGTATGTTAACATCTAAAAAGGAGAAAGGGAAGCAGGTAAAGTAAAAGACTTGTTCAAATCTAGTGAGAAACAGAAGATGAAGAAAAAACGATTAACAAAAAAACAGAGAGTGGAAGCAAGAACAGGTAGCCAGTGAAGGATACATAGAAGCTCTATGAACTTCCAGAGATCAGGTTAGAAAAGATAAAGCCCTTAAAGGATTAAATCTTGCCAGGGACATGAAGGGCAACAAGAAATGCTTCTATAGGTACATTGATGATAATAGAAAGGCTAGATTGGTTTTCTCAATGTAAGAAAGCTCTTAGAGAATGTCCGAAGGAGGGCAACAAAGAGCTCACTTGATCTGTTCAACCTGGAGAAGAGGAGACTGAGGGGAGACCTCATTGCAGTTACAAGTCCCTTGAGAAGGGAAAAGGAGGGGCAGACACTGATCTAGTCTCTTTGGTGACCAGTCAGAGAACTTAAGGGAATGTGAAGTTGTGTCAGGGGGCGTTTAGGTTGGCTATTGGAAAAAGGTTCTTCACCCAGAGAGTGATCAGAACACCAGAGCCTGCTGGAACAGGCTCCCCTTGAAGCATCAAGCCTGACAGAGTTCAAGAAATGTGTGGATGACACTCTCAGGCACATGGCATGACTCTTGGTTATGGCCCTATGTGGGGCCAGGCATTGGACGTAATGATCCCTGTGGTCCCTTCCACCTCATCATATTCTGTGGTTCTGTGCTGGTCTTCTATGTGTTGGACTTGTGTAAAGTGTCTGACACTGTCCTGCACAGTATCCTTGTCTCTAATCCTCAGAGACATGAATTTAACAAAAGGACAACTCAGTGGATAGGGAATTGGCAGAATCATTGTACTCATGGAGTTGTGGTCAATGGCTTGATGCCCAAGTGGAGACCAGTGAAAAATGGTGTTCCTCTGGGATCAACATTTTTAGTGTCTTTGTTGGTGATGTGAACAGTGAGATTGATGGTACTCTCAGCAAGTTTGCCAGCCACCTCAAGCTGAGTGGTGCAGTTGACCTGCTGTAGGGAAGGGATGGCATCCAGAGGTACCTTGACAGACTTGAGCATTAGGTCTGTGTGAATCTGATGAATTTCAACAAGGTCAAATGCAAGGTCCCTCAAGTGAGTTGGGGCGATCCAGAAACAAATACAGGTTGGCCATAGAATGGATTGAGAACAGCCCTGGGTAGAGGCAGAACACAAAGAGGAAGTAAAAAAATGATCTAGAGAGCATAAAAATCCAAGGAATTAATTTGTTGAGAATCTGTTAAAGTGAAGTCAAAAGTAAACCAAAAGTGGTAAAACAAAGATTGTGAGAAAATGATAAAGAAATTTCAGTGGAATTAAAAGAAAAAAAAAAAGAATTAGTGAGGATCCAGAAAGAAGCTTCAGAGGAAATGTAGGTAGGAGTTTTAAACAATAGATTACATTTAAATGAGAAGAAAGTCAAGAAATTAAAGACAAAAACCGTCTCAACAGTTGCAGAGAGTTTTGATGATCATGAGTCAGAGATAGCAGGAAATGCAAACAGAAATAAGAGAATTCATCAATTAAATAGACCAGGCATGTAAATGGGTTAGAAGATGCGAATGGGTTAGAAGATGAGACTGAGGAATAGAAAATATTGATAAAAAAAGAAAAAATAGCAGTAAACATTTTTAATTCTCTTGCAAAATGCTGGCTATATTTTTGTGATACAGTCAGCCCTCATGCAGTTCGGCCCCCCATATTGCGGGTTCAATGTAGGAGAGCCGTTTTACAGCTGCACATGTGTGACCTGCCACTGCGGTGGTGGTGGTGGCTGCGGCGGCGGCCGCGGCAGCAAAACAGGCAGTGGTGGTGGCTCAGGTGGCAGGAGGGGTGGCACGGGTGATGGCGGTGGGGGCGGCTGCGGCAGCCGCCATTCAACGCGGAAGTCGGGCTACGCAGAACCCAGTTAAGACCAGTTCGCGTTATAGGAGAGCCAACTGTAGTTCAATTTTTGGAATATTTTTAGTCAAATTACCAGTATATTGAAGTAAGAGCTCTAGTGTTCTAGCAATATTTGGCTAGTGCTACCCAAAATATTTAATGATCAGACCAGCAGTGGAAAAAACAGTTGAATGGAGAGATGGGCAGGCTCCAACAGTATGAGGTTTAACAAGACTAAGTGCCAGGTTCTTCACTTCGGCCATAACAACCCCATGCACCACTATCAGCTGGGGGAGGAGTGGCTCGAGACTAGTGAAGTGGAGAGAGACTTAGGTGTACTGATTGATAGGAAACTCAGTATGAGCCAGCAGTGTGCCCAGGTGGCTAAGAAGGCCAATGGCATCCTGGCCTGCATCAGGAACAGTGTGGTCAGTCGGTCCAGGGGGGTTGTCCTNAATTTTGGAGCTTCAGAAATAAGCATGAAATATTAGCAGCAATCAAACAAAAAAATAACTCTCAAAAGCCAGATTTTTTTTTGTTAAAGGCTGTGTATCTATTTGGTTTATAACAGCCCAACAGAGATTGCACTAGGTTCCAACTGTGTAAATTGCCACAAAGGTGATGGACTGCCTTTTTAATCTACTGTAGTGGGTTGACCTTGGCTTGATGATAAGAGCCCACCAAGCTACTCTATCACTCCCCTTCCCAGCCAGACAGGGGAGAGAGAGTAAGAAGAAAAACAACTCATAGGTTGAGATACAGCAGTTTACTAAAGCAAAAGGAAAAATGCACATGCACAAGCAAAGTGGAAAATAACAAGATTTCATCTCTATTTCTCATTCACAAGCACTGTGTGGTTACTCCCTGGCAAGGAAGGCTTCAGCCCATGTGATCGTCTCTTAGCAGGCAACTGTTGTAGACAATGAATGCCCTGCCCCCTGCCCCTTCCTTCTCCTTCACTTAGCTTTTATATCTGAGTTGATGTCATATAGTATGGGATATCCCTTTGGTTAGTTTTTAATGAGCTGCCCCGCCTGCTCTTTCCCCTGATAGGCAAAGGAATGTAATAGTGCTGATGCTGTGCTCGGCAGTAGCCAAAACACTGCTGTGTTATCAACATCCTTCTATCTACCAATGCTGCGCACAGCACTGTGAGGGCTGCTATGGGGAGATGAACTCCATCTCAGCCAGACCCAATACATCTAAACATCATTCTGTTGTAGTAAATATGTGTCTTCAATTTGAAAGAAGTTCCATGTGTGAGGTATCTTAGAGAGTGTTGAACAGACGTCCAAGTTGCTGTAGTGTATTATTCTCTTAGAGTGAGGAAAGATCCTCAGCTGCTGTTAGGAAAGCAGTTTGCTGCTTGTACCTGCAGTTACTGTAAATAAACTCTTAAGAGCTAATTAGAGCTTGGTGGTGCTCTGGCAGCAGGAGCCAAGTCTTGTGTTTCTGTTTGGGATTGCAATCGATCAGGAGTTGAGGCATTGTGCGTTTATGAGTACGGCATCTTTCTTGTTCTCTGGATGCTTGGAACTTCACAAGGTGCATGCTGCTTTGTTCCCACTTTGCCTGAGGTAGTCTGAAGTTATTTGCTGGGCTGAATTGACTTTCACTGGCCGGGGGTGTATCATTCTTTCTGCTGAGAAATAGCAGCCATTTGGAGAGATCATGATGCTCATCTAATTTTCATCGTGGTTCTTTTGTTTTGGAACCTCTAATCTTAAACTACATATGATTCTTTGAAGTATGTTAGTATCACAAATGTTTTCATGTTGATAAAACTATCTGTATTCTCGACATTTAAATATGCCCCAGCCACTGCAGGATTCATGTTTCTTTGACTTTCCTGTCCTGAACTGGCATGTTCTAACCTTCCTTTTCACTCAGTTCCTGTGCAGTCACTTCTTGGGTAAGTACCAGAACCATTTTTTCTGCTTCCCTATCTCTCTGTATTTGATGGTGTGCCAGTCTTGGCACACAAACTGTATCCCTTGGTAACAAGTTTTTATTTGTGGTTGCCCACAAAATACTGTAATTTATGAAAACAAATGAGATGTTTTTATACCCTCGTGACATCTAACTCATTCATGGCATCTGACTTGCTGACAGTAAATAAGATACCCCAGATGATTATCTAGCCTCAGTACAAGAGTCAATTTCATCTTCTACTGTCTTCTTAATTTGTGTGCTGAGATCTTCCTTTGTCTTCTTGCTGCTCCTTTTTACATTCAGTCACTTATCTGGGCCACTTAAAGCATTAAAAAGATACTCTGGAATTAACCACAGAAAGCTTTTATGTTTCTTTTGAATTGTTTGTATTCATTGATGGATTTCAGCAATGTTTAATTTTGCTCACCTTTTGCAACAGGAGGCACCATAATTCTACAGATAACAAGATATGAACATGCATTTCAAGCACTTAAAATCTGGCAAAAGTTGTCTTTCTCATAAACAAAAAGTTCTGTCGAGAATGTGAAATTATCAATAAGAATCACTCCAGGTGAATGAAATGTGGTTAGATTCTGTGGGTTTGTCTGGCTATATAGAATAAATTTTTCATTCAATGGGAAAAACAGAGAATACTGGAAGCAGTCCTGTTATGTTTCAGCAAAAGAGGATTTTATCTCCCCCATCTGTTTGCTTGGTTTTGGTTTGTTTTTTGTTGTAAATTCTTGTCATCCAGATTTATCATTTCACATTTTCCTAATGTAATGCTACATAGCCCCTAAATTTTAACCTCATAATTACACATATGCCTAATAAGACCCTGCTAGCGATCATCTGAAAAGAAAAAGAAGTCTATCTGGCAATTGCAATAGAAATAGTAACAATCTTTAGTTGTATAAACTCAAAATTGTCATCTAAATTCTTGCTCAACATCTGAAGAAGCTATAATTCACTATGTACTTTCCCTTAGAAAGTCTTATCTATGTGAAAGATTGAACATCTGAGTAATTACAGACCTGTT
The DNA here is from genome assembly GCA_013390025.1 of Pitta sordida. Taxonomy (NCBI): domain Eukaryota; kingdom Metazoa; phylum Chordata; class Aves; order Passeriformes; family Pittidae; genus Pitta; species Pitta sordida. Next base: position 87,061 of record WEKX01008697.1, read on the forward strand.
AGCCTGACCTCAGTCCTGGACAAAGTCATGGAACAGACAGTCCTGTGTGCTATTATGAATGCTATTAGAAGCATTTTATGTTCGGTTAGGAACTGGTTGGATGGAGGAGCTCAGAGAGTGTTGGTGAATGGTGCCACATCCAGCTGGCAGCCAGTCACTAGTAGAGTCCCACAGGGATCAATCAGTGTGAGGCCCAACACTGTTCAACATCTTTATTGATGATATGGATGAGGGAATCGAGTCCATCATCACCAAGTTTGCGGATGATACCAAGCTGGGGGCAAATGTTGAACTGCTGGAGGGTGGGAGGGCCCTTAAGAGGAACCTTGACAGACTAGAGAAATGGGCAGGCTCCAATAATACGAGATTTAACAAGACTAAGTGCCCGGTACTTCACTTTGGACATAACAACCGCATGCNGCTTGGGAGTTGGACTAGATGATCCTGTGGGTGCCTTCCAGCTCAGAATAACCTGTGACCATGTGAACAGTTAAAAAAGGATTTGAGGCAGACTCAGTCATGGTTGTGCCCATAATTTTACAATTGTTTTTATGATTAATTACAATTAATTAAAGTGAAAATATTTTTTTCTGCATTTTAAAAACATCTTTTACTCTGTCAGTGGTATGTTAACACTAAGTTATATGTTTAGCCTCAGTTTATTATTCCAACTGCTACCGATGTTCACAGTTGTGTATGTCCTGTCTAGGTCAGATGTATTTCTATATAGAAAACTACAATGAGGTGACCATGGAAATTCACTTTTCTGGGACTGCTTTACCAACACATACTAGAGTATACAAAACTATGGCTGGGAGAGATACTACTGGAGTTTCTAATAGATTTTACTTAAGTTGCAATTCAATATCCCTGCATTTTAGTGTGTGGAGAAACAGCTTTTTTTCCAGACTCCGCATTCACTGAATGAGAAACTTACCTGTTTTATGAAGCAGACAATTTCTTATTCAATTGAGAGAGCTAATTATTGAAGGGACAACATTATTCATGCTTTTAAAAAGGAGATTTTCAGCTAAGGCAATTTGGGTTAAAGTGCTGTAATTCTCACTATGTCCTGAAAATGTCTGAAATATTCATTTGTCTGATAACAAAGTTCAGTACTATACAACAGGAAAAAAAAGAGAAAATTATTTATCTTGTTCTTTTGGGTTGTCTTACATGTACACTATACTGTATGTCCGGCAATCCCCCATCTGTATTGGCTTGAAAGTATGCTGTACATCCAGCCACATAATTGAAAATAATAAGGCCACAATAAATGGGATAGCCTTGGGGTATAACACCCAAGGGATTGAATTGGTGTTGCTTTGCATCAATGTCCATGCATCATGGTAATTGAGGTAACATAACCAATTACCACATTTTAATTAGAGTTGTAAGGACTTGGGAAAATTTGCAATGGTGAGACAGCTCTCACTTGAAAAAAAAAAAAAAAATAAAGGCACTTCTCTCTTTTCCACAAGCTTGTTTCTTAGGAGTTAAGGAGCCTGCTTAAAGTGCTGGTTAGGATTTTTTTCCCAACGTCCTCTTGGTTTTCTTGTTTATAATGAACTTGTAAAAGCATGTTGTTAAAAAATGCTGCATTGCTTCTGCTCTTGTGTCTTTACCTTTGTTTTTCTATTTATCTGTTTCTGTCATGCTTTCTGGAAAAGAAAACAGTTTTTCACAATGCTAGGCATGGTGTCTCCCTTTTATTTCTCTATATTTACTTCACTGGTGCAATATTTTTTCAACCTATGGAATGACACTTGTTCTAAGCTTAAAAAAACACACACAAACCTCCATCCTTCAGGAGTAAAATATGAATTTGTCCTTGTTCAGTTATTTGGTAGATAGGTTCACTAAACAAAGTTTCTTATTTCATCATAAACCATTATTTTGCAACATGAGATCTAGCTAAAAGTCTTGCAACAAATTTAGAAGTTTGTCAAGCGTGTTTAGCACAGGAAAGTACTGAGAGATGGTTAACTAAATTCGCTGATGAGGGCACACTATATTTTGTAAAGTGCTGAATACCTATTGCACCTATGGCACGAGCCATTACAAATTATTTAATAAGATATGTTTGAACCTTTACAGATTGGGTTTTTTCATTATCATTTTCATTATCAAGTACATGATTTTTGTTTTGATATTGGACAACTTTTATATAGGATATGACAGTACAGTCTTCATGGCTTGCATTTTTTTCTGTCATTCATCTTGTTTTATTCATGTTTCAACACTAAAGACTTCTCACTTTGGTACTGCCTTAAAATATTTATGTTTTTAAGTTGATGGATGTTTGATTTTAGAGTCTGTAATGTGATGCACCATCCTCATACTCAAGGTATGTATGTTTTTGAACTTCTGGGTTGCATTGCATTTCTGAGCTGTGACATGGAGCAATTACCTGTCAGATCTAAAATGGTGAACAGAGGTCTAGATTTTTCTTGAGCTTTAATTGAAGATAGGTAATATGCCCCACATTCTTGCAAAAAATTCTGTATTTCTTGTCATTTTCTTGAGGACCAGCTGTAGCTATGATGGGACCCATTATGGCAGTACACAGAGTCTGAATAATCTAACAAAATGAAGCTGGTAAAATACTTATTGTTTAGCTGATCTTAGTAAAAAAAATCCAGACTCAATCAATTTTAGTCAAAATTCAGATAAATGCTCTGTTATATTCTTGAGAAAGTCTCCTGGGTGGTCAAATACAGTTTTAGGTTTTTAGAATGAATAGAAAGAATAAAAGAAATATGTACATTTGTGTCTTTCAGCAGAGGGCTCTACTCCATTCACAGAATCACAGAATCAGTAAGGTTGGAAAAGACCTTAGAGATCATCAAGTCCAACCTATCACCTGTTACCTAATCTAATCTAGTCAAACCTGTTACCTAACCTGACCTGTTGCCATCCTACTACCAACACATCATCCTACCTNTCAGAGACTGACAAACTTTCTGCCACAACTAATAGTATAATATAACAATCATGGGGTGAAATACATTATTGAACACTTTCCCTGACTCTGGCAGACACTGTCATGTTTTCTCATGGTTTTGTTAAGTAATAGGAAGTTAAAACTCATGACTCCAACCAAACCAGACAAAGTCCAGACCTCTGAGAGAGTGAACCATCTGAGAGGGAGTCATCTGAGCTCACTGCCACCAAGCAAAACATTTAACTGTTGCTCTAACTTAAATCACCTGGTGGACACTTTAGTTGTTCGTTGGATTAGACAAAAAGAGGCTAATGATTAATCCAGACTCCAGATTTCACATTCTCTGTTAAAACATAGTAAACCTGAGCTCTCTCTCTGGAGAGGTTGGAAAGTAAAGGTACATAATGTTCTCTAGAGTCACAGAAGATGTTTTGGGAATAGGCTGAGTTGTTAAGGTTGAGAGCTAATGTAATCACTGATTATACTTTGCTGCTTTCATGACCTCTATTCTTTTTGGTTAATGAAATGAAGGACTTACTAGAAAGTTTTCAAGTGAAACACAGTTTCAGTAGGGACAATGGTAGTAACAGGCTCTTCTGTGAAGCATCTTTCAGTGCAGTTTACCTTTCCTTCAGAAAATGAACAGTCTGAAGCAGAGAGAGTAGTTCAGCATCCTTGTTCTTTCAGTCCTTTAATTGTGTACTGAAATTTCCAGGCATACAAGATCCCCTGCTAATGTTGATGCTGTTGATTACATATGCATTTTTAGTTTGTATAATAATCACAGAATCACAGAATCACAGAATCAGTAAGGTTGGAAAAGACCTTAGAGATCATCAAGTCCAACCTATCACCCATTACCTAATCTAATCTAGTCAAACCTGTTACCTAACCTGACCTGTTGCCTCCTACTACCAACACATCATCCTACCTACCTACATCCTACCTACATCATCCTAATGAAAAATACTAGAACATTTCTTGTAGCTCATTCAACCACAGTCCTACAGTAGCAAGTTTCAGCCATAATCCGCCTCAGCTGGACTCAACTTACTTTGAGATACATATTTCTCATCTGAAACTCCTTGTTAATCTGCAGAAACATTTAGTGGTTTTGCCCTTTCCAGGGTACCCAGCAACCTTTTAAGAAGAGACTTGAAATTTACTTTTTATTGTTGGTATGAGCATAGGAAGATAAATTAAATTGCATTAAAAGTAAAGAGTTATTTTAATAATCAACTGCTGCAACACTTATTTCAAGTCCTCTATGATTTAAATTTTTATTTTGTTTTTGATGAAGCACACGGTTTTTCTGTGCAATATTTGAAATTCACAGATTCACAGGTTATTCTGAGTTGGAAGGGACCCACAGGATCATCTAGTCCTACTCCCAAACGCATACCCACCCAGGGATCAGGCCCACATTCATTTACTTAATTAGAAGACAGGTTTCTTTCCAGACTGGGAACGCTTCATAGTGGCTGCTTGTAGTTTTAAACAAAAAAGGCTATGAAAGCAATATAAATGGAGCAGATGTTTCCCAGTATTATTTTAACCCAAATATGGATGCTTGATCATGCATAACTACTGTCCACAGCTCATTTTACAGGGAAAACGTGACTTATTCAAGGCAGGAAATATCATGATCACAAACTGGGTACCTGATGTTAGAATTAGCTCAAAGCATAGTGTCTGAGTTAAGGGAAATATGAACACCATAAACTTGTGATTTTTAAATTAATTTAATGACTTCTTGCTCTGCATCTCTAATGACATCAGTTCTGTAAGGAATGGTGAGTGTAATTGAAACTAATTTTCAGGTATTTTGTTTCAAGAGTTCTCAAACAAAATAGTTTTTAGAAAAAGAGGGAGTAATCTTATTTTCTGACAGGTTATACAGCAGTTATTTCCATCTTACAAGGGCCTTCCTGTATTGGATACTCGGGCCACAATCCTTATGCCACTATGGAAATGTATTTGCAGGATCTTCAGGAAGTACATGGATAATCAGTATCTTATTGTTCACTATTATAGGATGTTCTAGGAGCTGCATCATCTCTAAGCAGACAGGAATACAATTAAAAACTGTTTTAAAATTAAATGATAATACATGAGGTACAATTATTTTACTTTTTTCTTAACATGAAAAAGGTACCCAATGAAACGATCAGGCAAGAGGTTTAAAACCATCAAAGTGGAATACTGTTTTCATGCAATGCATAATAAAAGTGAAATTTGTTCCTACAGGATGTAGAGGATAGCAAAAATTACAAATGTGTTCAGTTACTAATTAGACTAGTTAAGGAAGGAGACATCAATTAATGCTTATTAAATTCCAACTTCTATTTGTTTGAGGGTGTTTTAAACTTTTCCATAAACCTACAGCAGTAGCCACTGCAGGAGATGGACTCAGCTGAATGGACTGCTGATCTCAACTAAAATGACAGATGTTCTTTGAAAGCACATGAACTTGCAGATTTGAAGGCCTACGTATACTACATGTATGGTGAAGAGGTTTTACAGTATGCTACGAGGGTTTTCATTATACTTTGAGGGGATTTTTCCTATTTCCAAAGACTGGGATGTGGCCATTTAGGTAGCCTGCCTTCACCAGAAGAAAACTTTCAAAAATGTACCCATTTAACTGTGGGTACAAAGACGTTTCAGGCATATTTTTCTGTAAAATATACAGAAAATATAATACATGCATCTACTTGATATTTAAATATGTACATATGTTTATGTCAGAGGTAGTATAATATGCATCAAATAATAAAATGTAAATTGTGAGCAATGACGATCTTAATTTCACTTCTCCTTACATGTTTGTGTCATCCTTGTAGATCTAATCCAAGTCTTCATGTCTGGTGTGTGCAGCAATATGTAAATTCCCTAGCCAGCTGCAGTAAGCAGTGTTTGTTTATTTTATTTCTTTTGGCCTAGCATGTACCTGAATTTCTGCCAAAAATGTAGCTGCTTCAGGGAACACTGTTCAAGTCAAAGGAAGTTTTGAAAGGAAACATGTATCATAAGTCTTTACTCTGGAAGAGTAAAATCAAATGAAGATTTCTATTCATAAAAAACTATATTAATGTAAAATAATGAGTTTGTAAAATACAATGAGCAAACAGAATCTTTTTAGAACATTGTTTTCATTAGCTTTGTAAATAAGAATAAAATACTATCAGACTGGGGTTTTTTTATATGGAGAAAGTGCAACTAAAACTAGTGAAACGTGGAAATATAAAGTTTAAGAGAAATTATTTTAAAGTGGCATATTAATCTCCCCTAACACATATCATTTAAATGCATTTAAATTTAGAAAGTAGTGATGTTTAACTGTTAAAAAATTGCATTAATGATGCGTAGAGCTATCTACTTATACTGGCAGTCCTTTCAGTCTGCCATTCTGACACTTCCTTTTTTATCCAGCCAGCTAATTTCCCCTCTTTTGTGAAGAGTGACTGTTTTCACAGTAGTGCTTACCCAGCAAGCCTCCTCATTGTTTCATGGTTAATTATCTTCTCGAGCTTCACCTTCTCGAGTGCAGAGAGAAAGATTGGGCCTCCTCACATCTGTAATGAAAGCCAGGATTTAGAGGTTCACTTTCTGAATAAAAGCAGTCTCTGATCTACAAACAAATAAATGAGTTGCTAAACTTTATGGAGTCACAGCTCATCTAGCAGGTTTACTGAACAATTCTGAAAGAGCCTTTATTCTAAAAATCCTTTTTGATTTTTAAAAGGGGAAGAATATTTTTCATTGTGAAACCAAATGCATAAACTGTTCAAAAATTTCTAAGTATTACACAAATGGTACATGTCAAACATTCAGTTTCAGTACAAACCTGAGCTGTTACATTAAAGACTTTGAGCTTTATTAACAATAGTTCTACTACTACTGTTAATACTAATAGTTATTATACCACTTTGTAAACTCTTTGTATTCATTGGACATTTTGTGCCTCACCAGCACTGAAAATAGTCATTGCGCATAAGCTTGAATCTTCAGTCTATGTTTCAATTTGAACCCAAGTTTAAACTGTGTTGCATTTAAAATAGACTCACCCATAACAGAAGAAAGTTTAATAATTGCAATATAGTGATTTTGTAGGAGTGAGCTACTCCTAATTTTAATTTTGTACTCAGACAGACTAAGGCAGAGATATAAACCTCTCATAATGATAAGATATAGTTCTTACTTTGTTTTCTTCTAAGTGAATTTCTACGAAGTATGCTTATATTAAATAATTTCTCCAGTGACGATCCCAAAATGTGCCCGTAATACTACTACCTGAGACTTTGCATAGGACCTATTCAGTATACTAGCTTAAACTGAAAACTCCATTCCTTTTTTTCCAGCCAGCTCTAGAGCTGTGTTGGCATCTAATACACACAGAGGGAGCTATAAGCATCACTTACCAGTGATGGAGAGGAGAAAAAAATCTGAAAGTTCAGGGATGAGATGATCTTAGTGAAAGAGCTCTGCTCTGCCTGGGAACCTCTTATATTTGGAGATGGGAACAGTGTTTCTGTATTGCAACATTTGAAGAGAAGCTTTTCTTAAGTGTAGACAGTGTAGTGGCAGAGTGGTTGTACTGTTGTAGCCTCAAGGTGCTTACCACTATAATTTTTGATTATTCGCCAGAACTCTCTGCCATTTATTGTCAACTGTGTTGTTTAACATAAGACTTGGAAATCCATAGGTAGGCAGACTGTGCAAGCACTTACAGCATGCAGTATTCTTCTAGCCTTTGACTTAACAATAGCTGCTTATTAACTTCCCCCAGTCAATATCCCAAATTTACAGATGGTGAATCAATGACTTCAGGAAGTGCCTGAACTGAGATTAAAAAGAAATTGTGTTGAACATTTAAATAAGGGGGGAAAGAGTCTGTTCTCTTTGATAACATGAATTAGGCTAAATTTGGTGGTTTCTCGACTGATTCAGGAGGAGAAGAAACTGATGATATAGATATTTTTCATGTGGTCCTGTTATTCATAAATAATAGATAAAGGCTCCCATTACAATATGCAGGAAGAATTTTTATTCAGAAATTCATGCGTCTCTCTTCCAGCTCTTAGTAAGAAAACTTTCCTTGTAGGTTTCTCCTAAGGTCAAGGTCCTAAGGGCTTGTGTCCTGCTCTTTTATATCTTTTGTCTATCTGTTTCAGTGGTGATTCTCACTCTGTAGCATTTTTAACAAACACTCATTTCTGCTGAAATACAGCTCTTAAAAACGCCGTGATTCCAGATGCCCTGATATTCCTGTTGTAGGTTGGAGTAGATTATTTGGTTTACTAAGTCTATCCATAGTGTCCACTGGGTTGTTCTGGTTTAACTGAGAGTACAGTGTTAAAGGAGTACCAGTTCCAATGTAAGATACTAATTTTAAAGTATTTTTTATCATTATGCGGACCTCTTAACTAGTACAAGGACAAAGGAATAATGTTTTTATTCTGCTAATGTAGCTTAACTAGTACAACTTTGTTTATGAGTCTCTGAATGCAGAATGTAATTGATTTTCTATCAATGAGAGCATTCCACATATGTCCATGTTTTTATGGATATTTTGTCTTAACCATAAATAATGATCTTTAATTGGTCAAATTCTGAGACTTGGCATGGATGAACTCCCACCAACTTGCACGGGCATGTTTCTGAAGTAGAGTGTCAGGATTTGCCCTCTTCTGAATGAGGTGTGCATGGCAACATTTTGGATTTAGATAAAGCTAGGAATGTTTTTCTAAGAGTTTCTTAAAGGCCTCGTGCTAGACTCCTGGACAAAAAAACCCACATATATTTCTCTGAGGTAAAGGTGAGATCGAAATGACATTCAAGGGCAAAAAATCCCGTCATGTAACCTCCTGACAGATGAAAAGAAAGCTACAAAGCAGTAAAAACAACAGTCAGTAAAATATGCCTTGTAGCCAGGTTTTCTTATCAGAAAAAAGCAAAAAACAACAAAAAAAGCCAAATACAGAATCACACACAGAATCACAGAATATTATGAGTTGGAAGGGACCCACAAGGATCATCTAGTCCAACTCACCATCTAACACCCGTACAGAGACCGAGAGCACATCGCAGAGCATAACACCAACCTAGATCCCTCACAGTCTAGCAGGCCACTCCGAGCCGGAAGGGGCCCAGCGTCATCCAGCCCTACACCCCCCGGCTAGACCATGTCACTAAGCTCCTCGTNTTTTGGAATATAGGTCTGTGATTGTAAGCCTGTTTGGATGACAATATTCATCACGGCTAAGCTTCGCAAATGAAGATAGAAGAAGAGCTCTACCCACGCATGCTACAAGCACACTGATGACTAAAAAGGCTGATGTGCGATAGACAAGTCTGGGTACAAAAGGCACAGCGAAAGGTCTCCTTAGGCAGTATTAATAAGGCACGGTTCTTTCTGCATTGTCTTTTCTCCTCAAGACTAATTCTTCGTGAGCCTTCAAAGGAGGCATTAGTGTTATGGATGGTGTGTCTCCATGTCTCCTCATTTGAGGCCAGAGTGGGCCACTGATGTTAGTCAATATGACCAAGTCTGGGGGGTTGTTTCAGAGATTCCTTGTATCTCCTCTTTGGGGCTCCTTTGTTGCAGCAGCTGGTGGTGAGTTCACCATAAAGCACAATCTTAGGGAGGTGCAATGATCCTCTATCCTGAAAACATGCCCTGCCCAGCGCAGTTGCATTCTTAATAGCATGGCCTCAATACTGGTGACCCCTTCCTGTTCAAGGACAGCAACATTAGTCACGTAATCAGTACAGTGGATGTTTAGGATTGTACAGAGGCAGCGCTGATGGAAGCGCTCAAGGGATCGCAGGTGATGGCAGTAGATGACTCATGATTCAGACCCATATAAAAGAGTAGACAGCACAATGGCTCTATAAACACTAATCTTTGTAATTTTCTTAAGGTGTTTGTTACACCAGACTCTTTTATGAAGTTTCTCTGTATGCCTTTGCTAACCTGTTGTCTATGTCTTTGTCAATCTTACCATCCAAGGAAATTATGCTTTCTAGATAGTTTAACTGCAGGACTGACCTAAGCTCTGATTTACCTATGGTGATATGAGGGTGATGGTAAGGTTCCTGAGGTGTAGGTTGGTAAAAAACTTCTGTCTTCTTCAAGCTGACTTCCAGTCCAAAAAGCTCAGCAGCCTCTGCAAAGCAAGATGTTAAGCTCTGCAGAGCTGTTTCTGTGTGAGCTATGAGGGCGGCATTGTCAGCAAAAAGCAGCTCACGGACAAGGTAATTTAGAGTCTTAGTGTGGGCCTTCAATCGCCCTAAATAAGTTACCATTGGCATGGTATCGTATGTGAATACTGTTATCCTCATTGAGATCTACCATGGCCCTTTGGAGCATCATGCTGAGGAAGATTGTAAATAGAGTTGGTGAGAGAACACAACCTTGTCTGACACCATTAGTTATTGGGAAGGGCTCAGAAAGTGCATCGTCATATGTGACTTGGCCACACTGATCCTCATGTAACAAGATAATAATTTTGAGATACTTGACAGGACATCCTAATCGTTCTAAGATCTGCCACAAGCCTTTCCTGCTCACAGTGTCAAAAGCTTTGGTGAGGTCAACAAAGGTTACATAGAGTCCTTTGTACCACTCCCTAGACTTCTTTTGCAATTGTCTCAGAACAAATATCATATCTGTTGTACTCCTATTGGCTCTAAACCCACACTGACGTTCAGGTAGAAGTTCACAAGTTCACAGGTTATTCTGAGTTGGAAGGGACCCGCAGGATCATCTAGTCCAACTCCCAGCGAGCGCCCACCCAGGGATCGAACCCACAGGCATGGAACTATGGGCACCACGCTCCATCCATCCAAGCCTCCCATTATCTAGACCATGTCACTGAGTTCCTCATCGAGTCACCTCCAGGGATGGTGACTCCACCACCTCCCTGGGCAGACCATTCCACTGAGAGATCACTCTCTCTGTGAAAAACCTCCTCCTAACATCCAGTCTAAACCTCCCCTGGTGTAGCTTAAGGCCATGTCCTCTCGTTCTGGTGTCATCAGCCTGAGAGAAGAGATCCACATCCACCTGGCTGCTACCTCCCTTCAGGTAGTTGTAAACAACGATTGGGTCACCTCTGAGCCTTCTCTTCTCCAGGCTGAACAACCCCAGCTCCGGCAGTCGCTCCCCATAGGGCTTGTCCTCCAGTCCTTTCACCATCCTTGTTGCCCTTCTCTGGACCTTCTCAAGCAGCTCAACATCTTTCTTAATCTGGGGAGACCAGAACTGCACACAGTACTCAAGATGTGGTCTGACCAGTGCCGAGTACAGGGGAAGGATAACTTCCCTAGTGCGACTGACCACACTGTTCCTAATACAGGCCAGGATGCCATTGGCCTTCTTAGCCACCTGGGCACCCTGCTGGCTCATATTAAGTTTTCTGTCAATCATTACTCCTAAATCCCTCTGCACTTCACCAGAGTGCAGCAGGATATTCCAGCAGGATATTCTCACAAAATGTAATTGTAGTTTATTAATTTTATCTGTGGCTTAAAAGATGTATCCACAAAGCAGCTGTCATGAAAAAGAAAGTTACCTGGTTTAAATGACAATTATATCCTCTAAACTCTTATTTCTGAGCATTATCAGAGAACTACAAACATCATCATAAAGACCTGAGCAATGGTAGAACCTCAGTTGTTCCCAGTTTGCACTTTGTCAGTTTGTCCCAGTTTGTCACCTTGCAGATGACATCTGTGATTGCAGAGAGCAGAGGCAAAGTTAGTGTCCTTCCTGTACAGGAATCTGTAGATACAAGCACCCGTGTAGGACCCTGGCACTACCGATAGGCATAATAGAGAAGGAGTTCTGCATGTGCAAGACTGAGCATGTAATTTAATTGAGAGAGACAATATTTGTAAAATGCAGTAAGAGGCTATGATATGTGACAAAGCATGTTGCTTCCATATATTCTGAGACTATATTTTATTGTGTAGATAACTTCAGTATTACGAACAAGGAATATTATGCATATGCTTATGCATATTAAAACGTTGATGTTGGGAAATAGGGATAGTGTTTTTGATGACTATGATCGTCATTTAGAAAATAAGCTTGAGTAAGGCAGAGGTAAAGTAGTACTGTACACATGACTATTTCCCTCAAAAGAAGTACTTGGCATGCTTGGATTTTTCAAAAGACAAAATCATGCTTGTCTTCCTTGAATGTGCATGCATTCCTGGAGGTGGGGGATGGTTTTCTTTCTTTCTTTCTTTCTTTCTTTTTCTTTTTCCCCTGGCCCGTAAGTGCAGTTGAGTTTGGATAATCTGGCCACAGCAACCAAAGGATATGTTCCAGGGAGGGAGGAACAGAGTTTGTATTTATTACTGTAAAAGTTCTTTTTTTTTTTCATGTTAATTCCTTTTAAAAAATATAATAGTACGTAGGGGTTACATTACAGGCCTGTTTCACCAACACAAAATGTCTGTACTAGAGTAGCAAATGAATCTGAAACAGAGAATTATTGTTTAATGTAATTTGCTTCAAAAAAAAAGCTAAACTATTCATGTTTCAGTAAAGGAAACAAATGAAAAAAAATATTTTTAACACTTTTCCTTTAAGAGCACTGGGGATGAGGAAATGCCTTTATTTGGCTTAATAATCTTATTTCTTCCCATTAAAATTTTCAGCAGATGAACCCCTCAGCCATTAAACACCAACTCTACAAGCTTTTAAACACACACCTAACTGTGCTTGCATTGATTACCCCACTGAAATGAGAATGCTATCCGGAGTAAAATGGTTCAAGGTTCAAAGTAGAAATAGCTAAACTCCTTAAAACAGCATTTTCAAATACCTTAGAATTAATTTAACCTTTCAATGTTCTGAGTCTATCATTTAATTGATTATTCACTGAATCATATTTAAAACTTTTCATGCAACAGTAAATGCTTCCTGAATGTTATTTATCTAATGATAATATTTAAAAAATAGAAACATGCCTAATATTGTGCATCATTTGATATTTATTATATTATTGGGAGTGTTTTACTTCCTTGGTCAAAACTATTTGCCTTTTCTTACTGTAAACCGTGTGGCCATCAAGATCTTCTCTAGATATAGTTGTATTTAGTGACTTTATAATGATAGAACCAGTCTGATCTACTTTAAAACTACCCATTTTTAGGAAAATGATATATACATTTGTACTCATACTCTTGCATATATAAAAAACAAGTTTCTAAATTCCAGGAAATTTAGTGCAATGGGTTACACCAGCTAGTACCCAAAGATTTTTTGCTAGATAACATGGTACCTTTGCAACATATTTTGTCACAGACCTCATCAAGGTTATGACTTAAGAGTCAGCATACAGCATTCACCAAACTAAAATCTGAAGTTCTGTAGCACACTCAAAAATTATCTTTAAATACAGTCAGTCTTACATTTGTAGATCAGCATGTCTGTCTGTGATAGACCCCTTTCTTGTTGGGTGTTTCTGATTTAAGAAAGAATCATAAAATCATAGAATGGCCTGGGTTGGCAGGGACCTTAACATCTAGTTCCAACTGCCCTGCCATAGACAGGAACACCTTTCACTAGACCAGGTTGCTCAAATAACTTGAACCAGGCAAGAGTGAACATCATTTGGAGTATGGAAGTGCAAATTCTGTAAGAAAGCCACATTGTTAATTAACTGAAAGAGAATAAAAAACTTTGTGCAGCTCTTGCAAAAGTAAAGCTTTTCCAGTTGGAAATGGCAGTATAGGATTTATTTGCTATGTGTAAAAGATGCATTGTGCAATTCTAGACCATTCTTTCAAATGAAAAACAAAGGAGAAGAAATATTATTTTTTCCCAGTAAAGTGAACCAACAGAATTTATCTCTGATATCACTCAATACTTACAGTGTAGTACCCTTCTCTGTATAACACCAAGTAAAGGTGAATTTTGGTGAATTTTAGAAGTTCTCTTGGCAAGACATAATAATCTATTGCTATCATGATAAGTCTAATCAACCAGCACCCTACCTCTGCACTGACCAGCCTGAAAAAGTCATGTGGTAAACCTGGTCCTTAGACATTCCTAATTTTTACATTGTTATTGCTGTCCATGCAGACATAGGCTGGAGTGACACCACCTTCCATTTTTCTCTCTGGAGATTTATTCAAGAGACTATCGTGTGGCTGTCTCTAACAACTGCCTCAATGTCTAAAGCCTCCTCCTTGTTTTAGCAGTTCACTAAATTTTGTAAAAAAAGAAAGGGAAAATAAATTCCCCTACTTAAAATGCCAAATCCAAAATGTTTGGGACTGAAGCCAGGTGATTTGTTTCAAAGTTAGAACTTGGGGAGGGCTGCCAATGTAGTTGATAACCACTAAAGTTGTACTTCAAGGGGTATGATGCTTATAACAACAGTAGTAATTCACTAATATCTATTCAGTCAGTTCCTTGGACAGAGAAAGCTAGGTTGGTAAAATGACCATATCTACATATGGTAAAGTCTTTGCAAGTGTAGCCAACAATCAGAAGGAAAATAAATAAAACAAAATAAAATAAAATCCCTCACCACCATAGCTATGCCTGCAAAACTTCGGAGTGTATACCAGGCCTCAGAAAAGCGTGTGCATTTGAGGAATAAAAAATTAGGCTTTGAAGTAGGGACCACTCAGTGAAGATGAATGGGCTGAGGTCACAACTCTACATGTTTTATTGTTTTAGTCCATCTGACTTGCTGAACAAACAAGGCAGCCATGTGCTGATTTACAGGGGGAAGGTTATCTTCCTGACCAATAAGGACCAAATGTTCTGTTTTGAGAAACAAAATCAGATTCTACGGGACATAAAATCCTTGGAACCTGCTGCTGATTTCCTGCCTTCAGTAATTTCTTCTTGCAGCTGGCAGAAGCTTAAAACAGTAAAATCATGCAGTTTAGGAAACTTTCTGTAGCTAATTTCCTAATGCTAAATACACCAGAGTTGTAAAACATGCCACAGAGAAAATGAGCCATTGTATCTGATTTCTTTTTTAATCTAACAGGATTTCAAATTAACTTAGTTATTTTCATTCCCTTGCATTTTACTTGCAGGTTGGTTAAGGGTCAGCTATAGGTGGGAAAGTGAATCCGACTAAGCACCAACCAGAAGCCATTATGAGAACATGACAAACTGGCAAATCCAAATAGGGATTTTTGAACTCCACAATGTACAGAACTGTTCTGATAGCCTTAGTTCTCTAGCAAATGGGTGTTTTCATGGGAATTTAACATTGGGCAATATCTCAGAGAGGGTGAAAAAGGACTGTTAGAAAGGTTACGGTTAGGGTTAGGGTTTAATAGGTTTACCTCTACAAAAGCATTGGTGTACGTAGATGCATGAAGGGACTTTAGGCTTCAACATTAGACTTATCAGACTCACAAAATGCCAAAGGCCTCTTAACCTGCCAAGGAGGAAAAAAATCTTTGGTACCTGTATTTCTGCCCAATATTATGTGCAATATCTCAACACAGCTGCAGTACCGATGGACCTACGATACGGCTAAGCTCAGTGAAGCATGAGGACACAGATTTATCTTATATGAAAACTGTCTTGGTATATCAAATAAATTAATAACCATATCACTTTACTGAATTGTGAATAGCTAGTCTGACCCGTTTAGAGAAAATAATTCTTTATGATGTCATTTAAGTGTTTTAGCCTTTGGTTTACTGAACATACCTGGATTGTATAGCCTTGTGTCTTGCATTGAAATAATGCCACCCATACCCATAATTAAATAGTCACTGGAACAGAGATTTGAACCTACTTGTGCCTCTTGCAGGCCAAATGTGCTGAACACATCACTTCAGGAAAAAATTCTCCTCATATATCTATGATTGAATGAATATTTAATTGGTTTATGCGAAATGACATGGGAGAACCAAGCCATTTTTCAGAACAGCATATTGGTAGGGCTTCTCCTGAAAGAATGATAACCTGGTTCACGTCCCTTGAGCACAGTCCAACAAAGTGCCCAAAATCATGCCCCAAATCAGTGCGCTAACTATTGAGTTGTTCGAGAACATCCCATGATTTCCCACAAAAGGACTGAGCAGCTCTAGTTCGTACTTCAAAGGGAGTTTCCAGCTGAGAATCGAAGTCAGAGAGACGTGCCTTTCCCTGCACAATTAGCCTTGTGTGAGTCTTTTATGAATCTAAGTCAGTAACTAAGTTGTGCACAACTGCACTTTGATGGACTACAGCTTCAGTTTATCTGCTTTTATTTCAGTATCTTTATGGTTTTTCTTATTTGCTGTTGCTGTTTGGCATGATTTCAACACTGTATTTGAAAAATAACATTTGCTCAATGTTATTTTGAAAATAATAAAGAAAACTAGAGAGAGCAAGAGATCACCTTTGGAAGGAGGGGAAGGTAGCTAGGTCTTTGTTTAGGGATGTTGTCAAGTCATGCAGAAAAAATTAGAGATGCAAAAGCTCAGTTTGAGCTTCAATTTGCTACTAATATACAAGACAACAAAAAAGGCTTTTACAGGTACATTAATGGCAGAAAAAGGGACAAGAGCAATCTCCAATCTCTACTGGATAAGGAGGGCAACATCATCACTGGGGATGAGGAAAAGGCAGAGATACTTAATGATTTTTTTGCTTCTGTCTTTAATAGTAAAGACAGCTGCTTACATAATGAAAGGTCTCTTCAAGGGTCTCTTGATACAGTCAATAGAGATGAGGAATGGTTTAACCCCTGTTTAATACAGAAGGAAGATGTAAGGGACATACTAGTACATCTAGACCCTCATAAGTCCATGGGACCTGATGGGGTACATCCTAGAGTGTTGAGAGAGCTGGCAGATGAGCTTGCTAAGCCTCTCTCAATCATCTATCAGAGGTCTTGGCTTACTGGGGAGGTCCCA
>WEKX01008697.1:114928-154303 GCA_013390025.1 Pitta sordida
TGCAGGTTCATCCTGTAAACCCTGGGATGACCTTCAGTTCCATTGTATCACTGCCTTTCATTACACTGACTCCCAAGATAAATTTTCTTTCCAAATGTTATTTGTCCATGTTGGCTTTGTGATCAGGCTGCATATGCTAGTTCTATATCAGTGATCATTTTGTATTGTAGCAAGACCATTTGCTTTCATATGGATTCTTCTCTCAAGCTACCTCTAATGACCTGCCCTTCCTAAACTGGATGCTTCTGTACTACTTATCACTGTTTCTGTTCTTTGAAATCCTACAGAATTCATGATCAGTCTGGTTCATCTTTTCAGAACTGTACCTGTTAGTACTCTCCTATTTTATGTATCAAATTGAATATTTAGCTCTATAATGCATAAGTTTATTGAAACTATTTTATTTTTAAAATTACAGTTTTGTTGAATTGCAGCAAAAAGAAGTCATTAGTCCTCCTGATTGAATACATCTAGAAATTAAGCAATTAAAATAAATGTAATTTTATTTATTTAATTTGAAAATTTAATCTATGCAACACTTCAAGAAACAACTACACGGTGTTGTATATTAAAAACTGTTGACATTCTACTGAATTAAGTACAACATTTTGGGGTTTTATGCTTCTTGAGGTGGTAATGAGAAAAAAAGTTTTAAAAAAATGTGTGCCTTGCTGTATTTCTTATACCATTTATTCAAAAGCTGCTTTCACAGTAAAATTGTGTTGGCTTGAAAGGAGGAAATAGCAAGGTTAAGATGTGTGAATAATTTCTGTATATATGTACAACCAACTGCAAACATTGGTGTATAATGACAGTATAAAATGCTTTCATGTTTGTGATGTCCAGTGATGTGGAAATTATAAGCCTTAAAACCATTAGAATGCATGGTAATTAGAATTGGCACAATAAACATAGTTTATTGGGGGAAAAAAAAAGCAGAACTGGTGATCTGTTTTACCTGCGTTCCAAGAACAGAATGCTTTATCAAAATTCAGAAGAATATGGTTTTCTTTGCAAATATTCCCTAGATATATGTGACTCTATAACTGGTGAAGATTTTTATTACCTGTCTCAGAGGTAAAGAACTTTGTCATTAAAGATTCTGCAGGCTTTTTGGGCCAAACAAGGAGACACAAATATTTAGTAGCTTATATAGTATTTTATAGCAGACCTTTTCTTTGTTTATCAGTAACAGTTTGTTGTCCAATTCAAAACATTTCATTCATTTACAAAATTATATTGAATAAGTTCTCTTTATATAGACACTGGAACAGTTGGCTGTTTCGAAGACTTAGACTGCACACTTGTAGTGATTTTGTCTTGTGCTAAAACTATATTGGGTGACCAAAAAAAGCCAGCCAGCCAGCTTTATCACCTATGTCTGCAAACATACCATTCATCTCCTAAAAATACTATTGGGAAGGAATGTCAGGAAATTTAAAAGAGAAGCAATGCCCTCTGATGCCACCTTTAATAATTATTTTTCCAAATATAGAAATGTTTTTACAAGAAGTTTCAACATTCCTTTAAAAAAAGGTGCATAAGTTTAACAAGCTTACCTTTAATCTGGGAGGAACTACATTGACTAGGTGATATATTCATACAACACTGAGGGAACAGATATTTAAAAACAACCTCATGTTTTCCAAATTATTAAGAACTTCCTATTACTGCAAGAGGCAAATTATATATCTCTCAATTTAAACTTCCACTGTGTAGCCTTAGGCAGACCATGATGTGTGTAGAGCAGCAGTAACAATTCTTATCTTGATGTATAAATAAGAAGAAATATTTATTATGTGAGCCTTTTGAATCTGCAGAAGTTTCTGCACTTGCATATCTTGTATCATGTACAAGTATAACAGGTTAACCTATAATAACCTGAAATGTATAACTATATAGGTAAAGATCACTTAATATATTTTATATATTTTTAAGAAACATATATAAAGTAATTCAGAATGTGACTTCTAATTTTAGTAAAATATTTGCAGTGACAATTATGTTCACTTTATCTCAATTATGATTTTTAAATGGTCTTGATAGGAGAATTGGGTTTAGAATTATTCTTCTTTTCTCCCTAGCACGTTCTGGTTTATGCTGTATTATTTTATACTTACTTTTTCTATAGTCATACCTTACACTGTGACGACAGGCAAACTAATAAGTCAGAGGCTTTTCAGATCTGTCAGCTCACCCTGCAGAACTGCACAGGACTCCATCAATTACTTCTACCATTCTATTAGGCCATTTGCTACAAATTCACTTTTTTCCTGGGGAAAAAGAGTAGTACTTGTCAAATCAATAAACCACATATTCATCACACAATATCTGGAATATTATGTGGTCACAAGTCAAATTTCTGTAGTTCCTTTCTGAGAGATCAGAACATTTTAATTTAACTAGTAAGCCCAGATATACATTATTTGGTCTCATGAGATAAAGTCATCATTTTTATGAATGTGATGCAAGACCCATCATTATCAACTACTCTTTTTTTGGTATAGCTAGAAGAGTTACCCTTTTAAAAATTTTTATTCTCAGAATTGACTTTGTTGTCAATAAAAATTGATTTCTAAAGGAAAAGAAAACTCTGGTGTGTATTTTACAGGATTGGTTCATGTCTTAGCATAAATCATGCTTATAGCCAAATTGTCCTGGAACTTCTTGCGAGTGCTGGAGTCAACTTCCCAAAGGAAAGTATTGGTATAGTGCAAAAATTAATGTTTATATAGCAATAGTACCTCTAAGATAAGCCCATTCAGAGAGTCTTGTATAGAACCCATTCCCTGCTGGCGAAGTTCTGTTGTGGTATAGAAGAATGCTGCAAGCTTTCTGCAGAGTTTATACTCTCCTAAAGTTCCATAGGCTGCTTTTTATTCCACACACTCCATGGCTCATGCTTGAACATCTGCAGTGTGAGGATGCCATTTCACAGCAATGGCCCTGACATGTGGATGTCCTTTTCCTGCCTACTTCACATTCCTTCCACAGAGAACCAGAGCTTCCCAGGTCTGAGCAAAAGGAATGCGTACTAACGCTGATGCAAAAAAACATGTCTGAGACTACAATTTAAAATATTTTTTATAACCACAGTAGTTTTAAATATGGATACCCTTCTAAGCCATGTTTCTGGACCTTCTCACTTAATGGGTTTTATTTTCCGCAAGGTAAGTCAAAAATGTTGTTATTGAACAGTGCCTCTGCACCATTGTTATGGTAAGAAAATTAGGTGATATCTGTATGTTCTTAAAACTGTTCTGTTCATTGTATCCCTTTGTACATGTCAGCATACAAACACATACAAATAGGGATTAAATATACAATATAATATTAAATATAATATGTAGTCATAATCATACTCATATATAATAGACAGTAACCCGTTCACCTTTTGGTACATCAAATTCAGCAGCTTCACTTGTTTGCGTTTTTTCCCCCTGTGAAGACATCCTAGACTTCCCTCAATTCTTTGCAGTCTTTTTCCATTTCTCATAACCAGTGAACGGCCACGAGTGCGCAGAGTGCTTTGCCGTGCTTGGGTGTGGGACTGGCTCACCCCACGGGGTGGGGGTCCAGCACCTCTCTCTTGTTTGGGGACCCTCCACAGTTGCTCCCCCCGGGGACATGCAGGGACAGGGGCGTGGCAGAGTGCCATGCCAGAGCTTTGGGGTAGCACCGCATCCCTGCTGCCACCCTGTTCGGTCTCAAGGCCACACCAAGCACCCTCTGCCTCCCTGCACAGTCTTGGGGCCACACCGATCACCTGCTACCAGCCGGAGCGGCCCTGGGAAGGTATGCCCACCTCGCTGGGAGTGGGAAGGGGAGGATGAGACCCTCCCACATTGGGACACAGAAGCGACCTCTCCTCGGCTCCCCCATCCCTGTCTGGCATGCCAGGGAGGGGTAGAAAAGACCCCCTTCANATGTCTTGTCCTTCCTGCTTGGTGACAGGATACACAGGTCACACAGCTTTCCATGTCACATATTTTAGAATTTAATTCCAATTCCCCTGTGTTGAAGAAAGCAAGATATTGTCACTAAAATGTAAAAGAGCTACTTTTTTTTTATTATTATTTTTTTACTTGAAGACATCAGGAACAATGTTGTAAATTTTCCTGTGCTGCAGCACACAGAAAAGGGGTTATTAATGTTTAGGCCAGACCAAACTAATACTTNCCCTTCACTCCCCTGTCCCGTCACACAACATAAGGAGGTGCCATGAACACCCCCTTGGGGCTCCAGGGCTGAGGGTGTGGGAGCAATGGGCATGGCTTATTTACATATGTATGACCCACCTCTTTTCATGGATTTTTGTTTTTACAGCACCTCCCCGGTCCGGAACCCCTGCAAAATTCAAGGGATTACTGTATATACTCATATAAATAATTTTTATATATATATACATATAAATATATATGAAATTTTTCTGTTTGGTTTGCAATAAACTCAAATACAGAGTCGCTGTCAGTTAAATGTCTTGTCCTTCCTGCTTGGTGACAGGATACACAGGTCACACAGCTTTCCATGTCACATATTTTAGAATTTAATTCCAATTCCCCTGTGTTGAAGAAAGCAAGATATTGTCACTAAAATGTAAAAGAGCTACTTTTTTTTTATTATTATTTTTTTACTTGAAGACATCAGGAACAATGTTGTAAATTTTCCTGTGCTGCAGCACACAGAAAAGGGGTTATTAATGTTTAGGCCAGACCAAACTAATACTTGGCTCAAGAGGATTAACAGGCATGTCAAGTTCTTAGCCAAGTTGATCTCCTTCAGTGACAAGTTTCTACAAAGTTATTCCAAATAATAGCATCACTTTGAGAGCGATTTTGACCAACAAGGGGCATCTGCTCCATTGCCTTCAGTGCTGTGTGTCTGATTTTTCAGACTCGCCCTGCCTTTTATGCCTTTTTTACCAACTTGAAACACTCGCATCTTTTATATGACTACTCTTTGCTCAGTAAATACATGCTCATCCTGGATGTTCAAAATGTTTTTGAGGACTATATCATAAGTGAACTTGACATGATACACTGATGTTAGACAAATCTATGCCTCTCTGTAGTTTTTGCTTTACTTACCTCAACATGGGGCTTTTGAAAGTGATTATAAGATTATGAAATATCTTTTCCATGGTTAAAATTATTGCATGAAGTGAAAAACCAACACCACCCCATAGTTTTGCTGATTTACTGAGTATCTATGCCAGCTCAGCTAATCAATTATACTTCTGTGTAGGCAAAGCCTTTAAAAAGGTTTTCATGGGCATAGAGCTCAATTTTCACTATTATTACTGAAGGGGACTTCCTCTGTGAGAAATTTGTCTTAAATGAGAACATAAATGTTTCTCAAACCTGTTGCTGTTCATTTTACATATTTCTGCACCTTATCCTCTGGCTGAACGGTTCGCTCACACCTATACTTGCACAACTCAGCAACTAAATGAAGGGTTTGAAACTTATGTTTGTAACAAGCAATTTACAGGTATGGGTAAGTGGCAGCAGAGAAATGTGGACTTGGTGTGGAGAGAAGTTGAGGGGAGGAGGAATTCTGAGTGCTTCAGTGCTGTAAAAATGGAATTTACTTTGCAGTAGCAAGTAATACTTTACTTCTGGTGAGCAGTGGAATAAGCTAACTTAAAAGTGAAGTTAAAAGTGTATAAAGCAGTGACTTTAGAATACAAATATTACTGGAGATATGTGATTCTGAAGTTGTTCCAGCTAGGCTGGAGGGAGAATTCAGATATGCAAATGTCATTCTGGTTGATAGCTGAAAAAGAAGAGGGAAGTAGAGAGGGAGATGGAGCTTGAAGGATGGTTGATGCAAAGTAGCTCTGGTTAAAGTATTTGTAGAATGATAGGAACATACACGATATTGAAATATTTATTTCTATTGCTAGAGTTACTATTAAAAACTATAAAGTGATACTATTCATGAACACTCATCTTTCTGAATCTGCTGTTCAGTTATGCCAAGCATATCAATCAGGTGTACCAATGCCAGTTAATTAGCATTTGATTGCATTAAACACAGCGTGTTGAAGAGGAGGTTTCTTCTTTGAGGGGGAGGGGTATCTATGTGTGATTTCTTTGGAGGGGGAGGCATGTGAACCAAATAATTATTGTTAATTGTGAGAAAAGTCAAATTGTAATCTATGTGTATATATTTCTGTGCCACTCACCACTCTGATGACTACAGTAAAAGG
The DNA here is from genome assembly GCA_013390025.1 of Pitta sordida. Classification (NCBI taxonomy): domain Eukaryota; kingdom Metazoa; phylum Chordata; class Aves; order Passeriformes; family Pittidae; genus Pitta; species Pitta sordida. The sequence continues at coordinate 121,140 of WEKX01008697.1, forward strand.
GGAAAGCAAAGGCAGCAAGTGTATCAGCACCTTATCCTCAGCCATATACTGCACATGGGAGTTTTGCATGTGCAGCATCATCCAGAATTGTAAAAGTCACTTGTGTAGAAGTAAGATATGTGAGAAAGAAGGAAGAAAAAGGGAAAGGGAAAGGCAAGGGCAAGGGCAAGGCAAGGGGAAGGCAAGGCAAGGCAAAAGCAAGGTGAGGCATGGCAAGGCAGGGAAGGGAAAGGCTAGGCGAGGCGAGGTGTTGCGAGGCGAGGCGAGGCAAGGCGAGGCGAGGTGAGGTGAGGTGAAGTGAGGTGAGGTGAGGTGAAGTGAGGTGAGGTGAGGTGAGGTGAGGCGAGGCAAGGCAGGGCAAGGCAAGGCGGGGCAAGGGAAAGCAAAGGAAAGGCACAGGAAGTGAAAGGCAAAGGAAGGGAAGGGGAGGGAANAGAAAAGAAAAGAAAAGAAAAGAAAAGAAAAGAAAAGGGAAAAAAAGAAAAGGAGGGAGGAATGCAGGGAGGGGGAGAAGGAAAGTTGATTTATGCCTATAATTTATGAATATGTATAATTATTTGATAGCATTTTGTAACGTAATAGTCATCATAATATTGAAAATAATAAATGCTTTTGTTAAGACAAAGCTGCCTTTCTTCTCCCAGGCACATAATATCAAGTCATTCGTAGAAATGGACGGTTAGTGGATTCAGACATGATGGAAGGAGATGCTGTACTACTTTGCATGAAATATAATTAATCTATGGAATTCCATTGCTACAAGAAATTACCGAGTCAAATAGCTTATTGGGATTGTAAAGAAGTCTAAATATAGAATAGGCAGCTATGCTAAGAGAGGATGTTAGTCCAAATGAATGACAGTGGAGAGCAAACATTCTCCATGATGAAATATGTTGCCTGTTGAAAGAACAGGAGAAATTTCCCAAACTCAATGCAAAAATGACTAAAGATGGAAGATTTCTGCCTTTCTCTGAGGCAATCAAAAATGAATCAGCAACAGATAAGACACATAAAAAAGCATAGAAAATATCTGTATATGTTTGTTTACTCTTCCTTGCACTGTTTAGAATGATGATGTGGTGCAGAACAAAATTATTTCCATTACTTTACAAGGTGTTATGTTGCAGCATAAAAAATACCTCACATATGATGTCATGGGTAACTATAGCCATCTCTCCATGTGTCATTTGTAACATATATATGGTTAACTAGAAAGATTTAACTATGATAAATTATATTTCAATAAAGAAAACACTCATATTTCAAGCCAGTTGAGTAACAATACTTAGAAGAATAACCCTTCTTTAATCATGCTTTGATGGAGGAATACTCATAAGCACATCAGTACAACTCAATTCTTTCCATGAGGACTCACATCTTAAGCCACTCTACAAAATGAATCACCTTGTCAGATAAAGTGCAAAATGGAAAACTCGTTTTCAAACTCATCTGATATAATTACAACTACAACAACATGCTTGAGGTGATAAACTGACAATATAATTATATTTGTCTTAGGCTTCCATTGTACTTTGAAAGTTTTATGCAATAATATGCCTTTTGTTTTTCATTACAGACAATTCTGTACCAGGACCTTTACTTCCTGACTCTTTAAAACAATCCAGGAGAGATTTAACAGTTTTTTAGGAAAAAAACCATATAATTTCAATTGCAACCCTACTTATATATCCTCATACAAAGATTCAGGTGATTCTTCTAGAATATGATATACATTTAAATTATTTCCTTATGGCTTTTCAATGATGATCAATAATATTTATCTTTTCTAATCCTTATCTTTTCTAATCCTTACTATGACAGTAAACACACTAATGAAATATCTCTCAATGTATGTTTTAAGCTTAGTAAAACTGAAAAGGAGATATGGTGAAAGTTCATGTTAATCTTGGAAATCTACATTCCAATAATTATTTTCTATCCTATGTTCATGAACTTTGTGGAAAGATATAAAAGAAAGAAGTTTCAGGAGCACACTTCTAGTCACTCTTTCTGTCACAAGAACAACGTTCTTGGTTTTCCCTGTCTCACCGTCTACTATTGGATCTGTGAACATGGGCCGAGATGTCATCAAAGCAGATCTACAGCTGAATCCTGACATCTGTGAACAGGAGTGGTGATTTCATTCAGTGCTTCTATAAAGGACATTTGACATGATATTTTTATAGGTATTAGAACTGTAGTTATTTACTATCTGCAACAAACACATAGAGATTTGGTGCTGTGAGAAAATGAGTGTCTGGGGAAAAGCTTGCCCTGCTATCAGCTGGGGGAGGAGTGGCTTGAGAGTAGTGAAGTGCAGAGGGACTTAGGTGCAATGATTGACAGGAAACTCAATATGAGCCAGCAGTGTGCCCAGGTGGCTAAGAAGGCCAATGGCATCCTGGCCTGTATTAAGAACAGTGTGGTCAGTCGGACTAGGGAAGTTATCCTTCCCCTGTACTCGGCACTGCTTAGACCACATCTTGAGTACTGTGTGCAGTTCTGGTCTCCCCAGTTTCAGAAGGATGTTGAACTGCTTGAGAGGGTCCAGAGAAGGGCAACAAGGATGGTGAAAGGACTGGAGGACATGCCCTATGGGGAGCGGCTACGGGAACTGGGGTTGTTCAGTCTGGAGAAGAGAAGGCTCAGAGGTGACCTCATTGCTGTTTACAACTACCTGCTGGGAGGTTGCTGCCAGATGGGTGTGGACCTCTTCTTTCAGGCTGATGACACCAGAACGAGAGAACATGGCCTTAAGCTATGCCAGGTTTAGACTGAATGTTAGGAAGAGGTCTCACAGAGAGAGTGATCTCTCATTGGAATGGACTGCCCAGGGAGATGGTGGAGTCACCGTCCCTGGAGGTGTTTAAGAGAAGACTCGATGAGGAGCTTAGTGACATGGTCTAGCTGGGGGGTGTTGAGCTGGATGGTCCTGTGGGTCCCTCCTGGCTCGGAGTGGCCTGTGCACCTGTGAGGGATCTCGGTTTATGTTCACCACTGACAGTCTTTAATAGGAGGGAATGAAATGACAGATTAGATGCCTGGAAAGTAGAGTTTGGTAAGTGATGTATATGCGCCGGCTCACAAAGAGGGGAGTTGGTGAGGTTCCTGCACAACCAAGAAAAACATTTCTTAAAGTAGGTGTGGGCTATTAACAGAACTATTGCAATGTCTACAATTATATACTTGAATCAAAAGTTACATTTTGAGTATATAATCTTTACAATATTATTTGTTGAGACATCAATTTGGATAAAACTGTCCTTTGTTTTGTGCCTTATTACCAATGAGACAGAATCCCAAAATGTTGAAATTAATATCTCATTTAAGTAATTTTCCCCAGTTCTTCTTCTTTTGTGACTGTATGGTAATTTTTGCCTTGCAGTAAAGGTAACAAAAGAGTAGGTTTTGGAAGAATATCTGTTTGTTATTAAAATGAGAAAACAAACAGTAACCCTCCAATGCTTCCTCTGTACTCTTACTTGCAAATAAATGCATGAAACATTTCTCATCAACCAAATTTTAAAAACAAGCAAAACTACTAAACTTCTTACATTTATGCCCATTCATATTTAAAAACAGGTCTGAAGTAATTTCATCGTGACAATGTTAGTGTACAGAAGCCAAGCTGTTCCTATACAAGGATCCATAAATAGTGGTTCTGAAAAGGGAGCTCTTGCTGTTTCACTCACTAGTAGTGCTAGCACCATAAAACAGGCTACAGACTCATAATCTGTTTTGTTTATCAGGAAATTCTGTTATCAACACGGAGAACATGATTAGAATGAAAGGAGGGAAAAATTCCGAAGTATTTCTTTCTCTGCTGTGTTGGAAAGTGAAAGCTGGATAGTGAGGTCTTGTATTTACTAGGGCAAAGCAGTATATAAATAAACAAGTAAGTGGTAATATAAGGTATGGGAATCTGGCTGATACTAGGATATGGTTGCTTTAAAAAGCCAGCCATATTGTTATGATGCAAAACAATGCCACAGTAGCCCCATAAATAGTCAATCTATATGCAAGACAAATTTCCATTACATTGATGGAAACCAGAAGCCATTACATTGATGAAAACCAGAAGCAACTACTAATATGAACTAATTAAAGTGCTAATAAAGTGAGATGAATCTACTTAAAGAATCAGAGGGCCAGCACCTGTTTGAAGTGTGGCAAATAATTGAAATAAGCATAGCAGAATTGTTCCCAAATTTAAATTGTTAAAAATGTTCATATGCAACATATACAATCAACCCTCTCTGCTTCGTGGTTCCTCATTCGCAGATTCATCTCTTCGTGGAATGATTTTTCCGCGATTGAGGAGGTCCATTTCATGGGGCATTCATGACTGCACCTGCATGAACTGATACTCATGAATATTCAAAGTAGACAGTAATGAATATTCAAATTAGCCCCACCTGCTACACAGCATGGACCACTGGTGCACTGCTCTGCCCACACTGGCCGTAGTGCAGAATGCAGCGGGCGCACATGCCGCTGCTGCATTGAGTTGCTGCCGGGGTAGTACGTGTACTTCTCAGCTCTCTCTGACATGTTCCCTCCTGGGGCCAGGTGCCCTTCTCACTGTGTCCATTGGGCATGGGAACGGACACACCCGTGCTGGGGCTGGGAGACTGACCCCCAGTGGTTCCCGGGTTAAAACACTTTTTTTTAATATGGAGCCAGGCAGCGAGTGCCAAAAGCATAATTTGGCATTTAAATATAACAGTGGGGCATCAGCAAGAGCTGCCTTGTCACCATGGTAATGATGCTGCTGAAGGCGTGGTGGTTGAACAGCATCCTGCTCCTGGTGCTGAGGAAGACGCTTCATGCTGTGGAAAGGGTCGTGGACAGGAGACGCTCCCAGCAAACGTGTGAAGACAGCCCTGGAGCCATGGCAGATGAGCATTCTTCAGGAACTGTAGTTGTTTCCCTGCTTCCCTGGCCTGGGCAGCCTCAGGGCCTGAGGTAGCTGGGCTCTGCCACCCTTCTCAGTCGCCAGGATGCACTGCTGGGGAAGGGAAGGGGCAAGTGGGACTCTCCCGAGGAGCTGCAGCTGTTCTTCCCTTCTGAAGCCACCACAGGTCTCCCATCCCTCCCAGGCCAGTGGCTCCGGCAGCCCCAGGGCGGTACACCTCACCCTGCTGTGTCCGCTGGGCTCGGCAGTGGGGCAGCAGTGGGGCGGGACACGCAGCACAACCAAGGTTCCTAGATACCCGCCCAGCAGAACTGCGTTGTTGAGGACTTTAGGTAAACACGACCCTGAACTGAACAAACGTTTTCCAGACATTGAGCTTAAAAACCACACTTCAAACTCCTGCTTTCAAAAAAACCAATTTCCGGAAAAAGTTTGTTCACTTGAGGCTTGACTCTACCTAAATAAGTTTAGTGCTGGAGTCAAACGTGGGCTTAAACTCGGCGAGTCTGGCTTCTGCATGATGCATCCTGGAGCCTGCAAAATTCCTGGAGAATGCAGCATACCCTCAACAGCTCTCCTCAGCACCAGGATGCTGCTCTGCCAGCATACCATTGGCAGGACTGTTACCATGGTGACGAGGCAGCCACTGGTGCTGCCACACTTGCATATTTAAATGCGGGAAAAGCTCTGCACTGCCAGCCCCAGTCACCACTGCGCTGTGCCATGCATGCCCCGTGGGAGCGAACACACCCGGCTGGGCTGGATGCATGAAGGTTCATTTGCTGAATCTGAAAGTGCAAAAGAAAATTCTGAAAAGGGGTTTAGCTTTGGTCAAACAGTGAAACTTTATTATGTGCAAGTAAAGCGGGAATGCAATAGGTGAAAGTGAGATAGGAAAGGTAAAGAAAAAGGGAGAGAGAGAGAGACAGGGTTTATAGCTACCACCAGAACGATGAGTCCTCAAGGCGTCCCTACAGATCATCATGATGTGGGGTGGGAGAAGCTTCCAAAGTTCAGTTGCTAAGAGACCATCTTTTATACTAGATGTTACCCCTTGCCCCCTCCTCTGTCCCAATCTGTCTTTCTCTGCCACGTATGTCCAAGGAGGAGTGTCCGAGGCAAGGTCAATCTCGAGTGACCTTTTGCCAGGAAGTGTGTTTTTTGTTGACGCAATATCAGGGTTGTATGATTCACAGCATATCTCGTTCTGTCCCTGGATCACAGGGACAGGGTACAGCATATCTTGTTCCATCCCCTGGATAACGGAGGAGAGTAGGCATATCTTGTACCACACAGTTCAGTGCTCCAGAGTATCTGCACCCTGGTTTCCATAGGAACCACAGTCCAGTCTCAGTCCAGGGAGCATCACTTGGCAGGCCAAACTCTTGTAATGATCTTAGCTTAAGGGGTTTTTTTGGGGTACCTATATTGTCCAAGTCCCTGATGACAACGTTGAGACAATATTCCTCTTCTGATTGACTCTTACACCATGATACTGCAAAAAAAGGGGGCCGACTGTATACTGCATGCTTAAAAAAGGCATTTTAAATATGATAAACTTACTATGATGCTTGATATTACTGCTTCTGTACTTTTCATTGTGTCATTCTGAATATAGAAATCTGTTTCAAAGTTCATTTAGAAATAGAAGTTTTTAAATTTAATTTATTTCATAACCAGATCTTTACATTTTTTTGTTGCAAATAACTAGAAAAAGTGAACAGGTGTTTTGCATTTGTGTATGGAGTTCCATACAAACTATACAAGTGAAAGGAAATACAAATGCTTGTGTTCTAAATAAATTCTAGCAGTTAAATAATACATTAACTACCTATATTTTTAAAACTGCTTTGCAATTTGTGATTATTGCTGCCCACGCAGAACTTAGAACGTTTTGACAGTTAAAGTGAAAAGTGCCATAACACATGACAAATTGCCCTTGAGCACCGGCTAATGACAGAGACCCAGCTTATTCATAGCATACCATGTGTCCTAGAATATAAACATGACGAGACTAAACGATTAGAGGAAAAAAAATCTTAAAATTAATCATTCGGATAATTTCCCTAGATTAAGTGATAGGTTGGTGCCTGGATTTAAATTCTTGACCACTTGTGTAAGACTAAGCTTTTAATATTTTTTAAGACAAAAATGGAATAATTATTGCACTACTAACTTGTTTTGCAATCTATTAGTTAAGAGTATTTACGTAAGAAAATTCTGAAAAGCTTAGTTCTTATTAGTGTAAAAACAGAAGCTTTAATGGTTTTATATCTTTAATATTCTGTGTATTTCTAGTGCTTGTGTAGGAACTCTGGGCAGCTGAATAATTTAGTGATTCAAAAAACTATGAACTTTTCCTCTCCCAATCATTACTGACCTCTACTCTCACCACAGCTGAACAAGCCCATATTTTTGCAGAGAAGAAAAACTCTTATCTCCCTCTCTATTCAAAGGCACAGAAAACTGGCCATAAACTTATTGAAGGAAGTCCAAAGTGTATCTCAGAAAGAAAACTAGTATGGGAGTTCCACAGCAATAGTAGAAGAAAGATTGCCTTTACTTACACTGGAGCAACCTTGACTTTTCTTAAAATCAGGTCCAATAAGGCCAACACCCAAGTTCTGAGGCTGCCCAGAGGAAAAGGCTTGCCAGACTATAATCTTTGTGGAAAAGTTGTTCCTTGACCTTTTTTGCCACTGTATGTCTACAGCAGCATAGGGAGGTCAAAAGTGCATTAGTTGTTCACAGGGAAGATGAAGCTTAACCAGACGCTGAGAGCCATGATTGTCAAACGGCTCCATTTGCAAGACAAGAAGTGTATCCTTAGCAGAGCAAGGGAGATGAAAGAGATTATTTTCTAGGGGTCACATTTGTTCTTCTTTTCTGACCTCTCTCAAGTTCGCAAAAGAAGCGGTGAGTTCTCTATAGCAAAGAGGTGCAACAAAGAGAACGGGACTGTGCTTTCCTCATCCCTTCTCTGCTAGTCTTCCAGCCATGGTTAAGGCTCGGTTTTGTCTGTCTTTCTTTCTCTTTCATAAGAGCCAGTAAAAGCACAATAATAGTATAGAGAAATGAAAACAACAGTTTCAAGCATCTATAATGTTACGTTTTAAAGCCCTTAGAACCTAGAACTTAGTTCGGGCTGGGGTTTGGAGTTCTTGTTTGCTTCTATTACTACTTCTCCAGTTTCTGTCTTTAGTACCAGTACAGCAGAAGCACCTAGGAGCCCTACCCATGGGGCTGTGAGATATTGGAAATGAACAAGCTGTGTCTGTTTTGCATTTCTAGTGGCCCTCTGTTTTTTATTTACTATAACTTGAAAGTAACTTATCTAATTTAATTTCTGGTTCCCATAAACAACTTCATTCCTGGTGTCACAACATTTCAGAGAGCAAGTGGGTTGCAAAGCCATGCTTATGCCAACTCTTGGTTGGCAGGCTCCACTCCGTCAGGGTACAAATATGAAATCTTGGATGAGGAGGGACTCTTAATAGCACTCAGAGGTCTGATGATACTGCAGTGATACTATAGCAATTAATAGAAGTGTCTCAGCTGCTTTTAAACTCTTTTTATTTCTCTTAAAAGGATGCACAATGTATACAAAAGCTATTCTACTTGAAGAATGTTAAGGTTTTAAACTTGAAATAAAAAATAGATTTTTTTACCTATCCCTGAAGTCTTCATATAGGGCTATCGCATTTTGAAAAAATGAATAACTTGTTATTCATAATTACATGCCTTTTTAAATAATTAGTCTGTATGAAACTCACCCCTTCTCAACTCTTTGATAAAACATCAGGATGGTGGATAAATAATATGGTTACTATAAGTCACAGTGTGAAGTGGTTACTGATTTTTTTACTTCTTCAGTGTAACCTAAAAATCAAATTTGACCTAATTTTTAAAGATCAAGGAACAAGAAAGAGAAGTTCTAAGCAGAGGTAACAAGGAAATATGTTTCAAAGCGATTGACTGGAAATATAGGATAAAACTCCCTAAGTTACCACAAACAAATAGCTATTGAATATATTTTTGAACACTTCCATCTAATACTAGTTAACATCTCAGATGTCACTTGATAAACATCCCCATAGTGGGAAGACCACATTATGGTCAAGCACTTCAAATCTATGAAAAAAATTTCAAAATGCAGGGAGTCAAGCAGGGTATAAGGCTAAGAAAAGAGAAGAAATTCTGATAGAAATAGGCTATGCGGTTTAGCTTCAAATAGGATTTCACGTACTCTTGCAAAGCTCTCTATCACAGGAATCAATTCTGTGATTATTTTTCTTATGATTTTAATTTATGTTTTACTGTCACTCATCAGTATTTGTTTAACACATGGAAAACCTCTTTTTAAACATTCTCTCAAGCTACTTGGCTAAACTTTCCATCCATTGGGTGCCTCAGAGGATAAATTATTGAACAATAAGCAGATTAATACCTCATGCTTATTCCCATGACTAGCACAGAATTTTGCAGTTAGAATGAGTTTTAAGCCAAAATTTTAAGTGATGGAAAATTTTGCCTACTTTATAAAGTGAACCGATTCATGTTGTCTCTCGAGTTTGGGAGGAACCCTTACGAATCCCTAAATGTAGAGGGATGGGCTCGTCGCCCCTGTGATCCCACTGAGCAGCTTTTCAATAACTAAAACTCAAGTAGACAACTCCCAACTTACAAGAATAAGCCAGGAATTGAGGAGATCTTTAAAGGTATTTTGTTTTGTTCTTGAATATCTTCACATCAGGTAATGTTCTTCTGAAACGGCAAAAGCATCTTTAATGGGACAAAACTGTCACTGCTTTCTTCCAGCTTCTGCACCGATTCAAAACATAATTTTTCTTATAGTTAGAAAGTTTTTTTCTCATTTATTTTATTTTCTATGAACAAGAATCTTTATCAACAAAATACTGGTGACAGTTATGATACATAAAATATTTTATAGCTGAGACACAACATCTTTCTGTCTAATTTAATAAAAGATATTAAATGGATTTTAAATGCCCTCAGTCCTTTAGGTGCCACAATTCCTTGATTCTATTAATCCTTATCCTCTCTAACAATTGTACCCTACTTCTTCCCACCAGCAGCAACTAGTTGTGTCACTGCTTACAATTCATGTTAAAAGCATTGAAGTTAGGGCATTGGTTATCAAGGCCTGACAAAAGCCCTTTCACCTTTTCTTAGATAGGTATTTTTTAAGACATTCTAGGGCACTTTAGAACACTTAGACAGCCCTCATATTTTAAACCCCTCCTTAAAAATACTTTCTTGTTTCACTAGTTCACTCTTACAAAACCAACATCTGAAAACATCCAAAGAAAACCAAGTTCCCTCCACATCCACTGCAGCCCGAAAAGCAGGAAAAATCATCATGATCTAGGGCAGACTAGCTGAATATAGATCTAAAAAACTAGGGATCTCAAACCATTTATGTGTTGAAACAAGAGTTGTTTTTCAGAAATTCTGATCACTCCTTTATAAATGACAGCTTTTAAATTAGGTTACGTAGTTTGAATTTAGGCTTCTAAACTTGAAATACCTAGTTTAGGTGCCCAAAGTCAGTAAATCTGATGATCTGAATGCTTTATAGAGCTGTCAGAAAACTTTTAAGTATCAAGGCCAATATTAAATGTGGCTTTCACAGATAATATGACTAGTGGCACTGCCTCTCCTGTTCTCTCTCACTCTCTTTCTACACTTTTAAAATCAAAGATCACCCTTCATTATAGCAATGGAGGGTTAAGCAAGATGCAACATGTAGACTAACACTACCGTAACACAAACTGACTGTTGAGATATGGACTGTGCTTCCAGCAGTGAATATAAAATACTGTATTTAATACAGGTTTTTTGTTCCTCTTCTCTTAAATCTTCTGCAAAGCACTTTTTAAAGAGCAGGCATGACCTGGCTCATTGTGCTCAGCCTTTTATATAAACTAGCAGAGCTGTGGAGAACACGTACAGAAAACATGTTTCTGCTTTGGCGTATATCAGAAATAAATGAGAATACCACAGAGTTTGATCTGAGCATTATACATATATATTATGGACCAGATCCATACACACTAACCAAGGATGTGTGTTAGGTTAATGACTTCAGAAATATTTGAGTGACAAATAGCAATGATTAATATTAAAAAAGGTACATAGAATTTATCAAACCTAATGAAGATCCTACTGCAATTATTCCTTGTGTTTGCTAAATCTTTGAAGATCCAGATGCTTTTCCAATAATTAATTGCATAACTTACCACGCTTCTCTGATTTAACTTTTAATTATTTACTTGTGAGAAAGGAAATACTCAAGTTAGTTTGGGTTTTTAAATGCAACAGTAGGGTTTTTTAATACAGTTACACCTTACGTTATCTTTTAATTATACATTACTTTCTAGAAAGTATGTAATTCATTCCACAAAATTCAATATACCTGGTTACTTTGCACCCAGAAAAGTTACTGTTGGAATGACTGGCCTGCAGTGGGTTGCCCAAGTAATACAGACTTCATGGAAGGAATCAATGGTCTGATTGGTATCTATTATGGTAACATACTTCTACAAAAGTAAAAGCATAATATGGCACCAGGAATGCAATTAATAGGGCTAGTTTGTTCTGAAATACAGTTAGCCCTCTTGCACTTCGCGCCCCCCATATTGCGGCTTCAGATCTTAGCGGCATGAGTTTTTAGCGATGATGGAGGACCCATTCGATTGATTACACTCTTAATGCAGAGGACTGAGGATTTAAACCCAGGTCTTTTTTACTACATCCCCATACAGTCCAATAGATATCTTGACTGGTGCAGAACTATGTTCATAGTCCTTGTCCTTGTGAATATTTAATAATTCAACAGGTAGAAATAACAAGGATTTTATTTCCAAAATCAAACAGTAGAGAATCAAGATTCAAGTCTCCTGCATTGGAGTAATTTGAACTGTCTCACATACTTGAGGAGTGCTCTTACCACAAAGATATTGTAGATAGGGTGTTTTTTTCTATTGATGTAAGACCAGTCATCACAATGGTTGTTGAGTCTTTAGGAGGAAAAAATCGTTTCCCAACGTATTATAAAGCATCTTCAGTTTAGCAGGATAATGTTTAAACTCTCACTTGTTTTGGAAAGATTTCATTTGAAAGGTATTTGTTCACTTATGTTGGCTGAACCAACTTTTTCTTCAAAATTATGAATGTATTAGCTGTTATCAAGATTATTCCTTCACCATACATTTACCAAGGTGGATAGCTGTATATTTTATCCAGATGAGATAAACTATTTTTGTTGAAAAATAAAACAAGTTCATTTTTCTAGTATAGTAGTGATGAGCTCTGTTTTGGTTCATTTGTTTTAATATGCAGAGGTTTTTTAATTAATTACTTGTTCTGACAATGCTAAGTGAATAGAATCTATCTTTTCCGAATATTCAAGAAGGATTTGTTAAAGATTTTAAAATTTCTTCGAGATGCCTATTCAGAGCACAAGTTCACATGCCATGGTATTGGTATGCTGTCAGAGTGTCCAAAAAAGCCACTGCAAATGGAATGCTCTTGCAGCTTAATGAAACAAGCAGAGTTTATAATCTGATTAAGCTGATGGCCTGCCTATATATAAAAGCTCCTCATGGAATTTGTATATAAATTCCATATTCTCAGTAGCAGAAGAATATTTACTTTGCTGCTGTTAGGCCTGTTTGACAAAAAGGGAAATAAAGCACAAAAAATTGGCATTGGGAAATGAATTCATGAACAGTTGTACTGAATCTATATGAGGTGAGCAACCAACAGAACAGCTATAAACAGTGTTCAGTAATAATAAGAGAATTTTTTGTTAATGTTTCTTGGCCAGCTTTTGAGGAAGGTTGTGTCAACAATCTTAATGGCAGATTTAGTCTCTATCTCTGTAAATCACTCTGGCTGTAAATAACAATCTGTCTATGTGGATGTCTTCATTGGATTGGGACCACTAAGTGTAGTACTTTAGCTGGAAAGATTAGAAGACACTTTAAACTGTAAATCTCTATAATTTTGGATACCAAACAGGCAGTTCTAACACCAGCAAAACTCTCACTGACTTGGAGGGAGTTTTGTCTGTGTAGAAAATAGGATTTTCCCCTCACATAGTTATTTCCTCAGAGAAAATATAGGTGGAATGATACATGATGCATTTCTTCTGAATTTTACATTCTTTACTCAAAATAGTTTTCTCTTTTTTGGCATTTTCAGATGCATACAAACTTTGTGGTATTACGTATGTCTGAAGTTCATTGACCTTTCTGCCTCTAAATCTGCTTTGTAAAACATAGTGTCTTCTGATCTATTTCAACACTATTTCTGAGGTATTTTTATCATGTTATTAATTTATCATTAATGAAAATAACCCACAACAGAACAGCTGCAACACAGCTACTTCTGAGAAGTGTGTTGGCAATATTTTAAATTCCCCTAGTGGGAATCTTCATAGATTCTATAGAACTGGTGTATGACAGATGTATTTTCACTTCCTGGCTGATGTCTTACAGAGGTCAATGAAACAAATTAAAACAACTGGTATCTTCCTTGGCAGTCTCAATCAACAAAGCCCTTTTCTAGACTGAAAAAATTAAATCCATTATAGAAAATATCTGATAACCCAGGTTAGCAGCTACTGAATTTGAGTCTCATGTAGATAGACTTAGCAAACTGAACTAACACTATAGGAAAGAAGAGATTTGAACTGCGGCAATAATCTTTATTGCATAAATACATGAGGAACTGAGAATTAGTATCATGTATTTTATTCTAATGTAGGAAGGACAGCAAACATTGCAGAGGTCTCCAATTTGAATGACAATTTTGCTCTGAAAACAGACAATCCAATCTGTGAATTGGACAAGTAGTAATGGGTAAAACTGGATGATTATTACTAATTCTGTTATGTAGATCAAGAGAGGATTTCAGCCTCCAAATTAATTTTCAAAAATACTACTTTAACGTGGGAACAGACGATTTGATTTGTATCATGCTTTGAGAACAGTAGGTAATGGGAAACCTGTAGAAGTTAGGAAAAAGTTTTAATGTTTAGAGTGGATACTGCCTTCCCTACACCATAGCATATGTTTACAGGCATGCTTAAAACATGGCCATCAAATGAAAAATTATCAGAAAACTTTAATTAGTGGTTGCATGTGCACTAAACTTACCTTACTGTACAAAAGATGATTCCAAGAGAAAAATTAAATGAAACTAAATTAAAATATTGCTTTATGTGTACAAGATGAAGAATAATTTGCCTGTAATTCCCTTCCTTGTTAAGAGATCTTTTTACCTCTGACAGAATTGTCCATAACAAATCTCTGCTTCTTTCAAGACTTCCTGAAAATCTTAGTTGCAGACCCTCTGGTTTCAGAGGAGAAACTGTTACTTTGTTCTCTGAGGGGTGGCCCAGAAAAGAATACCTGAACTTTGCATCCTCTTGCTGCAACACATGAAATCAATACCTATCATTATCCCATAAGCTTTATTCAGTTTGTTATCTGTTCACAGTGCGTTTTTCCTTCATGTGGAAAAATAATTACATCATGCAAATATTGTTCTTCTGGTGCTAGGCACTTTATATTTCTGTTGGAATTTCAAGAGAAGGGATGTAAACACAAGCAACAATTACTCAAAGTATTTCCTCACATTAACATTACTTAAATTAGTCGGTTTCAAATGCTTTGAACAAGAAGTTAGACTAATTCATATGAGATGCCTATTTTTGTTTAGCCTAAGTTTTTGTATAGCAAATGTTATTTGCTGAAGAATTTTGAGAGGGAAGTAAATTGTAGCTAAGAAAGCCAACACTGAATCTGGTTCAAAATATATGTTTATTGATTCCCCTTTGGCTGTTGCAAGAATATCGTGCTCTTGACAGCAAGGGATTAATAGCATGTGCACAGCATTTTCTTTCTTTCAATAAAATGGGTGAGTATTATGGCAATTATGTCCCCAAAAATTACTGGACTAGTGCTCTGTGTAGACACATACCCTTATGTCAGCCTTTCTGGTCCTTCACAGCTTTCTCAAATATGAGCAAACACATTAGGAGGAATGTCTTGGTCTGCAAGGGATCGCATGGGAATTCTGTAAAAATCACGTAAATTAAGTTCTTTCTTTGCCTAGTTCTCTCTCAGCTCAGAGAGAAATCTTCATGTCCTCTGGTAGTAGCAGTCTTTCATGTGAATAAGCAAGTGAGGAAAGGAAGAGACATGGGGAAAAGTGTGGAGAAGAGAAACAAAGATTATAACTGGTCAGAATTAATGTACATATTAGGACTACATTTTATACATCCTATGAACTTCATTTCCTTTCAGTCTCAGAATTACTCCCTGAACTCAGATCTGCAGGCATTTTATTACAGTCATCCGTACTACTTTCTCATGAAAACACCAAAATTTCATACAATACTCTTGATGGGCAATTTAGAAATTGAGACATACCATTTCATGTCTTAAACAGGTTTCTAATTAATTACTGTGCTAGACTAGTTGACATTTCATCATCCTATATAGTAGATTCTAAATAGAATCTCAATTAAACCAATTTTGCACCAAATCCATCAATTTTCACATTTCCAGTAAAGGGAAAAATGTATGACAATGAAAAAAAATAATTAATTTTTTAAAATGCTAACATAGGGAATGTAAAATGTGAGGTTGCAATAGCATTAATAATTTTTTATAATCACTGCCCTATGACAGACCCTTATTGACATCAAAAGACACCAAATCTGCATTTAGTAGTGCTTGTATTACAATGACAAATATCTCAGGGACATGATTTCATGGTTGCATCACTTAAGGAGTTGTTTATCTTTATAGACACAAATGTGGAATTTATACCACAGTTTTCCATGCTCCTACTTACCCACTTCATGGTCAAAAATTATCTGTGATATCTCTCTCAGTTGCTGTGCATATTCTTACATAATTTCTCCTACAACTTTTTATGGCTTTTATATTTAAGATGATTTATGCCTATACTACGGTTTTCATTTGGATTCGAAGCATGTTTTTGAACAGTAGATCACAATGATTTCCTCTTTCCGGGCTTTGCTCCCCATTGCAGGTGTTGTGAAATCATGCAACTTGCACTGCTCTCTCAGGTAAAACATTTTAAAACATGCCCCAGTACTCTAATGTACAGGACCTCCAGCACACAGCTCTGATGTAGAGCATCAGACTAAAGCAAGTTTGAAAAAATCTTTTTCCTATGCTTCAGGTGGATATACATTATAAAATACAGTCGGCCCTCTTCCACTTCGGGCCTCCCATATTGTGGCTTCACATTTTAGCAGTGTGATTTTTCAGTGATTAAGGAGGCCTGTTTTGGGGCTGCGCATGCACAACTTGACACACATGAATATTCAAAGTAGGTAGTCATGAATATGCAAATTTCCCCCCCACCCCCCGCGGCCCCCCACACCGGGGTCCCTCAGGGCAGCAAGCTGGGATGGGCCCCCATCCTGTCTGGCCATGGCGGAGCTGAGCCGGACACTCACCGCTCCTGCAGTGGCTCGGCTCCAGCACCACCTGCCCTGCTTCCCTGGGCTCAGGGGAAGATTTACACTCAGGTTATATGCGGTGGCTGAGACTTTCTTGAAGTAGATGTGATGTCCGAGACCAGACACCACGTCTTTTCTGAGTATGGAGAGACCAGGTCTACCCACCTGGAGAGACACCAGGACAGCACGGTGGGGGGCTCCCCCTCACCCGTGCTCCCTGCCGAGCAGAAAAGGGATTTTTCCTGGTGTCGGGTGGCCTGACACACAGCAGGGCAGTTCCAAAACAGCGCCCGGGGGGGCAGTGTGAGGGTGCGAGGCAAATTTGCATATTAATTAGCTGCCAATCAACGTGGACAGAGGGCTTCACGGAGGAGGGTCAAGACCCGTGGTACTGTGGCATAGGAGACCCGACTGTATATGGTATGGGTGCTGGATCTTCAGCATCAGTTGTTCCCCTCTAAAGATCTGACACAGGCTTACATTTTGAAATAGTGTAGAGAAGCAAATCTGCAGAGGAAAACAATTCTAAACAGACCAAAGAAACTTCCAATTTATATGATATTTTGGTGGTTNCACGTCTTTTCTGAGTATGGAGAGACCAGGTCTACCCACCTGGAGAGACACCAGGACAGCACGGTGGGGGGCTCCCCCTCACCCGTGCTCCCTGCCGAGCAGAAAAGGGATTTTTCCTGGTGTCGGGTGGCCTGACACACAGCAGGGCAGTTCCAAAACAGCGCCCGGGGGGGCAGTGTGAGGGTGCGAGGCAAATTTGCATATTAATTAGCTGCCAATCAACGTGGACAGAGGGCTTCACGGAGGAGGGTCAAGACCCGTGGTACTGTGGCATAGGAGACCCGACTGTATATGGTATGGGTGCTGGATCTTCAGCATCAGTTGTTCCCCTCTAAAGATCTGACACAGGCTTACATTTTGAAATAGTGTAGAGAAGCAAATCTGCAGAGGAAAACAATTCTAAACAGACCAAAGAAACTTCCAATTTATATGATATTTTGGTGGTTGATATGACTTTTACTGAAATAATGCCAGTCTCCCCAGAGATTTGAGAACTGATTCTCTATGTCTAATGAGCTATAATTAAAAATAGCGAACACTCTCCTCTCCCTCCTCCCCAAATATGCCTGTTGCTCTTCTGAAAGCTTTCTCTTCTCAATTTGGTAATTATCCCTACTATATTTCATGATTACTTTTTTCCTCAAAGGAGCAGTGCCAAAAATCAGGAGGCTGTATAAGTCTCAGTGACAAGGTATTCACAAGCTGCTAAATCTGCATTTAATTTCAAAAGGACAGTTGTCTTTACCTGCCTGGCAGCCCCACATAAGACTCTTGAGGTGAGATTAGCGTTGGAGATTTGCCTGGAGAGATGAGAACTCAAGACCAGAATCCTGGTATTCTACACAGTACTGTGTGAACATAAAAATACAAAAACCTAGGACCTGTGTCCTGAGCAAGAGCATCTGGTGGTAAGGGAGTGAGCCAAAATGCTTTTCAGAAAATCAGTCATTTTTTCTCGTAGGCTGTAAGTTAAATTACTTGTAAATAACACTCTCCTCACATCTAGAGGAACTGCGCTCTACAATATTTTGTTCACTAATGTTTCTTTCCTAAAGACTTGTTATTTTAATGCATCATACATATAATTTTATGTTGTCTGCCTTCAAAGAAAGAAGGAAACCAAACACACTAGAAGGATGAGTCTACCAAGAAGGTGCAAGATCCCCTCCCAGTGTGGGTTAAATTTAGACACTGGTTTATGCTGCATGATTCTGGAGCTCAAGTTCAGAGACTTCTGAAGCTGTCCATGCCACTTTTTAATGCTCAAAAAACCTGGTAGAAACAGACTGCTTTGAATCTTCTATGATTTTGCCCTTTGTTTTGTTTTGATTGGTTTGTTTGTTTTGGAGATCTATTATCAGCCTTTGTCACTTCAGGGGTTTCTTTGACTGAAAGTTTTTCATTGAGGTTTCTTTAGTTCATTTCAGTTATTTCTTCAGCTAATATACCAACTGTCATAGTTCCTTGGGTTTTTTACCAGAAAAAAGAGTCCACTTCTCTTTAAGTGCAGGTGTGTTTCCTAATGACATTAATGGGAACTCTCTGTGTAAACTAAGAGAAGATTAAAATATTGTATTTGGAAAAAAACTCTAAAAGTAGCCTTTATATTTTTTTTTAAATATGAAGCAAACACAGTGAAAAGATGCCCCACCTTCATCACTCAGGTAAAATTTTGCAATGGAAAGCAACTAAGATATCTGAAACTGCTGCCTCAATTCAGAGAAAGTGCTCTTTGAATCCTAAAAAAATCTGAGCTGAGAAATGACTGTAGCATCTAATGAGTAAGACNCCCAGTGACTAAATATTCATATGAAATGTGCACTGTGAGTTTAAAACTAGTAACATTTAACCTTTAAACATAACTACTTTTTTTTTCTGAAAGAGTAATTGATGACATTATTTGGTAAAATAAGAAAGTCCATAAGAATCTGTTTAGATAAACATGAAGTTTAGTACTAGCTAAATGTAGTACTACATTTGGATTCTGATAAAACATTAATCAGTATTTACTTCTAGGTTTTACAAATTTAGATTAGTTTGACTTGGAAGATAGTTATCACTTGATATGACAACCTGGATCACTGCATGCAAAGGGTATTGATAAAAAGCATCACAATCAATGGGAAAGAGAAACCTAGATTACCATAGAAATCTGTATTACACTGGGTCCTGTTTAACTTCATTCACAACCCCAGAAAGGCAATAAACAGCACTAGTTATTTTCATAAATTTTGTTGAAATGGGAGGAGCAAACATTACTTGTGAGAAACAGAGAATCAATGAAGAAAGAAATCTAGGAAAATTAGAATTTTGACTAGAAAGCAATCAAATCAGAATTATGAAAGCAAAAACAAAAACAGTAACACAATTAGTATCGTATTCCTAAACGCCCTAAATCTAAGGAAAAAAATCTAAAACAGATAGGCAGTAGGTTATGGTAAGAGCAAGCTGGATACGAAGATGCTGTTTGATAGAATACAAAAAAAGGAGCATTGCAAATATGTCCTCTTTGTGCATGTCTACTGCATCAGGAAGCCAAGAGGCAACATCCTTATAAAATAACTGATTCAAAGCTCACTGAAGCAAATGGAAGGACTCCAGCCTCGTCAATAGGCTTGGACCCGGCCCTAGGCATGTCTGTGTGAAGTCACTTGGAACATTTCATTCCCTTTTTAGGCACAGCCATTACCACAAAGACACTGAGAAACTGAAGGAAGGCCAGAAAACTCTACTACTGCAAGCACAGAGACTGGAAAGACTGAATTCAGAGTGGAATGATTTAAATCAGTACACAGGAAGCTTAGATTTATACCACTGAATATTGTCTTCTTGTGCATTTATACTTTATTTTCCTTAAGGAAGGGTTTATTCTTTCCAGTAAACAAGCAGTAAGACATGTTGATAAATAATTATTTTAGATCCCTTAGATTTAAAGTGGGTTTTTTACTATTTATTTGACAATAATTAAGTATATTTTTATAAATATGGTTTTAATTTAAATGTAACTGTACTGAAGACAGAAATTAGGAGAACTCATTCTTTTTGGCTACTATGTCCAAGATTTTATAAATAATCCAATCCTTTTCTCCTAGTTATTATTCATGCACCAAAAGAGGAAAAGAAGTTTTCCTACTTTTAAAAACTGCAATCAGTTTTACAGTTTTGAAAGAAGTAGATAAAGAACTGAACCTGTTAGAGAAATGGAATTTAAGAAAATATTTTCTATAAATCTATAGATAGGGTTGCCACCAGAAAGTGGTTGAGCTTTCCAACAAGGTCTGGCATAAAGTGCATGACTACTGACTTTTAACAAGTTTAGAAGGCTTTCTGTCTGTCTTTTGAATCCCCACGGCACACCATGGTGCTTTAAAAGTTATAAATTACCTTAAATTAGAAATAAGCGAGGTTTTAAGTTTTTCTCAGATATAATCATAGAATATTCTGAGTGGGAAAGGGCCCATCAGGATTATTGAGTCCAACACCTGACCCCGCACAGAACACCATGTGCCTGAAAGCATTGTTCAAACACTTTTTGAATGCAGACAGGCTTGGTACCGTGACCTCTGCCCTGGAAAACCTCTTCCAGCACCCAGCCATCCTGTGGATGAAAAACCTTTTTCTTGTATCTAACCTATGCCTCCCCTCACTCAGCTTCTTGAAATTTCCTTGAGTCCTGTCAGTTGCCATGAGAGTGAAGAGATCAGTGCCTGACCCTCCTCTTCCCCTCACAAGGAATTTGTAACTGCAGTGAGGTCTCCCCTCAATCTCCTCATCTCCAGGCTGAATAGACCAAGCTGCTCCTGATATGGCTTCTGTTCCAGACCCATCATCATCATCCTCGAGGCCCTCCTTTGGACACTCCCTAAGAGCTTAATGTCTTTCTTATATTACAGTGCCTATTCAAGGTGAGGCTGCCCCAGTGCAGAGCAGAGTGTGGAAAACACCTCCCTTGACTGGCTGATGATGCTGTGCCTGGTGCACTCCAGGACACAGTTGGCTGCCATATCATGTAAACAGAGGAGACATACCAGGAAAACTGTCCTTCAAAGAAATAGGCACTGTAACACTTTGAACCAAATATTTTTACCAAGTAAACTCACAGGAAGACTCGAACAATTCAATCCTTTCAGGCCAAAGAGTCATTGTTTACTGCTACCTGTCCTGCAACACCATGCAATTGGTTTTATGTAGGAATTTTATCACAGGAGGCTCCCACTGATTTCAAATGAATTTAACAGTTTTATGGCTTTGGGAAGCTGGTACGAGTAATTTTAAATTGCTTAATTGGTTAAATAAACACTAAACACCTACTGGTGCAGATTTTTTTCTATAGTCACACTTGTGAAAAAGAAGTTTGTTTAAAAATTTCAAGTTGTCTGTCTGGAGAACAAAGAGGCAAAGAGGACTAACATATCTGAGAAAATGGATGAGGAGAAAAAAGCCAGCATTAANATATATAATTTTTAACTTGTCAAAATGCTCAAACCTGACTGTTCATTTAGGATGTCTATTGCTAACCATAAGGATCTATTCAGTCAAACAAACAAGGCACAAACGAACCAGTGATGGAAAATTACAACTAGAAAACTCCAACTGGAAACAAAACAGGTTTTTGACAGTAAGGCACTTATCTGGCATTACAGATTGTTTTATTTTTGTTAAAATTAAGATGAAATCCTTGGACTTTTTCTTATTATCACAAGAATACTTTCAACTAGTTGGACTAGATGATCCTTGTGGGTCCCTTCCAACTCATAATATTCTGTGATTCTGTGTGAACTTGTTTCAACTGCTTCCTTAAGGTAGCCTTCATCACACAACTTTAGCTGCCTATGACTTTGGAATTTCTATTTTAAGTGTGATCACTATCCTTTGAAAGTAGGTGTATTCAGCCTAGACTCAAGATGAGGTGTCTTTCTAAAATACACTTGCTAGCTCACTTAAAATTTTATGGTCTCTGATATATAAGAATTAGTCCAGTTAGGCAGAACAGCTTATTCTGACAATGTAATTTTATTATGAAAACCACAGAATGGAATAAAATTTTGTTATTTAATTTCTATTTATAGATTAAAGAAAAATGAAAATAAGGATTAGTTTACAATGTAGATACTGAGGAAAAATAAATAAAAATTCTCCCTGAGAATTTTTATTTACTTAATGTAAGTAAAGTTATTTACTTAATGAAAATAATGAGTCAGGAAGAGAAACATTTGTGGCACTGCTTACCTTTGTGCTGAAGGAAAAGGATGTAATCTGGAATTTAAAAAAACCCCAAACATATAAAGTATATTGGCTGAAGAACTCCATAGTCTTTATGTGTCCCTCCATGATATATCTGTCCATGTTACTGATTGTTCAAGATGGCAGCAATGAAACAATAGAAGGAGTCTGAGAGCAATCAAAGAACCTTCAGGGCCCTGGCATGATTGGCTGAAGGATCAGAAGCACAGGTAGGGATTTCCTTGATCCTTCCAGTAACAGGTCCATCTGATGAATGTGCAGCTTCAAGGTTGATGTAATTGGAAAAATGTTGGGGGTTTTAACCATGGAATTATCTACTCAACAGCTGGTCTACTGATACCTAATGGCATGCACCTTTCTCAGAGAGGAAAAACGGTTCTAGTGCAGTAGCTAGCGAGGCTCACTGACAGAACTTTAAACTGGCTTGGAAGAGAGAAAGGGAAAATACCAGGCTTGCCAGTGATGAGCAATGGGATGGTGTGCCAAAACTTGAGGAAACCAGTTCTAGAGGATCCCTCAATCTGTTCAGGAGGTGTTTGCTACAGAGTACACCAGTTGAAATATTTCTATACCAATCCATGCAGCATGAGAAATAAACAAGAGGAGCACAAGGCTTTGGCTGAGTCCCAGAGATTTGGCATCACTGGCATAAGTGAAACCTGGTGGGATAAGGCCTGTGACTGGAGTGCCCTGTTGGATGTTTACAGACTGTTTAGGGATGGTAGGCAGAGCAGAAGAGGTTGGGGAGGGTTGGCATTGCATGTAGTTGAAGGGTTAGAATGTATGGAGCTTGCAGTTGGCAATGACACAGTTGAGCACTTCTGGATAAGAATCAAAGGGAAAAAAAATTATGCAGATTTTTTCATATATGGACCTCCTAGGCAGGATGATGAAACTTTGAGCAACTAAGGGGCACTTCCAAGTCAACTGCCTTTGTCCTTATGGGGGACTTCAGAGAAATTTACTGGGAGAATCACAGAGCTGGTACAACTCAGGTTAAAAAATTCTTAAAAAACTTAGATGACAACTTTATGAAACAGGTACCAAAGGAACTGACTCTGAAAGATGCCCTCCTTGATCTACTTCCTTGCTAACAGAGTGGAGGGGAAAGCATATGAGGGGTGGCTAAAGTAACTTGGTTGTTCAGCCTAGAGAAGAGGAGACTGAAGGAGACTTCAATCCAGTCTTCAACATTCTCAAAAGTCTCTACGCTCTGGTGGACAGTGACAGGACTTGAAGAAACTTCATGAAACTTCGTCAGGGGAATAATTCATGTGATGAGGGATCACCTCACACCTACTGCTGCTCTGTCATCTGTTCCCAAGCAGTCATGCCAGAAGTCTTTTCAAAGTGAGTCTCAGCACTCTTTAAAAATATACACCCATCATAGGAAAGCTTTCTTCAGCACTGTCTGCATATGCAGGAGCTACTTACAAACCATAAAAATCTTGCTGGTATTTAACTTTACAATAAAGACAAACTTCTGATCTAGTCATAATTCTTCTTTTCTCAGACATCGTTCTGTCTCTTAAAGCTCAAGATGTTAAATGTACCTTTTATCTCTATAATTAACTTTTCATGGAAGTATGAAATTTACTCAAGGGTTGAGAACGTGAGCCAAGTTCTATGAAGCAGTTTGCTGTCTGATGAACTCCAGAAGAGAGATTAGAAGCTTTGGGCTTACAGCCACTTCCCTTCTATCTTTAGCAGTATTGGATGAAATTGTAAGGCATTAAGTCTTGGGCAGCCCTTTATTGCTAGAAGAAACATTGTGAAAGGTGACAGAGGATAAAGAAATGGTATTGTGGTTTCAAGTCTATGTTTCTCTTGTTGAAAACACTACATTTAAGTCTCAGTAGTTCTATAAAGAGCATTTTATCTCATGTTGGACTTTTGAGAAACTGATTTCGCATGGGCCTCCAGGATGTCTTGTCAGAAGGGCATGTAGCCACATAGGCTGTAGTCTTGTCCAAAATGATTCAACATTTGGATCTTTGTGTTTCAGAGTATTAATGAGATTACACGTCATAATCTGTAAAAGCTACCCTGCCACTGCTCTGCATGACTCCATTCCAGATGAAATCTCTTCAAATAAATCCTGAATCACAATGATACTTCTTTGTGTGTCTACAGCTAAAAATAAGAGAGCAGAAAGAGGAGGAGGAAGGAAAAAAAGTTGTATGTATATATAAAAAGTCATTTCCTTCAAGGGTAAAGACTAAATTAATGGAAATTCTTCATTTATCCTCTCTGAAATTTTAAAATATCTATTCTTGTAGGGGAGTCCAATTACAATATTTAGGGTAAAGCAATTAATCTAGTGATCTCTCTTCCATTTGAACTTTTGTAATTTCTTGTGCCCTTTCCTGTGGATTCACAATGTAAACATATCTAGGCATGCATCTACTAGTTATGGCAATTTAGAGCAATTACTTAATTAACTATGATATATGGTTTTGTTTTACATTGGGAGCATTAGATCTGTTTTCTTTTAAGATGAGCAAAGAAAGGCTAGATGCAGACAATGCAAATGAAAGGAATTAATTTAATTTCTTGCATCGCATTAGGTCATTTACTATTTACTATGCAAGACAGCTAAGGACACAACTACCTGTTTCTAAATCCTTCAGGAAATGAATTTTTGCTCAACTTCTTCCATTTATGGTAAAGACAATAGCAAGTGCACAAGACAGGGAAGGCTACACTTGCAGTCAGGGATGCAATTTAAAAAATGTATTTACAGACTTTTCTGTAGTACGACTGCCCACACTATGACAGTTCCATACAGATGCATCTCTATGAGAAGCTAAAATTTAACATCACTAGTCGCTTTACAAGAAGGGCTAATATCTAATCTACAGTGAAAAAAGATGGAGTAAATAGCCTCTTCAAGATTACTTGAGAGTTCTGTGGAGTAATGATGACCTAAGAGCTCTTGATCTTAGGCATCACTCTACTGCACCTAAAATCTAGACATTAACATTCAAAGAAATGGAAGAAAAAAGAAAGGTATGGACTCTAATAGGTAAAATCAAGGTTTTAACACTAAATTCACTGAAATGTTAATAAATAATAGATGTGTTGGTCTCACACTCAGAAATTATGTTTCTTCTCATTTGTCTTCAGTGGCTTTTAAAAGCTGAAGTCTCTTTGGTAAACAAGACTCAAAACCTAAATCTCCAGTGACCTTCACAAAACCTGCTCGATAGCAGTGAGAGAAAGACTGAGTTGCAACTAAACCTCCTTTTTTGTTACATTCAATGGCTTTGCTTAGATGTCATGCTCACATGAACAAAATCTAGAATTTGTGATCTAATACAGCAATAGCTCCACTATGAAGAAGTTCCTAATCAAATGTGACATCAGGAGGAACTCAACAGGAAGTCCAATAATATACCAAGTATTTTATAGCATATCTTATCAGGATCACAAATACCACAAAGGGGTTTGTTTTCTTTGCTATGTCCAGGGTGTTAGAGATTTTGGCAGGGGAAGTTAAACTTTCTTGGTTTGGTTTTTGTTGGTTTTGTTTTAGTTTGGTGGTGGTTTTGTTGCCTTGTTTTGGCTGAGTAGGGGGTTTCTCCCCATAGTTACTATTCTTTAAGGGAGGAAAGGCTCCATAGGAGCCATCATGCAGGGCAAGGAACAGCTGTTTTCAAATTGGAGCTTAACTCTAAGTTTAAATATTTAAAAGATATTTTGCTAATTCTCTTCATGGTCCAATGATAGTGGTATCTAGAAGTTCATTACTGTCCTATATTTAGAATGGGAATCTTCAGTAACTTCCAGGAAATAAGTCCTGAGAGTCAGGACCAGCTTCAATAAGTCAGCAGAATTTAGAGAAAAACATTGACAGCTGGGATACTGTATACCAGGAAAAGTATTGCTCTGCCTGGTGTTTCTGATACTGTTTCCTCAGGATCCATTTTCAACTACTCAGCTGAGTGGGTACCCAATTGTCCCAGAACAGCACGTCTTACTCTTTAATGATAAAGGTGGTGGTAGTAGCAGTAGTACTATCAGCAGTGACACCCTAGATTGTTCAGTGTTTAGGAGAGAAATGCATATTAATGCTTGTAAACTAAAATCAGTTTCTACAATGTCTTGTTGACTGTTTTTCAGTCTTAATGTACTAAGAGAATCTTGTATGTGGGATGCCATTACTTATACTTTTAATATGCTGATATTTATTCTATTGTCTCATAAGGAACACTGCAGAGTTAACATATCAAACACCCGTTTGTCTGAGAGTCTCCCAAGAAAGTAACTGTAGTATACATAACAAAGGGTACCTAAAATGTCATTGATATTCTAATATGAGACCTTTGTGAATGTGTCTAGCTGGAGGGAAAAAGGAAAAATAAAATATTTGTCTGAGGTGGAAATCAGAATGACAGTGACCATTGTTTCTGATAAACAATCACCCAAGGAAACTCAAAAGAAAAAGCACAGCAATTAGATAACCTGAAAAGCAGAGACTTGTGAAGAAGATTGTAGTTCTCCAAGCTGGCAGAAGCCATGGAGGGCCACTCACAGGGGTTTGGATGCTTACCTTGTTAAACACTGCCTGGTTTCACCTGACATGATCTGTAAGCCTGTAAAATAGTCGCACTTCAAGTGCCTTTCATAGAATCACAGAATCACAGAGTACACCTCAAATTCTTTTTCTTTTGAGATATTCGTCACTAACAGAATTTCCCACTTTGGAAGGGAATACTCCTTCAAAGATGAAAAACCTCTCAAAAACATAGCAAAAATAAAAAAGTAAATACAGGTAAAAATAAAACCAGTTTGGCACAGCCCTAAAAAGTAATATTATTTACGAAGACCTTTACTTTCAGCTTTACTGAACAGTTTTACTTTCTTACATGATTTTTCACTTTAGTATTGCTTCCATTCAATTTTTTCCTATGTTATATACGTTCACAACAAATTACACAACAGACTAAATGTGTTTGAAAGTGTCCTTGTGTCCTTATCATTTTGATTTTGAACTGCCCATGTGGGTTGTACACATATCATATGGTTTGTTGCTGAGGCATTTAACTACAACACAAAATGTTTTCAAGTTCAAAGCTTGTATCATTGCTCACTTCATTTTTATGTTTTACCCTCACTTGTACTATATCACTAGATGTTTCACTTGCATGAATAAAATCCTTGCTACTTATTCACTTTTTAAATGTGCAAGCCATAAATGAAAAAAAAAAGGAAAAAAGGATGATACGTAAAGATGAAAGACATGAGCTTTGTACAGCTGCTATATTCAGCTATTTTTAAACAGTCAATGTATAAGGCTCTAGAAAGTTCAATTAATCCATCCACAGAGATATAATCACCCTGTTAGTGACTTTGCCTCCTACTCCAGAGCACATCTGCTGATCCTGTTGCCAGGAGGGGTTCACTTGGGCCTGGGATTTCAATGAGAAATCTCCAGCTGCAAGACCAGAGCCTTTGAGCTGCCAGTCAATGACAGAAAAAATATATATTTTAAAATATAGGTCAAGTTACCTGCGTATGCTCCACTTGCATACAGTATCAGTGGTCACCTTTCTTTTGTATGTTTCCTGGTATTAAATTATTCCCTTTCTTAGTAAAGCTTTTTAAAAATAAATAAATATATAAATAAAACATGATAGAGCTGCTTTTCCCCTTTCAACAGTCAGGTTTTCTCTCTCGAGTGGTAACTGCGGAGGGGGAGTACAAATCTTGCTTTGAATTTCTTGATTGCATTTTTGTGCTTGTTGCAGAAGTTTTTCCTGCCTTCATAAATGTGCAGTAACAATGAGATTGAGAATAAATTCTACTTGGAAAATACTTTGTAGATGACCTGAAAGTATCTAAAGATAAGGCTTATGACTGAGTGGAATATAAACGCAGAAGACAAATATTTCTATGGGATCTAAAAAGTCTCAAGTTTATTTTGATCCTCCTTATTTATTCATCAATATGTACGGGACTTTGTTGTGAGCCATAAACTATGACATCTGTGATGATTTACAAGGATCAAGAAATATATCCGTATACTCTTTCTTCTCTTACATTGCTCGCCTTTTTCTTTTTTTTGTACATCTACTCATTAATTTCCAAGAAGCACCTACCTGACAGGCATTTGTAGCAACAAGAGATTATTGGACTCACATGGCCTAAAAGATCACGTTAGGGTACCTCCTTCTTGCCGAGTATGTTATATCTCATTTGAAATGGTGGCATGGTACCACAAAAGTCTGTGTTATGCTCTAGGAACACATTACTGTATTGATTTTGGGCATGTGCTCAAAAGACAAGAACTGTCACTAGATAAAGAATGTTATGGTTAGACTTCACTACTCAATCTCATCCAGATTATGTCTTGAACTTTAAAAAATCCAGTCTATCCAATTAATCAGGGATAAATTAATTGAATAACAGAAAGTGAGACCTTTTGTCCTTCTAAAATAAATAAATAATTGTTTAACATAAGGATATGGTGGAAAGAAATGGTTTTCCATTGGGCAAAAGCCTACATTTCAGGATAACAGTCTTCAACTACTGTGTTTGTATTGAGTTTGAAAATTTGCTTGCATTCAACTCAATGTAAATGTCATATGTGTTTATTTAAAAGGACAATAGCTCTTCTAGAGCTATTCCAAACACAAGGAAATTGAGTATGTGTTTTAATAACCTTGTCCTTTTTATTTTTTAGTGAGGTGGAATGCTTTGGAAAATGTTCTGCAAAGCACATGTTCAAGTATTCCAGTTTATGTGTAATTTTAATGAATGTGTCAAGTTATGCATGGGTTTAAGTTACCATGACGAATCAGAGCCTATGAATGTGTTGGAAGCAGAAGGCTTCCTGAAATTCTGGAACTGACAGCTTCAATTACACAGGGAAAGGAAACGAAAAATGCCAACAAATAGGTCAAAACAACTGCAACAGAGCAGTTGTAAGGTCTTCGTAAGAGCAGGAAAAGGGAAAATTGGTGAGGCAGAGTGTATATAAAAAGTGTAACATGCCTGCAAAAGTAAGCACTTGGCAGAACAAAAATGGTGGCAGGAGAGAAATGCAGGAATTAATGGCCCAAAGCTATGCATACTTTGGGAGAGACTTCAAGAAGAAGCTGTGAAACTGTCCTTTTCTCCCTCCTGTCCTCCACTTTCCGTCTTTACTCCCCTCTTCCCCACCCAGTGTTCATGAATATGTTCTTGAAAACAAAAACTTGAATCCAGTTAAGTGAAATAGAGCTATAGTACCAATTTCAGCTGAAGTTTCCTGACTCCAGCCCAGCCAGGAGGAACCACTCAGTGCCCAAACATAGGTGGGCTAGTGTCAGTTTTGCTATCCAAGGATATCGCATTTGGGCTGTAGTCATCACTCCAGGAGCCCATTGGTCTCCTTCAGGACCTGCCAGATCCTTGTCACTGGCTTAGGTACCTCAGGATGACTCAAGGGCTTACAAGGCCACAGTAAGGAATGCAGACTCCACCTTAAATTCACTCAGCATATATTTATCCAGAATATTGTAGCTATTGACAAACATGGTTTCAATGAATGGTCAAAAGCTGTATGTAATGAATGATCACATATCTGTGCTAGAAAGTCAACAGTAGGAAAATGTACAGCTAAAATGGTAAATTTTTTTACCATTTTATTTACCATAGTAAAATTTAGCAGGTCTACATACACTGGTCTATTCAGTATAATTTAATGTTGCTTCAATGAATATTATACACAATCCTTATATACAATATCTCAAATTTCAACTAAAAATAAAAATTTTGCAAGTGGAGAATGTTTCTTTACTAACCGTAAGAAGACACTTGCAGCTGAGGACAATCACAGAAATGTTTGTCACCAGATTGTTTGGGTCAGAGTCAAATGTTAAACCAGGTTGTACAAAGAGCTGTAATTCACACACTACTGCATTTTCAGATTTCTGGGAAGTAATTAACTGGCACTGGAAGTGTAAAGGAAAAAAAGCAGTAATGTGGAATGGCCCCTTATTCAGGAAACTTTGAAAATGTGCACCCATAATAGCTGTGGTGAAGTTCCTTTAAATGAGACCTTGGTATGCTGCAAAATAAAGTCAAAATAGGAGATTGTGGCATTCCAAGTCATATTGAATAAATGCATAGATTGGGCCAAATTGTGGGCTTATTCACGAGGCAACATTTTCCCCCTCCTTTCAATAAAAAAAAAAAAAGGGAGCTGAGAACACTTTAAGATACAGGGCACAAATGTGTAATTATTCTTGGCTAACATGGTAGCTGTTGATCATTTAATGAAACCATAATTACCATATAATGGCAGGGTATTTATATGACAGATTACTACATTATTACAGGGTAAGTGTGTGATTATTTCTGTCCTCAAAATCAGAATAAAAACACATGGAAGTGGAAAAATAAATTGAAAAAAGAGGGGGAAAAAAATCTGAATTTCCTAATGCCACTCCTATATTGTTACTCCATCCCCACCTCAATCACACAGTGATGGCAATGGCCACCAGCATTCATGATGAAGCCAAATCTCCTCAGGAAATCCATGCCATAACACAACAGATCATAAGGCTCTTTGCCAAATGGCTACAGCTCCAGGCTTCATTGTACTTATAGTTCAACTGATTCAATAGCAATTTCGTTGCTGGTCTCTTGTCCTCAGAAGACACTATACTCGTGCTTGCTTAGAGAGATAGTATGTGTGATAAATGTAAAAATTTGCACTGAGAGATACTTAACTCACACTTCTATGCCTTTAAGAGAGAACACTGAACTAATGTGGATTTCGAAGTATGTACTGTAACACCAGTTTTGTCCTGGGTGGATAGTTAATTTGTCAGAGCTGAGCACTATTTGCTATGGTTTGACTTCAGTCAACACTGTTGGTGTTCACTACAATGTGGAATTTTGACCATTTATTAAGAATTGATTTAAATTGTGAGGAAATACTTAAATGATTCCTTTTCTGGGGAAAAATATGATGACAAGTTGTGAATTTACAAAGTTACAGAGTTTTATAAGCTGAATACAGTCCATCTGGGACAGGGTGGCAACTTTCCATGTGGGAGACAAAATCAAATTGCAAACTCAGCTGACTCACTGATTACCCAAGCCCTACATGGATGCTAAAAGAGATATGCAATCATCTACTCCACCAGAAATTTGCCACTATGTCTTCATAGTGTCACTTAAATTGTGTGGGAGAAGGTGGCCAGCACTCCCTGTTTCCAAGAAGCACTTGCTGAGACAGTATTCTAAGATACAAGTTATTGCAAATGCAAGAGGTTGGCCCTGAATAAAAACTTATGAATTTAGTGATATTCTTAAATATGGTTTTCCTAGATCTTTATGCAAGAAATAGGATTACTGTAGCTATTTTCAGTCTTTAGTAATTTTCCTTCTTGAATTTCTTTGCAATAAGGGAAAATGGACTTGGGTAAAAGCCCCATGCAGTTATGTTTGCTCAGGAATTATCCTGTAAGTCTGTAAAAGGAATACAGGTTAGAAGAGAAAAAAAATTGGAGGCACTAAGAAATCAGTCTGTGTATACTTACTTAGAAGTTAGCTGTAATTGCAGTCCCTTTGTAAATAGCTTCCATAATAAACTGGTTATTACTCTGAATGGTCAATGATTGCTCATAATTCACTGCTGCTAGGTTATTTCTCCCTGCAGAGGAAAAAAAAATCTCTGATCCTGGAAAGAGTACTGTAGTTCACACAAGATGCTGGTAGGAATCTGGTTATGTTAGAGTCTAACCCTGCTCTCCTTGAAGACTAATGGAGCCCCAGAATGCTCCCACAAGGAGCAGCATTTATTCATAAAAGCCCACATCTACTTTAGATCAACATTAATGAATGAAAGAAATTTTATGAACTGAACCCTCTGCTTTTGGTATCTCTTCATTAAAGGCTGCTTCTGCCTCCACTATGTTTTGAGAATTATAAATAGTTAAAAATATATTGATCAAATTCTATTAAAGTAGTTTCTATAGATAAAATGGAAAATAAAGTCAATATTATGGTCTAAATTCAAGAGATTAAAGTGTAAGTGGTTTTGCCTATTTGACATTCTTAATAAAGTTTATTCTTATGGAGTTAAATGTAGCTAGAAATTGAGTTATTTAAATGTTTTACAGAGGAAGTGTATTTATAAAATCTTGTCAGCAGGTCCTGGTTCCAGTGGAAATCATAAAGTGAGATATTCAGCAACAGAAAACAAATAACCCTATTCTTTTTTTGGAAATAGTGATGTTTCGACTATTAGCATTTCCATTAGGAAAGAAATCCAAATATCTTTATCAAATTAATTTTTTTTAAAAGTCTTCATCACTCAACAGGACATGAGGAAACATTTTACCTCTCACCTTACCCCTAAAATTAATTTTTAAAAAAATCTTTAAGGCATTATATTATGTGTTATTCTGCCAAGTCTTTACAGCAATTATAATGCTGTTATCAAGGGCCAATCCTTCCTGGTATAGTAAGATTCCAGTGACTTCAACTTAACACAGTAAAACTTCAAGCGAGTCTCATGCAGAAAGGTTTTTAAATAAAGTTCAAAACAATTTGTAATTATTTCTTATAAATGTGTACTGTTTTTCAGCTATTGCTATCTGTACTTTTCCTCTCTTGTCCATTTCTAAGCAAAGGTCATATGTATTACTAATTTTTTTATCATATTCTCTTGGAAAAAAAATAGAGACTCAAGCAATTTTCTCCCAACCTAAAATAAGTCAGCTTCCAAGGTTTCAAATTCTGGCACGCTAACCTCTGCAAGGTCTCATAAAAATTCCGGGCTGTTATCTCCATATGCCTGATTGACTTTTTTTTGTGATCATAATTAAAACCGTCTGTCCCTTCTCTGTGACTTCAGGAGAATGGCAATGAATCACAAGAGCTTTAAAACAGATAGAAGGATAGAGGCTGAGG
>WEKX01008697.1:154682-174938 GCA_013390025.1 Pitta sordida
CAAAAACGAAACTGAACTCAGTACTAGTCTTGCCAAGAGAAGAAATACTTACCGCTCAAAGTATAACTTAGAAAATTATTTCCCTATGATGTTGTCTTATTTTTAAGTAGAGGCTGCTCTTTATTGCATACGCCTTGATAACCATTCTCCCAGTTTAATTGTTTTCCTGGATTTTTTTTTTTTGAGCAATTTTCAAATTTAAGACTTTTTTTTCCACTTAGAAGAAGAATATTGCTTACTAGCTGGGTCACTTCCAAACTCCTGGAGGCCTTGTCTCCATCCCTTTTAAAATGAAAATGAATTTAAGCAACAAACTGATAGGGTGTTAGGAGATCTGGAAGATATGATCTTAATGAAAGTTCAATGAGCTGATCACATTCTTGAGGATCTTGCACATTGGTAACCTATTGCACAGGGAAACAAAATTGAATGTTTGACATGGTCCTTCAAAGTCCAGTTCCTCCCTAATGAGTCAATTAGTTATGCAAAACTAAGAAAACATATATGTGCTCTGCTCCCATCATTCAGAGACTGTATATCATCATCAGCTTCAGCTCCCAGTTTCTGGGGAAAAAGTTGAATGTTGTGTGACAATGAGAGCATATGTCTGAAGCATCAATATGCTGGCTGTCCCCTGGGATTTGATGGCCTCAGCACTCCCTGAAGTTCAGAAAACCAAGTATCTCCAAAGATCTAGATCTTACGTAGTATAACTTTTTATTTTCAAAAAAGAGTCAGGTACTTAAAACTATCTGAGAACCTGGATCTCTGCATGGGGTCAAGCTATTTAAGTGGAATAAGGTTTGCTGAACAAAGACTGGATTTCTATCAGAGCGTACAGTGATGTCCTAATAAAGCAAAACATACAACTACTGTGAAAACATACAACTACTCTAAAAAGAACAATTCCATTCCTGATATAGTTCTTCTGAAATCAGCAAAAGAGGTGAAATTAGAATGAGTCTTCTTAGGGAAAAAATCTTTTATTTTTAATAAATAATGTTTCTACACCATATAGTAATTTTAAAAGGTTTTCTTTTATCAAATTTATTTTGATTTCATGAAAACATGTACAACTATTAATATAGGCAGGCTTATCAGTTCAATTTCATACTGCATGTTCTTTTTGTTAGTTTTCTTTATTTTCTGTTTAGTTTCCTGCTTTATCATTCAGACGGTTTGCATTGTATTCCTGTACATATTTGGTCTTGTGCCCAGAAAAGTATTATTTTAACAGGGTAGTTCGTTAAACGTTATTACTTTACAGGAGTTCTACCATGCATCCATAATTACATATATGCCCTTCTATGATGAACAGTGTGATAAAGTTAACATAAAAAAAATTTCTTTTTAGGGTTTATCGTCTCTGCAATTTCAAATCACGAGTGAAATTGACTAATCCTGGCACCCAACTTACTTACATTATTTTTTTAAAAGGTATTAGACTGTCAAAACATATTTTTCTTTTTTTTTTCCCAGTAATGTTAGTCCTTCAGAAACTATTGGGACTGACTAGTCCTCCCTTTATGGTCTCCACGGAAGAAGAAAACATAACTCCTAATACACAGAACTTGTCTCAACCAAAACCAGTAGGCCAGTTTTCAGTGAGCTGCACAGGATTGACTCTGATGCTTTCTCAAAATCCTTTTCAGTTACAATATTTTGCAGTAACTCCATGTCACTCCATGAAGAGAGTCTTTACAAATCTTTCTGGATATGGAATATAGGTTTTTTGATTGTGGGGTTTTTTTTTTCTAAAACTCTGAAAAAGTTTTGAATGACCAATTTTATGATGGAAAGAATCTAAGTGAATTTGTAAGATTTGTAAGAGAATGATATTTCCTTGCAACTCCCTAGATCTATGAAGCAGCATTGTTTCACAAGGGTGATACACCAGTGTAGATGAAAATCCATTGCAACCTTTCCAGAGAGTTGGCATTAAGAGACTGAGTGTCAGTGTGAGCACTGGAACAGAGCACTTGTACAGGTGTAATTGGCCAGAAGCCAACATTTCCAAGTTGACTTGAAAAGCGTGTTATACACTGATGTGACTTTCCAGTCACAAAAATATCTTCAGTACCGAGATATCTGATTTGCTTCCTGTAGCTAAGACAGAATGAACAAAATCACCTACATATTATATTTATTATTGAAGGAGACAGACCACAGCATTTTTCTGCATCATTCTCATCATTGCCTGCCTGGAGTTCTGGAGGATAGATCTGAGAATACTTAATCTATACCAACTGATTTACACTTTTTAAGTCCTGTATTGACTGGATTGTACATACTTTGTTTATCTTTTGTTACTCCAAAGACACCATCTAAGCTGGTTTATGTCCTTTGTCCCAGTGTTGATGGGACATTACATAATACTTTCACTCCAGGGGTTCCACAATTGCAGAATTATTTTGAGCTGCAAACACTCATGAATATAAAGAATTAAGCATTCAATTGCTGTACTTATACTAAAAGAGTTTATGTTGTAATATTTAATCAACGGGAAATAGAGCTAGAGCATAAAGAACATTTTAGTATAAGGGACAAAAAAACCCACAAACCCTAAAACTGCACATCAATTATACAATACGTGATCACTTTGAACATCTCAATTATTACTCAAATAATTGAGTAATACTTTTGATACTCAAATCGGATAAGGTGTGTTGCAGCTCCAACCACTATGCTGTACTAGAATGTTCTTCTTATTCTTGTTTTTTTAGAGCTAAAATGTAAGTTGAACTTTTTTTCCACCACCCATCCAGATGTCAGACTTGTTCTCTGTTTAAAACATTCATATCCTCTGCTATTTATGTATTGCAATTTGCTTTGTTTGAGCTCTTTCAGTTTGTCATTAATTTGGATTTTTTTTGTTGCAATCACTGATTTAACTTGAAATCTATCCCTCTACATGCAAGACAATTTTGCCATTTTCCTTCAGAAGCCAGACAATTTATAGATGAGATCAGACCAAATAAATCACGCAAGATATATTTATAGGTCTAATACACCATACATATTAACATATATTTTTAATCAACATCATACTGTCACTCTGCGGAAATAATTAGCTGTTAGCAGGTCATACACTTCTGCTGTCCAAGAAGACTCTGCTGCTTGTATCCAGCCAGAACAGCCAGTGTTTAGTCAGTCACTGCATGTAACTTGTGTCCATTAGTGATGAGGTGAGCTTTCTTGGTTTCCCTGCTCTAATTCACCTGAATACCTGTGTAACTAAAATTATGTACTTTAAAACTTAGATTATTTTAGATTTTAGATTATTTTAGAGCAATGTCTCCACAAGAGAACATTTAAATTAATTCTGAACAAAGAAATGGAGATTCACACACACATTAACTTCAGTACTTAGTGGTGGGAAAAGACATGGACTCATCTTCAGCTCCCCAGTTTCTTTCCTCACACCATGAAGACTTGAGAAATCCTCAGTTTTACTTTCCAGACAAGGACTGTGTCTCAGACAGTATTGTCCATTTTGGCTTGACTAGATTTCTGAATATTTGTTTATGAAACCCAGAGGCCTAACGTGCAAAGTTGGCAAGAGAGTCAAACCTTAGTTTCTTTGTATGACAGTGAGGATTCAATCCTGGAACTCTTTAAAGGTTAGTAGTAATTTTATCATCCTGCAGCACCATAATTGAACATAATAATACATCACTAGGCATCTGATTGCAAAACTATGTTATTTTTTAAATTATAGAATAATATTTTTGAGCAGACTTGAGAATCTGGAGAGGTCCTAGTTGACTGAAAGCTGATGAGCATTGTCCCAATGCTCAGTAAAGGGCAAGAAGGAGGACCCCAGAAACTACAGGCCTATCAGTCTCACTTCAGTGCCTGGTAAAGTTATGGAGAAGTTTATTCTTGGAGGTGTTGAAAAACACCTGAAAGACAACATAGTCATTGGGCACAGCCAGCATGACTTCCTGATTTCCTTTTATGACTATGTAAACCACCCAGTTGATCAAGGGAAGTCAGTTGATGTAATGTTTTGGATTTCAGTAAACCTTTCAATACTGTCTCTCACAGGATCCTTCTGGACAAAACGTCCAGCTCGCAGCTGGATAAACACATCATGGGATGGGTGAGCAATTGGCTCACGGGTCGAGCACAGAGGGTACTAGTGAATGAGGGGACATCAGACTGGGGACCTGTCACTAGTGGGATTCCTCAGGGCTCCATCTTAGACCCTGTGCTCTTCAATACCTTCATAAATGACTTGGATGCAGGACTGGAAGGGATACTAAACAAGTTTGCAGATGACACAAAACTTGGAGGAACTGCTGACGCACTCAAAGGCAGGGAGGCGCGGCAGAAAGACCTTGACAAATTAGAGGACTGGGTAATCACCAACCATATGAAATTCAATAGGAAAAAGTCCTGGATTCTTCAGCTGGGATGGGGCAATATTGGATGTATGTACAGGCTGGGGAATGAAATGCTGGAAAGCAGTGCTGTGGAAAGAGAATGAGGGTCCTGGCTGATGACAAGTTGAATATCAGTCAGCAGTGCCCTGGCAGCCAGGAGGGCCAACTGGGTCCTGAGGGGCATCAGACAAAGCATGGCCAGTCGGTCGAGGGAGGGGATTGTCCTGCTCTGCTCTGCACTAGTGCAACCTCACCTTGAATATTATGTGCAGTTTTGAGCAACTCAATATAAGAAAGAAATCAAGCCATTAGAGAGGGTCCAAAGTTGGGCAATAAAGATGGTGAAGGGCCTTGAGGGGAAGCCATATGAGGAGAGGCTGAGGTCACTTGGTCTGTTCAGCCTGGAAAGAGGAGACTGAGGGGAGATGTCATTGCAGTGTACAACTTTCTTGTGAGAGGAAGAGGAGCGGCAGACACTGATCTCTTCTTTGTGGTGACCAGTGACAGGACCCAAGGTAATGGCCTGAAGTTGTGTCAGGAGAGGTTTAGGTTGGATTTTAGAAAAAGGTTCTTCACCCAGAGGGTGGTTGGGCACCGGAACGAGGCTTCCCAGGGAGGTAGTCACAGTACCAAGAATGACAAGGGTTCAAGAAGCATTTGGACAATACTCTCAGGCACATGGTAGGACACTTCGGAAGGGTCCTATGCAGGGCCAGGAGTCAGGACTTGATGACTCTTGTGGGTCCATTCCAACTTGGTGTATTCTCTGATTCTCTGAATATGTGTATGATAAAATGAACAATATTAAAATTAAGTTCATACCTAAAGAAATATTGTATGATAATTTTAAAGGTACATTGAAGTTAGCATATATTTGGGTTTTCTTTTCTTTTTTTTTCTTTCCCCAGTGCTTGTTTTCCTTGAAAGCCATATTAAGAGATATTCTTTGGGTTTTTTTAAAGACCTTCCTAACAGTGAAAGCAGAGATATTTTAAACTCTATATATCAAATAATTTGACTCCAGCCATGTGTGATCCACAAACCAAACAGCACCATATGAATGCATGCACACGGTCTATTACAGATTACAGGACTTACAAGTAGAAGGAAGACAGAACGATTTGCAATGTCAAGCATCATCTATTAATAGGTTCGAACAGTTTAGCATCTCTCAAAAGTAAAATTATTTTACATTATTCCCACTCATGGACACTTCTTCACCTAAAAAGCAAATGTAAAAGGGTAATGTTAATGGAAGTAGCAAGAATTCATAATAAGAATATTCTAAAAGCGAAGAGTGTTAGTGCTATTTAAACGGAATATTTCTTCTTCCTATCTTCAGATATGCAAACTCTTAAGTATTATTAGTGCATATCATAAAAAGTGTAAGATGTAAAATGAGTTCAAGAAAAATCTTAGTCTTTTTTTTTCTACTTCAGGTATTTTATATATCAGCTTTAGTCATTTTATTAATTCAAGATTGTTTTGCATGTACGTAACATCATCTTTATTTTGGAGATTTTTAGCCCTTGTATTTTTCCATAAATGGAGAACAGTTGACTCTATCTGATTTGAATCAAAAGTTCAGCTTTAGAAAAAGCAATTGATTATATATATTCTAGATAAAACTAGTCATTGTGTTTGGCTGGCATATTACAGAACCACAGAATCACTTATGTTGGAAAAGACCTCTGAGATCATCAAGTCCAACCTTTGACCTAACACCGCCTTGTCAACTATACTATGACACTAAATGATATATCCAGTCTCTTCTTGAACACCTCCATGGACAGTGATTCCACCACGTCCCTGGGCAGCCCATTCCAATGCCCTACCATTTTCACTGTAAGGAACTTCCTCCTAATGTCTAACCTAAACGTCCTCTGGTGCAGCTCAAGGCTGCGCCCTCTTGTCCTACTGCTGATTGCCTGGAAAAAGAGACTGGTCCCCATGCGGTTACAGCCTCCTTTCAGGTAGTTGTAGAGAGCAATAAGGTCTCCCCTGAGCCTCCTCTTCTCCAGGCTAAACAACTCCAGCTCCCTCAGCTGCTCCCCATAGGACTTGTGGTCCAGTCCCTTCACCAGCTCTATTGCCCTTCTTTGGACACACTCCAGCATCTCAACATCCTTCCCAAACTGAGAGGTCCAGAACAGGACTCAGTACTCGAGGTGAGGCCTCACCAGTGCCCAGTACAGGGGAAGAATCACTTCCCTGGTCCTGCTGGCCACACTATTGCTAACACAGGCCAGGATGCCATTGACCTTCTTGGCCAAGTGGTTACACTCCTGGCTCATGTTCAGTTTCCTGTCAATCAGTTCCCCCAGGTCACTTTGTGCCTGGCAGCTCTCCAGCCACTGTAGTGCTGCAGGGGTTTGTTGTGGACAAGGTGCAGGACCCAGCCCTTGATCTGGTTGGATCTCGTGCCATTGGATTCAAACCA
This sequence comes from Pitta sordida, assembly GCA_013390025.1. Classification (NCBI taxonomy): domain Eukaryota; kingdom Metazoa; phylum Chordata; class Aves; order Passeriformes; family Pittidae; genus Pitta; species Pitta sordida. Next base: position 161,508 of record WEKX01008697.1, read on the forward strand.
TCTATCCAACCTGTGCAGGTCCCAATATAGAGAAAGACTGGATACACAGACAAGTTACTGTGGAATTGATGGCACCAAAAAATCCCATAGATTGTGAATAACGTTGTTCAAGATAAAATTATAACTTAATTAATTCAATGATTGAACTTGAATATTGAGAGAATTACTGCTATATGATCTGGATATCCCCCCAAATATAAAAATTTTATTTGTACCTGTATGATAGTTTTTATCTGCATATGGTTTAATTATTTTAGGAAGGAATACTGAATTACTTCAGTTAAAGGAAGTAATTTTGTCTCTTGTCTTTTTAATGATGAAACTTCTCATGATGCTATAGTAAAACAAAAACATTTCTTCAGAAAATGGCTGCAGAAATTGAGAAGCTGAGGAGACAAATAGTGATTATTAAAAAATCCACTTTAGTACAGTGGTAAGTGTCCCCACCTGGCGTGTGGGAGACCCGGGTTTGATTCCCGCCAGGGAGACAGTGTTAAGAGTTGGACTTGATGATCCTTGTGGGTCCCTTCCAACTCAGAATATTCTGTAATTCTGTAATTCTGATTATGGGAAGTTGCAAATATAAATAAACTCTGACATTGTGCAGGTGTTGTTGCTGTTGCTATAATATCTGCTTGCATGGGTTCTCTGATACATATTTCTTCTTGTTCCAGACTAAAATGGCCAAATCTATAACAAATGAAATATGCTTGAAAATTTGCAGGTTTTTTTCCAGAATAAAGGACACATTTCAAAAGAAATGATAGTTTGACAGGAGGACTTGTTTTTTCTTCTGTGTTATGTATCGAGAATAAATAGGTGATGCCCTCAGCAAGTAATAGCTTTCACAAACCAGTCCTAGTGAGGGAGTAGAAATGCAGTCATTACTAGTTGTCAAGTTATTAAAAACAACTGAGTATCCATATAGTGGCAAAAATAAACCAGGTACAATAAATCTTTAACGACTTTTGAACTGGGAGAAATTATAATTTTCTTACAATAGGAATCCATATGCATCCAAACTATACATACTGTAAAGCCAAATATATGTTTTCTCAAATGTGTGATTAAGAGAATAATGGCTTAATTCTTAATACTTAAAACATATATTGAAGAAGAGAAAATCACATTTTGTGTTTCCTTCAGAGTCCAGAAGTTCTCCATTCAATATGTTGCCAATACTTAAGAGATTTGTGTCTCAAAAGTCACAAAAATGTTTTCCGTGTTGTCCAGTCATGAGTATGAAAGTGAGATAATGAGATACACTGTGGAAAGAGAAGAATGTTAGGTAGTGTTCCTGAGAAATTTCCAGCAAATAAACTATTCCACTTTATTTAGACAGAAACTACAGTTGAGACCTCTTTCTGATAATGAAATTACACTTTAAAGTGGTAAGAATACTTAGAACCAAAAAACAAAAAAGGAAACTCACTTTTATGGTTCAGTACAGTCTGAATTTGGTACACTTTATGACCAGTCTGTGGTCTACCTTGTCTCATAAAATGGAAATTAAAATAAATGTCCAGCAATGGACTAAAAAGATCTCAAATTTTCCAGATTTCTCAAAGTTGAAGTCCCCAAGCAATAAATTCTGAAGTGTGAAATGTAGGAACACTTGTTAAGTGCCGTATTTCACATTAATAGTTATTCTGAAGAGTTACTATATTATGGATAGCAATCATAGAAATGCAAGTAATGTGAATGGAGGTCTAACTTTGAAGTGAATAGAGGTTCTCTTTAAGGTTCCTGAGACATTACATGAAAATACTAAAAAGGTTTGTTTGTAATGCAAGAGAAATTTTTACTTGAAAGAGTAATATTTGAGATGCGTTTAAACTTAGAAGACCACCTGTGAATACGCTTGATATTTGAATTTTTTTAATTAAAAAAAACAACATAAGGAAAGAAAAAATTTGGGCAATCATGTTCTTCCCAGGGAGAACTGAAAATGCAGAATAATAAATAAATAAAATAATAAATAAGAATGATACTTTGCTAAAGATTCCTATGCCTGGACAAAGATGCGTTTTCAGAGTGGCTAGCCTGTATTCAAGTGTTTGACACATACATATTGTAAGTGCAGAAGACCCCTTCCACAAGATTATTTTGAGGAGGTTTAGGGTTTATTTCACTTAGGAAGTCTCTCCTGCCTAGGAGAGGCATCTTTCCCAGAGACAGTTCAATGATTCTCCTGTCACTTCATCCCTGTGATGGGAAGAAGATAAACTCCTTGTAGACATATTTGAAGGCCCCCACACGGCAAGGAGGTTGGGCATGATAAAAACTCTGAAAACAGGGATGTCTTTTCCCCAAGGGCCAGTGTTTTTTAGCATTATTAGGTTCAACATTCTTTAGAGGTTTTTAGCGCTCTCACCTTTGGAAATAATTTTTCCTAAATCCTTCCACTCCTGGCATTTTAAGGGGGGATACTTGTGCTATCTTTCCTTCATATTTGGCATAACTCAGCTACTGTCCCCAGAATAACCATGTGGTTGTTCTGGAGAAGATTGAGGACTGGGGAAGCTGTCCTGCTGATTCCCTGTGTTGTCAGATGGCCTGATGACAATTGTTGGGCCACTGTAGGCACTTTTTTGGTGACAATGATCCCTTTGGAAGACTGGCTCGAAATATGGTCTGTGACAAAGGCTGGCCCAGAGACGATTGAAGCAGTTCTGCGTATGCTGCTGTATTGGGTCTGTCTGAGCTCACAGCAGTCCTCGCAATGCTGTGCCTTGGAAGGGTGTTGATAACACACAAGTGTTTTGACTACAGCTGGGCACACTACCCCTTCCCCCTAACTGAGGATGAGATTCTGGGAGGGCACACGAGCAGGCCAGCTGACTCAGACTGACCAAAGGGATATTCCATACCATATGACGTCAGTTCAGATATAAAGCGGAGGAAGGGAGCAAGGGGGGGGGGACATTCTTCCCGAGACGCGTAGGGCCCTGCTTCCCTGGATGTGGATACTACTGCAGATGGGGAAGTAGAGATTAGTTTCTTTTGCTTTGCTTCTGCGCGGGCTTTTGCTTTGCTTCATTTGCGCTATATTAAACTGCCTTATTCCAAACCACCCTTTGTATATCATCTTATTGTCGGGACTGAGTGACCATTCGGGCCCCTACAGCTGCCATGAGACTGGCCATATATTAACAGACAGAGTAGGCTGGTTTCTGCTCAGTAAACTTAGGGCCCTTGACCAGGAGGCTGTGACATTCTGGGGCCAGGTGGCAGCCCTGGAAGAGCAGATCAGTGACCTGAAATGTGCATGGAGCTTGAAACAGGCTGTGTTGGCTGCTCATGAACTGTACTACCAGGACCTGATTTGGATCATAGAGTGCTTGGTGTCCTTCATCACTGGTATGCGGCCAGAACAGCGTGCAGGTGTAGTCTCACACCTCCCTGAGTTATTGCCCCCAAGGACAATAATGGAGATCCCAGGAGGTGGGAGTTATTTTGATGGAGCCTTTGGACTCTTACGTTAAATTTGAGCCTAGCCCAGTGGATGCTGGGCGGGTGCAGGCCTGACTCCTGATGCAGGTGGAGGAGCACCAAAGTCTGCCAGTTGATGTGGTGCATATCACACAGACTTACACCCAGGAGGAGTTTAACCAGTTTTTAGATGCTCATCAGAAGAAGCTGGGGGAATGCATACTGGCATGGCTTCTGTGAACTTGGGACGGTGGGGCATTGTCTATTCCTTTAGCAGTGTCAGAAAAGAATTTATTGGCCTGTCAGGTGGCAGCCTGGGAGAGCTCTGCCTATGCTGGTCTTGGTGCATGAAAGCTTGGGAACTGCTGTATTTTCCTCAAAGAGCTGCTCTGCAGATCTGTGCCTTGGGTGTAGCCCTGTCCCACCCTCTAGGCCCAGGTTACTTTTACATGGAGAAGTGTAATTTGGATTGTGTTCACTGTGTCCATTTTGCCCCCCTTAAAGGCTTTATTTCAAGTACTAATGTGAAAGGGGTGGCTATATGCCAACCCTGCAGTCCAGAAGATGGAGGGACAGAGAGCAGCCCTTGGCCTCTCCAGGGCCTGCTAGTGAATAAGGAGACCTTGACTGTTTCTACCTGCTCTACTCTGCCTGTTCAAAACTCATGTGGTAACCACGAGCAGCTGCTGCTCTTGGCCGTTTGGCCACAGCCCACCACCTGACACGAGGCCAACATTGGATATTTAGTGCAGGGAATATGCTGGGCCCAGAATTATATGTCTTCCCGAGGTACTCTTGAACCATCGTTGCACCCTTGGCAGCATTACTGAGTTCCCTACAGGGATTGACCAGGGGGAAAGCTGTTTAGCAGTGGGACACACTACAAGAAGTTTTGAATGCTGGCAGGAATACCTTGATTGATTGTAACTTATTGTACTTTGTTGTGTTTGAGGAGATTACATAGAGCAAGTAGGTGGTGATACATGTTCACAGGCCATAGATACGGTATTAGGGGTACTTTTGCTGTACTGTGGCCTGTTCTGGGCTCCTCAGTTTAAGCGGGATGTTGAGATCCTTGAGCGTGTCCAGAGAAGGGCAACAAGGATGGTGAAGGGGCTGAAACACAAGCCCTATGAGGAGCGATTGAGAGAGCTGGGGTTGTTCAGTCTGGAGAAGAGGAGGCTGAGGGGAGACCTTATTGCCTTCTACAACTGCCTGAAAGGGAGCGGTAGCCAGCTGGGTGTTGGTCTCTTTTCTCTGGCTACAAGTGATAGAACAAGAGGACACAGTCTTAAACTGCGTCAGGGGAGATTTAGACTGGACATTAGAAGGAGCTTTTTCACAGAGAGGGTGATCTCTCAGTGGAATGGGCTGCCCAAGGAGGTGGTGGGGTCACCGTCCCTAGAGGTGTTTAAGAAAAGGTTGGATGATGTACTTGGTGGCATGACCTAGATATTAGGGTAGTGAGTTATAGATAGGATGGTGTGTTGGTAGCAGGATGGCAACAGGTTAGGTAACAGATTTGACTAGGTTAGGTAATAGGTTGGACTTGATGACCTCTATGGTCTTTTCCAACCTTACTGATTCTGTGATTCTGTGATTCTCCACTAATGTCAGCCTTTCAAGTTCCTCTGTTTCAAATTTTTACCACAGCCTCCAAGGCCTTCTCTATGAGGGGATGCACTGGATCTGTGCTTTGGGTTTTGGATTTGCCCTCTGACTGACAACCTGCTGAGCAAAATTAGCTTGTGCCTCACTAGTCTGGGTGGGTAATCACCCTGCTTCAACCTATCAGATCTGGGTATATCCTTATTGAATTATTTTATGCTTGCGTGCAATACTTCCTTTTCATTTTATTCCTATTCCCTATGGAGTAGATATGGAACATCTGAGGTGTGTTGGCACCTAGGAACTTTCCCTGTCAAGTTGCTGATATGGTGCTTTTTGTCTTCCTACTATGTACACGTGATGTTCGGAGCCTGATGGCATGTGCTGCTTCCACATAACAGCCAAACCAGCTGGGTTGAGAATGATTTTGACATCAGCAGGACTCCATATGATCCTTAATGCACCTTGCTGGTGATGCTGATGGCCGGATGGTTTAATATCACAGTGAAAGGACTGGGACATTCATCTCATAGCGTTGCATGTTTATCCCTTTCCTATGTGCTTTGCTATGTGCCTTTGCACATTTATATTTTTGGCCTTGGTGGGAATGCCTTCCAAAGTAAGGGATTGGAATGTAAGTGTAGGAGACCCTTTCTTTAGGATTATTTTGAGATTTAGGGCTTATTATGATAAAAACTGTGAGAAGAACAGGAGTGTGTCTTTTCCCCAAGGCCTAGTGTTTTTTAACACTGTTAGGTTTAGTGTTCTTCAAATTTTTTTAGCATTCTCACCTTTGAAAATAAATTTTCCTAAATCCTTCTACTCCTAGTTTTTTGGGGGATACCTGCATTATCTTTTCTTCTCATATATCCTTAAAATTTTTGATTATTTTTGGAAAAACACTAAGACCAAAAATCAAAGATTTATTTCTGATTCTTATGTATGTTTGAAGTTCCAGAAACTGTTAACAGAGATACAATCTATATTGCAGTGCACCTTGGGACCATGTTATGCAGGAACACAATGCATTGTCTTCAATGAGTGGAAATATAATGCTATCGGAAAACACTCCACCCCACCAACTATGGAGAAGCAGGCTTTATGGACCTAGTGTAGCTCTAAACTGCACTGGATGCAACTTGGACTGTAAGGAAGGAGACCCAGGCACGGGCAGCCCTGTGAATATTCTTGTTCAATGTCATTGTTGCATGACTCAGCAAAACAATGAGGGTTGCTACTAAAGCAGAAAGGCTACAGTGGACTGTACTAGGCTTGTTTGAAAGAGCTCCAAGTGAAAGTTCAATTTTTTTCCCTATACGTATAATTAACTTGGGTTTATTTATCAAAAATAATTAGGCAAAAGAGAGAATATTTGGTTTCTGTTTCTTCTGAATTAGAAGAGCATGACTACTTCTTAAGGGAAAGGTTAAGAATCCTCTTCTAAGAGCAATCCAAAACCTTGAGCTACCTACTGATCTTGTCTTTCCAGGTCATTCCAACAGCTGCTTCTGTAAATTATTTTGATTTAGAAGCACTGACAGAGGCTAAAAAAATAATGTCAATAAATAAATAATAAATAAAAGGGGAAAGTGTGTTGACTAGCCCTCTTTTTAAGTCTCACTTATCTTATGGATGAGCAGGACCAAAAATCTGAATGCAATGAGAACAGGGGATCATACATTATTGGCTTTTCCACTTTCTTGAATTAAGATGTGTGATATGAATCAGGTTGTGGAGGTGGAACAAGCACAGTTTATAGTCTCCATGACCCTAATCTGATGTCAAATTGATGTCAACCAGATCACTCTGCTTTGGAGGCACAAAACTGATCTTGGAACGATGGAAATGGGTAGATAGGTGCTAAAACTGCTTAGAGGAACATCGCAGGTTAGACACTTCGCAGAAGCAGATAGAGTCTGAAAAAACAAGGTAGCTACTTCTTGATTTCCTGCTGGAGGTGTGAGAAAATTTGTGGGGGATCAACACTGCAGAAAACTACTAGTGCTAAGAGATAACTAATTCACTAAAGTTTAGGGCCAGAGCAAAGTATACAATACAGGTGAAACTGACTTTAATACTGATGTTTGAGTCTTGGAAAATGAGGTGTCGTCTGTCATTACATGGTAGGCCAAAGGTGCTCCATTGCTTTCACACAGAGAGCAAATAGGGAAGACATGACACTCGTTTCTGAGACAGATTCATTGGCTGAAACACACCCATGTACATACCTTTGGAGGTGTGAGTAATGTATCAGTCTTTCTCCAGTGTAGACTCCCCATGTTCACAAGACTGTCAGCTGCCAGTACCAATGAATGAGATGCTAAGAGTAGCCCCAAACCTTCCTTACACTTCCCCATTGTCAGTGCAGTGGGCTAATCGCCAAGCCACTGGGATAGCCCTGTAGGGACATTCTTATAATAGTTTTCCTAGTTCTTCCACTGATGTTGTTATACATCTTTTATGATAGTGATGGTTCTTTTCCTCAGGCACTTTCCTTCTATCTTTCTCTCTGCTTTTTTTTTTTTTTTTAAAGACAGAGGGGAAGGTGCTACCTTAAACTTACCCTTCATTCCTAGTGCAGTCCTTCAGAAAAAACATTTCCCTCATCCACTCTTCCAACTCTAAGTACATGTTAAGGAATGGCAAAGAAGGAAAATATTTTAGTACTTTCCATTCAAGTTGTAATGGTCTTTTTCCTGAATTCATGCTCTGTTTAGTGGTTTTTCTTCTAAACAGATGAACACCCAGTTCCTTTGGATTTAAAATTAAACTCCAAATATTTTTTTAAACGGCACTCATTTCTTTTACAAAGAAATGAAAACGAAATGCAGCATGTGACATCATTTGAAAGAGAAAATTATGTTATCTTATATATTTCTAGAAATAAACTTTTAACTGTGGCTCTTCTCCAATGTGCACTGCTGATAAATAGTAAAAAGGAATTCTTTCCTAACTATATATTTCTCTTGCACTTTACATATATAAATTCCTCTGGGAATAACTTGAGCAATATAACTTGAGATGCGAGGTAGCTGAAATATGTGAGGTATTACTATGAAAAATATTTCCACCGCATGTATGTTATAAAGCTCTTGGAATATTACAGACAACAAAAGTACAGGTCAGTTAAAGAGTTTTCTTGTTCCACTTCTACTCATATTGTTTTTCTGCCAGTCCATCTTCTCTTGTTTTCTTCTCGTCTGTTATTTTCATTTTCCTTCTCATCTTCCATTCACTATTATGAAGGGCATCTTTTGAGGAGCTGCTTCTACTTCCAGCTGATGATACATAGTGCTAGCAGCAACCAAAGCAACAGTCAGTGAACACTTGTAGAGATGGTGAGTTGTAAAATAATAAATCAAATATTTAATACTTAGACAGAAGATGTGGACTTTATCTACACTTAATGGGTGGGGAGGCTGATTACTCATTCATAGCTACACCACTTGTGAATGATGAGGTCACCCCTATCTCAGGAAGATAAATGCCATATCCTGTTATGACATATTCCTTTTATATAAAATTAGTTCAATTTTCTCACTAGTGAGGAATCAGTATAACTAAAAAAAAATCACTTCAAGATAAAGGCATTCTTCTACTGTAATTCATTATATATCCTATTTTCATTTTATTTCTCTTCTGTTTTGTTCTATCTTTTCCTGTTCCATGTATACTATTTTACTCTCTACCTAAATGATATCTGACTAAAGTGAAGCAAAAATGAGATGATACAATGAAGCTTTGTAGCATTTTCTCTCATACCTGTCACAGGCTCCTTCCAACAGCAGATAATGAAAATTCAAAGTCAAACCATTTAGCTTTAAGTAAATGGAAATGAATTTTCAGGGAAGAGATATTTTTTCACCTGTGAAAGAAAGGAACAGTAGTATACTGACAATGTGAATAAAGTTATAACATCTGATTGTGATAGAGAAGTATATGAAAAGGATAAATATTAAATGTTATTGTATTACATACTGTCATATGTTTTTAATTTTTATCTTTACTGTGTTTTTGCCAAAGAAAATAAGGTCCACAGTACAGAGTTAGAAATAACAATACTATATATGAATATTTCTTTGACTAATCAATACTAAAGAGACTTGCAACATATCTTGCAACAGTATGTGGTATTGAGACAAAATCTATGTTGCTCAGGCACCAGAAGCTGACAATAATTTGAGCAAAATGAGAAATAAACTAAATTAAAAATATTTGGGTTTATTTTCATTTAATTTCCACTAACACACTGCATCAAATTAATTTAAATCCATCATGCTATGTTTTAACACTGGTGAAATATGTGGCAAATTTAATCCATACTATTTGATATGGCACAGAGTATAAGCTTGATAATGGATATTTTCATCAATCTATAAAATAAGTCTCTGAAATTCCTGCTGGATTTTACCATTGTGATTAATATGTGTGTGTATGGGGGAAGATACAGGCAATCAAAAGGCATTTTTTTTCACATAAGAGATGAGGTTCATTTGATATCTTTGAAGAGAAAATTCTTCTGCATTCTGCAGACATTCACAAACGTACCTAGAATCATGCTTGTCTTCTAACATACAAAACTATTTGTCAGTAGTTCTGGTGACAGTGGGTTTACTTGTGCAAGCAAAGTTATCGAGACTATTTATTTACATTAACACTTAAGATATTAATCAATAGTCATAAAAGATCTTATTAAGTATCAAGAGATCCTGGTTCTGCCTACACAGATGAAAATCAGTGACTTTTGAGACTAAGCTGAAGCAAGCTTGGCTAAAGGCAGGCTCTCTATCATGGCTGTCTTTTTGAAACATGAAAATCTGCTTAGAGTTGCCACTGTGGAGCAAAGAGTGACAGTCAATGGATGGAGACTTCAACATGATTACATCCACTCTACTGCCTGGCCATACATTGACAGACAAAACTACTGTAATGGAGTGATCATTTGGAAAATGGCTACTGCCCACATTTAAATTCCTTTCAGTCTTATTCCATAGCCAATTAGAGTGGTAGCCCAGCCTATATTCATGCCAGTCTTGTACTATAATGTAAGAAAAAGGAAAGGAGCAGCTCAGAAGTCTTTAATTATTCCTCCAGCCATTTATTGACCTGCTCTCTAAAGGCCATATACGGGCATTCATCTGCATGCAAAATTCCTATTGACATCACTGGGAGGACCACAGGCAGATGGAGGGTTACTTTGTAAACCTTACATTTTAAATATGTTGCAGGAGAAAGGCACAGAATTCTCAGTCCTTTAAAAAAAGTGAGCAGCTTTATCAAGAACTGGTCTTTAAATATGGAGTTTAAATAACATTTTTCCTAGCAGTAACATCCCCCCTCTTCTCTGCAAGCTATCTAACCTACACGTTTCTGTAAAGTCTTCATATTTAACACTCAAACAATTGATGTCCCTATAGTATAAACAGGATAGATAATGAATATAAGTGGGATAGAAAATTAATCCTACTTGCGAGGAAAGAGAGTCATAATTCACTTAGGCTTCTCAGCTCTTACGTTATGAGGTCTTCAGCTAACTCATGGGATCCATTCCACATCCCACAGATGCTCATTATGAATTCTTTTTATGTGCAACATGTGGGGACTAACCAGTTTCATATCTCCTGGTATTAGCTGCAATCCAAAGCATTTTGTATTAAAACAGAATGCAAACACAGATGCTATTTAATACAAAGGATTTGAATGCAGTCTCTGTTTTAACATAAAGTTGATGTGTCTTAATTTGCTTTGGAACAGCAATGGAAAGAAAAGTCAAGATAAGAGGATATTGTTAGATTAGGATCCGAGCTATGATTCCAAAAGGCACACAGTTGTATGGGAAAAGGGGACACTGGTTCAGGTGATAGCTTTGATTCATGGAAGGAAAGGTTACAATGACTTTGGAGCGCTGGGGCAGCCTGGGATATCTGCCCCCTTCAGAGGCGCTGCCATAGCCTTTCCAACACTAAGCGCATTCTGGAGCGCTGCTGTGTTCTATCCCGTGCACCTCCTCTTGGTATGAGCCTCGGTTTCCTCAGAAACGAGTTAGCAGCACGGCTGATGTTTGTGTAAGGTGCACGAACACAGCGTGTTACTTTCTTTTCCAGCTGTCCCCTCACCAGGCTGGTGAAGGGGCCAGTTCTCCTCCACACACACTACACTTTTTAGCTCCAGCAATCAGCAACTTGGGCCTCCAGTTCCGTGGTTTCGGTGTCACCCCAGAAACGGGGCGATCTGGTGAGACCCTACTGCAGGAGGGAATCCTCTTTTCTCACGTTCCCCTGCTGACCCTAACTCGGCACAGCCGCTGTGTTCTCTCCAACGCGGTCTCCTGGCCCCTCGTCCACCACTGCAGCTGCGGGAGGNCACCTTACAAGTTTGACTCGCAATAACATTGCTGCACACTAGGAGGGGAGGAGAGCCAGCTCCCTAGAATAAGGAACAAACTCTGCCTTGGCACAAAAGCGGCGCATTTCCTCGCTTGTGAAAACCGTCCCTTCACAGAGAGAAAGAAAAGAGAAGGGGGGAGTAGGGGGCGGGCAGAAAAAGCAAGTTACCAAGAGCAAGAACTTGTGCTGCANAGAAGTCTTTAATTATTCCTCCAGCCATTTATTGACCTGCTCTCTAAAGGCCATATACGGGCATTCATCTGCATGCAAAATTCCTATTGACATCACTGGGAGGACCACAGGCAGATGGAGGGTTACTTTGTAAACCTTACATTTTAAATATGTTGCAGGAGAAAGGCACAGAATTCTCAGTCCTTTAAAAAAAGTGAGCAGCTTTATCAAGAACTGGTCTTTAAATATGGAGTTTAAATAACATTTTTCCTAGCAGTAACATCCCCCCTCTTCTCTGCAAGCTATCTAACCTACACGTTTCTGTAAAGTCTTCATATTTAACACTCAAACAATTGATGTCCCTATAGTATAAACAGGATAGATAATGAATATAAGTGGGATAGAAAATTAATCCTACTTGCGAGGAAAGAGAGTCATAATTCACTTAGGCTTCTCAGCTCTTACGTTATGAGGTCTTCAGCTAACTCATGGGATCCATTCCACATCCCACAGATGCTCATTATGAATTCTTTTTATGTGCAACATGTGGGGACTAACCAGTTTCATATCTCCTGGTATTAGCTGCAATCCAAAGCATTTTGTATTAAAACAGAATGCAAACACAGATGCTATTTAATACAAAGGATTTGAATGCAGTCTCTGTTTTAACATAAAGTTGATGTGTCTTAATTTGCTTTGGAACAGCAATGGAAAGAAAAGTCAAGATAAGAGGATATTGTTAGATTAGGATCCGAGCTATGATTCCAAAAGGCACACAGTTGTATGGGAAAAGGGGACACTGGTTCAGGTGATAGCTTTGATTCATGGAAGGAAAGGTTACAATGACTTTGGAGCGCTGGGGCAGCCTGGGATATCTGCCCCCTTCAGAGGCGCTGCCATAGCCTTTCCAACACTAAGCGCATTCTGGAGCGCTGCTGTGTTCTATCCCGTGCACCTCCTCTTGGTATGAGCCTCGGTTTCCTCAGAAACGAGTTAGCAGCACGGCTGATGTTTGTGTAAGGTGCACGAACACAGCGTGTTACTTTCTTTTCCAGCTGTCCCCTCACCAGGCTGGTGAAGGGGCCAGTTCTCCTCCACACACACTACACTTTTTAGCTCCAGCAATCAGCAACTTGGGCCTCCAGTTCCGTGGTTTCGGTGTCACCCCAGAAACGGGGCGATCTGGTGAGACCCTACTGCAGGAGGGAATCCTCTTTTCTCACGTTCCCCTGCTGACCCTAACTCGGCACAGCCGCTGTGTTCTCTCCAACGCGGTCTCCTGGCCCCTCGTCCACCACTGCAGCTGCGGGAGGGGGGAGCGGGGAGCGCAGCCCCAACAGTTCCCGCCGGGTCTCTGTGCCCACTCCAACTGCGGTTGCGGCCCCCAAATACGACACAAGGTGGGGCAGCCACCGGGTCAAGGACGAGGCAGGGAGGGGTCCGCCGCCCCCCGCGCTCCCGCCTAACTTTCCGCGGTTCCTTCCCGGCGCCCGCCCCGCCCCGCGACCGGGAGTACTGGACGGCGGGCAGCCCCGACCATGGCAGGGGCAGGCGCTGCCGTGNCCCCTTCCCCCCGCCCCCCCGCACAGTTGGCGCTAGCCCAGACTGTGGTCAGCCGCCTTTATTATTACTTCATTGAGAGAGAGAAATCCTCTAAGACTTGCATTTTGGGTGGAGGGTGGGGGGTGGAGGGGCGAGAAGGAGGAGGGAAAAAAAGCAACATTTGCTGCTCATCATTTTCACTGCACCGCGAAAGTAATTGCGCCCCCCTCTCTCTCCTCCCTGTCCCTCCTCAGCTTGGATTTTTCCTCCTGTATCTACAGCTCCAGTAGGA
>WEKX01008697.1:196785-253233 GCA_013390025.1 Pitta sordida
TTGTTCAGTCTGGAGAAGAGGAGGCTGAGGGGAGACCTTATCGCTCTCTACAACTGCCTGAAAGGGAGTTGTAGCCAGCTGGGTGTTGGTCTCTTTTCTCTGGCTACAAGTGATAGAACGAGAGGACACAGTCTTAAACTGCGTCAGGGGAGATTTAGACTGGACATTAGAAGAAACTTTTTCACAGAGAGGGCGATCTCTGACTGGAAATGGCTGCCCAAGGAGGTGGTGGAGTCACCGTCCCTAGAGGTGTTTTAAGAAAAGGTTGGATGATGTACTTGGTGGCATGACCTAGATATTAGGGTAGTGTGTTATAGATAGGATGGTGTGTTGGTAGCAGGATGGCAACAGGTTAGGTAACAGGTTTGGCTAGGTTAGGTAAAAGGTGATAGGTTGGACTTGATGACCTCTGTGGTCTTTTCCAACCTTACTGATTCTGTGATATGGACATTAGTTTAAAGGGCATGTAGTTGAAATATGCATTACATAACTTTTGTCAAAGGTATGTAATATCAGTCCCCATGTAATTTCTGTGTCATTTTTTTGAGAAAGAACTTATTTGTAGTAATTGTTTTCATAAATACGTATCTAAGTTTGCATACTAGCAGAGATAGGTTATCGTGTATGCAAATTTAGTTAATTACATACTCAAGTATTTGAAGTCGCATTTTGTAGTTGTATCAAGGTAGACTTGGCACTATTAGAAAGACTTCAGATTTATCAAGGTAGCTGCAGGTATACTTTTTTCCCCCTAACTTCCTCTAGCTTGTGTTGATTTAGTTAAGAAAGGGAGGTGAAAGAGCAATTGTGGAATGCTGTTCATGAGAAACTTGGTATCCACACGTAATTGTATAGTGATGTTCTGATAATCAGGTTGTGAATCTGGAGGAGAGATTTGGAGAGTTCCAGGAGGGAGAACTGAAACCTGAATGGCCACATTTTCTGTCACCTTGAGCGGGAAGATGATTATTGTATTGTAGAAAATCATTGTACTGATATCTCAGCATAAGCTAGGAAGCCTAGAGGAATGTTTTGGAAGGAGAGTGGAACGAAGCTTGGTTTCTTTCACAGCAAATTTGGAAGAGTAGGAATCAGTCTGATTTATGTATTTTCAGGTTAGAACATGTGTCAGAGTCTTGAAGGGGGACTGGGTTTATTGTATATGTCATGAAAGACTTAGGTAATGACTTGCTTCAAATCACAGACTAGCTGAGGTTGTCACGGATCTCTGGAAATCATCTAGTTCAACTCTAGTTCAACTGGGGTCAGCTGGATCATAATGGGAGTTACTTGTATTCCAGCTTGGATCTTCATCTCTTTCCCTGCAGCTGTACACTTCTGCAAAGGTTCTGGCTCCATCTCCTGTGTAACCTTTCACTAGATAGCTGTAGACAGAACTGAGAACTCTCTTTCACCTCCTGTGCTTACAGAACAAGCCCAGTTCTCTTAGCCTCTTGTAGTGCATTCCTGCAGTCCTCCTTGTGTCCTGATGGTTTTCTGCAGTGGCTTGTTCCAATATGTCCCTGTATTCCTTGTCCTGGAGAACCCCAAACTGGACTTGGTACTCCTGATGCAATCTCATAGGTGTTGGAAAGAGAGACACGGACTGCATACATTCTAATTAATACCAATCATTACGCTGCAAGGATGCACACTGATAAGGTCCAGCACAGGCCTGAAATCTGAGATTTCTTGTGGAGTAGACCAGTTCTAAATCTGTAGAGCTTTCCAATAGGAAACACTGATTTTATACATGTTAGTGCAATATAGTGAATTTTGATGAAAACTTTGTGACAAAAATGTTAAGGATATGTCAGTAACAGCAGTGATTTTGACTGGCTGAACAAACCCTGATTAAAAGATACACCGCAGCAGATGGTCAATCTTCAACTGTGATCAAGTTTGTTATACATAATACTAATGACTGTGTTATTGACTGTACTGAGTTTAAGGGATAGGAATTCACCTGCAGTGAAACAGTGGGAGTCAACACCTAGGACAGGAAGGCTGAATCAGAGTCTTTTAAAATTTTGGGGATAATACGTAATAGATACTAAAACTATGGTGGTAGCACAATCCCTAGGTAATGAACATTATTTTCTAGAGGGAAAATCACAAGAAGTTAGTAATCAGGAGACTTTTGTATCTCCAGAATGATGCAAAACTGGGAGCTGTGCAATTCTGTTTGTTCTTCTGCTACTTAACATTGTGGACAGGATTAGTCAGAAATGGAAGAACGCTACTGAAATCCTTTATCATCAATGTTTCAGGCTGAATTAAGTGTATGCATTTTTTTTTTCATTTTTTATTGTTCATAAGCTGTGCCTTGGGCATCAGCAGGGCTCCTGCTGGTTGAGAATTTTTTTATGGTTACTACATGTATATCCTTAAGTATCCTGGAAGAAACCAGGGAAGTCAGTTTTACATTATGGATGATAGGTGATTTGAGTGAGAATTTTTCAGAGGTCCATTGACACTGGATCTTGAAAAAGAAATCCACTGGAAGTGGACTGTTAACAGTAGGAAAAAAATGTTGTTCTTCCATAAGAAATGGGTGCACAAGAAATCTGCAAATAACTTACAAAAACTCGTGAAAGTTGCAGTGAGTGACATTTA
Organism: Pitta sordida; assembly: GCA_013390025.1. Lineage (NCBI taxonomy): Eukaryota > Metazoa > Chordata > Aves > Passeriformes > Pittidae > Pitta > Pitta sordida. Next base: position 199,402 of record WEKX01008697.1, read on the forward strand.
ATTAGCTATGTCTGTCAAGTCTCTAAGAGATGTGCGATACTTCAAGAATGGGGAAAAAAACTTAAATATTAAAATTTCCCTTCATGGTGCAGGAATATTTTACATTAAGTTGGCTGCACAAAATAAAGTGGAGTGGATAACTAATTTTTAAGAACTGCTCTGGACATTAAAAAGGTGCTTCTATGAACATTCAGCACTTCAAAGCTTGATTTTTCAACCAGTGTTACATGTTATGTTGATGTCTATTATTGACCTGGAAACTGAATTATTACAGCAAAAGAAATCCTTGTTCTGTGGGAACAGCAAGCTGGTGGAGAAATGCTTACTGCTCCAACAGGCACCACGCGGTCTCAAATATTATTTGTAAGGGGAGCTTTTTGTTCTTGAAGTAGAACATAAAGGATTATACTGGCTGCAGAACATGAAAGACCACTACTCATATAATTAGGTGCTGTTTTACTCTTCAGTCATATGATTTCACTATTTAGCATCACATGTGTTAAGATGCTTGCATTATCTAGTGCTTGTTTCTGTCCTTGCAGTTGAAGCACTGTGCTTGTGTGTGAGATGGCAGAGGGCTGAAAAAAAAGGGAAAATTCACCTTGGTATATAAGGAAATGTCTTAATGAAGAAGAGACAGTATTTACTAAGGAACTGGGCTTCTTAATTTGTAAAGCAGAGGATCCCAAATGGCATCCCTTAGGTGAAGAGTTTCCTTCTTCGAAGTAAAAGTATTATGGAAACTTACATAGTTGTACGTAGCTGCACAGCTTTTTCTAGAAGGACCAGATCAGAAGTACTGGAAATTTATTCCTGTAACCTTATGGCTGGATTGAGGGTAGAAAGGGTCTTTTGACTTGCAGGACGGAAGAAAGGACTTAGTCAGTTTTGGCAGCTTTTTGTCTGGAATTCATTTTAGCCTCTGGGTGGAATTATTTGTGTCTGTATGATGGCCACACTTCTCCTTGCTTCTTTTCTTGATCACATGAGCAAAATATCCAATGTATCATGACAAAGGTGAACCTGGCCATGCTGTGAGAGCACATCTGTGCTGCAGGTCCAAACTCAAAGGCTGTGTGCCCATGTGACAAGATGGGGCTCTCTCTGTTCTTAAGGACCCCAGACATGGGCAGGGATAAGGTTGTATGTCCATTGAATGATTTGTTGAACTTGACTGCTTTGCAAACACTGCATTCTTCAAGCTCTTTTCATGAAAGTGAAGGCAGGAGGCAAGATCAGACTTGCTACGGTTTATCACGAGTCTCTGCACGGGTGTTAGATGGTGAGTTGAACTAGATGATCCTTGTGGGTCCCTTCCAACTCATAATATTCTGTGTGTGATTCTGTGTGTGATCACAAAGCGTTCATTTGTACAAAAATGGAATCCAGGATTTGTAAAGTGCTGCCTGTTGTCAGAGCAGTCAGAGAAGATGGTGTGAGTGGCTGACCAGACATTACTTGAGGAAGCATGGTGGGACAGAGTGCAAACAAGAGACCAGGCCTCAAATACACATTGTTGTCCAACAACTGGTGTTTTAAGGATCATACTCTTGGCTTCAGAAGGTAAAATATCCTCTAATCAAAACCTGTAATAAGCACCTCAAAAAAGTAAAGAAAATCGATATACTTTCTTGCTTTTTATGATTTCATGCTTTTCATGCTTTCCATGACAGTTAAATTGGAGGGAGAAGCCTGAACTCTCTTACAAGTGGACATTACACTCCCAACTCCATGTTTGTAGACAGAAATGTATCATGCAGAAGGCCATGCAACATACAACTGGTTTTATTTCATTCACAGAATTATTTCATAACAGAGTGAACTAAAATAATTTCACCTCTGTCAATACCTACTCTGAACAGATATTTTTGAATTGATTTCCTTAGTTGAGTACTAGTGATGGTTTGTTAAACTGAGACCTAATAGAACAGGTGCTTTAAAAACCTTGGTACAGATTTTTAGAACTGTGAAAACTAGCAAACTCCCTGTTTGTACAAAAATATATATTTGTGTTCCTATACGTACTAATCCTTGCTAATATAAAATAATGGATTCCAAGAGGTGAAATTTGAGTATTTAATTCATTTTATATAGGACCAGCAGCTTTAAAATTACACTGAAATTGCAAATGCTTAGAATTGGTTTTTCACCTCTATGGTGTGATTCAGTAAAACAAAAAAAGTAATAGCCTCTGTGCTCTCGGTCTCTGTACGGGTGTTAGATGGTGAGTTGGACTAGATGATCCTTGTGGGTCCCTTCGAACTCATAATATTCTGTGATTCTGTGATACATTTCTCAACGTTAGAATTTTTAAGATAATGTGATCACCTGCTTTGTTGACACAGTACGGTGTTAATTGATGTTATTTATTTGAGTTCTTATTGAGCTATGGATCATTATTTGCCCATAGAGAGAGCAAAACAATTAATCAAAATAATATAGAATTAACTTCTCATAAAGTAATGCCACTGGTGGGGAACTGATCTAGAAATGTGACGATAAAAAGCTATAATTATCATTCTTGATCAAAGAAAATTTATTAAAAATAATTCACTGGCTACCCTTTTGAAAGCTAAAGGTGATGAAATTTATGAAGCAGATTTAAGTCCTACATTTTCAAAATTATGGCTATAATATGTAGACAAATCCTGTCAATTATTTTGTGTTTACTGTGCATTTTTTAACTTCTCAAGTAACTTGCCACTAAGATACATGTCCTCGCATATTCAGGTTTTCTGGTTAAGATTAAATAAGTTAGGGTAGATAAATAAGAATGCATATTATACATGCAAAATATGCATATATAAATAAAGACAGTACTTGTGTAAGAGATCCAGTTATTAACAGTGGTAAAGAAAATTAGTGGTACTAAGTCCATCACAAATAATTCCCTTCCCAGGAAGCACAAAGCATCTCTTAGATGCTGTGACTCTATGACTGGGGAAGTGGTGTGTGGCAGAATGTGCTGTAATGAAGGTGTCAGTGTTTATAGTTTTCTTGTTGGAAGGTTGTTCATTACTGTTCTAGTGATGAATTTACTACTGTACGATACAAAATAATTTGGCAGATGTGGTTTATTTACGTAAACAAATATAAATCAGCTCAATATGTTTTTTGAGAACTTAGCTGTGAAGCAGATATATACTTTAGCTTTGTAAAGCTTTCTGTGAAAAATAGTAGTTTCCAGATTAGAAGAAGAAACTTTAGGATTTCTGTTGATGGACAGCATTTTGTCTGTTCAGAAATAAAGAGATTGCTGCAGTTAAGTCAGTTAACTTATCTGAACTGATTAAAACAGTGGAAATAGTTAAATAGAGGAAACAAAAAAAAAGTTAATATTTGGAGTATTATCCTAGATACTGAAATTAGCTCCTGGAATACTGGAATTTCTTCTCTGTAACAGTACCTCAAAAAAAAAAAATCTAATGACCGTTCTAATGTAAATGAGGTCAAACACTCACATTGTCAAAGGAGGAGTTTATATATCTTCACAAAAATAATTAGAGTAGGAAGGCCAACTTATCAGACATACTGAGAAATCTTTGAAACCAAGGGGTTTGAATGAAAATCTGAGTGACTTTTATCTATCTTGCACATACATCAAAATCAAAGCCTATCCAGAGTGATTTAATTTGATCCATTGATATTAAAATGCTGAAGAGTGCAGCAGTATCTAGTGTTCTTCCATTTAAAGTTGATTCAATAGTAACAACAATGTCAAAATGATCAAAATTTGCATTTTCCAGGCTTTAGGATTGTACTGGGAATATCAGTGTGGATTAGACATGACATCTTTTTTCTCAAACAGAAACTACTCAGAAAAAAAAGGTGTAAATGTAATTTTTGCCATTAGTTATATCCAAACAATTCCACTTGTTTTAATGAAGTTGGAGAGTGTAATTGAAAACAGAAATCTGTTCTCTACTATTGAACTTTAATATATGCTCTGAAATGTTTTTGAGGAAAAATAAATGAGTTCTAACAATAATTCAAGTAAAAGATGGGATTTGCTTAGCTTTAGGTTACAGTCTTGATGAGGTGAAGACTTTTTTGCCTCAAAGTTTTTTTATTATTTGATTAATACACTGATGTTGATTTTCACTTTATCAGTAAGATGCCCCCAAGAAGAAGTGAAATTGAAAAAAATTGATTAATTGCTGCTTATAATTAAACACATAGAAATTAAAAAAGAATAGTATTGATATTTTATTTTATTTTAATGCAGGACTCCTTGGAGACAAGATTAATTGAAACGAGAAAGAGAAGCAAGCCCTTAAGGCTGGATAATGTATTACTTTCAATTTCACTTGCTAGGATAAACAAAGCAGATACTGAAGTTGCCCAAGAAATTTGCAGATTTGTTTAAGTGAAATCTTTAGTAAGCCCTAGTAAATGATGTTGAAATTGCTAACTTTAGAGAAATGCTACTTTAAAGCAAACCCCCCCCCCCCAATGTCCTCTATTGGACAATAATTTGAAGTTGCAGGGTAATATTTTCAAAATAATCAAAGTCGTTCAGAATCTTAAATTTCATTTTGAGATATGTTTTATCTACAGAAACTTTAATCTCATTGAAAAGCATGAGGATGTGTAGGTGCTTAAGGGACTGTTTTGAAACATGGAACTTTGGTTTCCCAATTACAACTATTTCATTAATTTTTGCCAAGTAGCAGTAGAATTTCATTTGAGTTGTGTTTTTCATAGAATAAAGTGGTGGTACCACAGAACCTCATCCAGTTTTCAGTACAAGCTGGATTGGGTACTTTACTTCTGCCAGGGGATACCTTTAAAAGAAATGGGCAAATTCTTTGAGGATATGAAAACCTAATCCCAATTAGTAGATAGTGAAAGGTGTCAGGATTTCACATGTGAACATTTAAAGCCTAATAACAGTATGTGCAATGCACAGATACTTCAGGTTGAATTTTAAAACCGTTATTGTTTTTAGACAATATAATGCTTTAAATACACCAATGCTCTTCTAAGTGTGTGCGGATTCTGCAAGATGTTCTCTTCCTGTTGTGGAATGTTTGGTCCAACCTTTCAAATCCTTACATTTCTACTTCGTATTTAATACTTAAGTACAAGGAACCTGCCCAATTAAAGATTTTCAGGATCATCCATATATTTGGTGAATGAGGGGTTGATGGCAACATATGGTGTGTCGAACATCAAGTTACCCAAAGAACAGAGCATCTGTTTAAGATTTATTTAAAATTTAAATAAAAAAAATAGACAAAATATGATATGAATGCAGTCTTACTAAATGTACGAAAAGAACAGCCCTGGGATATAACTTTGTGTTAAATATTTTTCTCTGTTTAGGGAATTACTGTACCTTTGCTTGTCCTGTGATGATGATCTGTTCTATCCCGACCATTCAGAAGCAAGTAGGCAGAAGGCTTTAATTTAGATTTTTTTTATGGCACCATCTAGCCTTTTCATTCTATTACTTTAAGTTCATGGCACAAGTTTATTTCTGCTTGTGGCTAGGGGAGTTACTAAATGCCTCCTCAGAAAGCTGGCTGTCCTCCGAGCCAATTGAGACGTTCTGTTCTGCCAGCTCCTAGGGTCAGGGAATTGCTCTGCTGGCAGGAGCACCTGGCATTTGTCATGGAGGACATTCCCCTATTGTGTTCAAGCCATGCCATGATTGCTTTAAATACTTCAGATGCATGTGTCCAAAAAAAGGAGAAAGAACTACTGACAAGCAGTGTGGCATTAAGTGGGTATAGCTTTGTGAAGCTATACCAAAGATTGCAGAAGAGATGGCTTTTCTTCTGTCATGGTGGGGGTACAATAATTGCATATTTCTAAATTCTGAATTGAATTTTCCTTTATAATGTGCTTTGAAACATCACTCCTGACCAATTCAGCCATGTTTCAAAGCTCACAAAAGTCAATCAATGGAAAGACTCTCAGTGATTTTTCAAGTGATTTTGAGTCATTCTCGCAGTCTAACTTTCTTTAAAACTCTCCTTAGTGAGTGTGCCTAATATTATTAACCAGTCTTAAAGAGTAATAAAAGCAAGACATTTTACTTTTATTTTTATCTGGTAAATTATCAGAGTCACTGTTCTTACTAGATAGTGCTTGTGAAATGAGTCATTACTTCTCAGAAATTGAGAGTAATTTCTGAAGGTTGGGACAGTAAGATACTTCGCACATCATAAGCGTAAGAAAAAGTGTTAAAAAGTGGAGTATCAGATAGACGAGTAAATATTTTGGTAGGAATTTCCAAAACATAATCTGTTGAGATTGTTTTTGTTGTCCAGGATGATGTTGTACATCATCTTCAGGAGTCATGTGATTTTGTATACATTTTGAAAAATTTTTGAAAAGTTATTAACTCACATTCACTAAACAGTTGTTATTTAAAAAAGAAAAAGATTTTATTTTTCATGAAGAGAGAAAGTTGAATTGTTCTAAACCTTAAATATGAAGCTGATCTCTAGCTATTCATATTTGGCACATCCCATAATCTCACCGTTAATTTTTGTGAATTTCTCAAAGCTTACTTTACAGGTTTAAGTACCTCTTTCAGTGCTGTGTCTTAGGCTCACAGCCTCCTCTCAGTAACTTTTTCCCTATTTCTGTAGAATGTAAAGGCACACATTGCCATGGGCACTATGCACACAGCTAGAGAAGATTTTCATTATGTATCTCTTAGCAGTGAGATTATATGAGGTTACATGAGGCTTTATTGCTCTGCTATTACCCACTCTGTCCCTTCAGAATTTCTTGTGATTTGCACAAAAGATGCAGGAATTCTCCAGACGCCATAGTATTTGTTAGGATCACTTTTATATTTTAATCTCTTTGGTGGGGAAGCTTGTGCTTATTTTTATCTGACATCTGTATCTAGGGTCAGATTATTAGTTAGTGTTACATACTGTGGCTCCATTGGCACAATGCTGTGTTATGACTTTACACAACCTGAGTTTCCAGCTGAGCATGTGCTGAGCAGCTAGGAAATCCCATCAGAATTCATTCCAGCTTTCCTCGTCTTCTTTTCCTATTATTGTCTCTCCATCTGTATACATGTTTTTGTGCCTTGGATGCAAAAACATTAACTTAGTGTAGGCACTAGAGCCAAAGTTTTATATAATGTCTTGCTATTTAGTCACGAAAATAAGTAATTGCTCAGGTTCTCTTACAAGCTGGCCACTTATATTTAGAACATCTGAATTTTTTTCAACATTTGGAGACTATTGCAGGTGCAATTGATAAGAGACTTTTCTTTGGTTTCAGTGAAAACTAGGTAACATTACCATTTCTGTAATTCCAAATTGTAAGTAGATACTGAAAGTCTTTTATATACATTCGATTATGTGAGCCTTAAAAAAACATGGTATTTCTGTTCCTGACAACTAATAAATGTTTGCCATATAGTAATGTACATAGACAATTTGTCAATGCACTGTATGCCTTGAACCTTACCTGTTTCTTTTCTTGCTTTTCTTTTTTATTTTTTGTAAACACCCCTGGTGCTCTTCGAGAAATCTGTTTTCTACCTGTGTGGCCTTTAGCTAGGACCAGAGTTTTCACTAAATTCTCTTTACTTTAGCACTATTGGTGAAATAGTTACAAATCCTGGGTAAGCATATTTCATTGTTGAGTTCTTAAAAACTTTATAATTTGATAGAGGTGTAAAATTTGGTACTTCCAAAAGACTTGCCAACCCCTCACCCCCCAGCCTGCACATACAGTTTTAATTCAAGTGTTTTCATAAAGTGAGTTTTGCTTATGCAGTCAGGTCTCCTATAATGCGGACCCGCGGTCTTAATTGGGATCCGCGTAGCCCGACTCCCACGTTGAATGGTGGCCGCTCGTGCCGCCCCTGCTGCTGCCCGCACCACCACCGCCGCCCTTGCAGCTGCCGTGGCCACGGCCGCCGCAGTGGCAGCAGGTTGTGCACGCGTGGTTTTGAAACGGGTCTCCTACATCACTAAAAAATCACGCCACTAAGATCTGAAGCCGCAATGTGGGGGACATGAAGTGCCAGAGGGACGAAAGTATTAACTGGCACATGTTAATCACTATTTTGATCCCTTTGCTTTTAAAGAGTAAGTCAGAAAGGCTCTAGTCCTATTCATATTGGAGAATCATTTAAACCTATTTATAAGGAGAATCATGGTTTTCCCTTTGCTAATGAAAAGTACCAGCATTCCCTAGGAGGACAAGGAGCAGGGAGGGTCAGCCAGAACATGTATATGTAATGCCTTCAGAGCCTCAGTGATGTCATCCTGCGCTGACTTCGGTGTTTCTTCACGCACACTTGCAAGGCAGTTGGTCCAAGGGTAGTAACAGGTAGGCAGATAAAGACATAACTGGAAAATGGATTGATTGTTTCCTTTTATATGAAGAATTAAAAAAAAACAAACTAAAAGAGTATCACTTAGAAAATAGCAAGGGTGCAGTTATTCAAAAATAACAAATGTTAAATTTAGATGTTAAGTGCAAATCATAGAAAGTCATAGAACTAACGAGGTTATCCTCACCATGGCAGGATCTAGGGGAGAAAAAGGGATGTTATTCTAGTTTGATTTGCTTCCTTTATCTTCACATGTTGTAAGCCCCTGACAAGCACTGATCACTGTATGACCAGGACTGACCATTATATGCCTTTTTATTGGCACCACTCTAAAGTCTAGAGCTTGATTAGCTTTGAGTACTACTGGATTACAAATTATTGGTAAAATAAGAAAAAAAAAAGGAAAACGAATGACTGACTGTAAATTGAGGTCTAAATTCAGATAGAATGAGTTGCTAATTTTAAAGTTACAGGAAGTCAGCCGGCTTGGCAGAAGTTTTGCTAGGAAGTGGTTTTGGATTTTAGTTTACTTCTGTGGGAGTTGCACAGAATTGGAACTGGGCGTTCCTTGAAATGCAAATTTTTGCCGGGGTTTTTTGAGCATGGCCATGGAAACAGAGGAGGCTTAGGAACTCATTGGCATTTCCCACCCTTTTTTGTGGAACTCTGCAATTAAGGGCCCATCAATCTGGAGTGGCTGATTGGAGAAACAGAGGGTTCTTTCTTAAATGGAAATATGCTCTCTCTGAATCAGATCTACCCTCTGGATCTCATTCTGAGTTGTCTAGAGTGTCAAATTTAGTTAATTGTATATTCACTGTGAGTAGAAAACCTTAAAAAAACCTCTTTATTTTGGTTTGTTGCTTCTTAATTTCTGAAGCTTGGATGGTTTTGTCTTGAACTCCAAGAACGCCATTGTATAAGTCAAATCAGTAGCTTGAAAAATGTGAGTTATTGTTGACTGACAAGATTGGGTTCAGCATAAACAATTGGTCTGAAGAAAGATATGACTCACAGAAAACAAATTTACACATTAAAAACACCCCAACAAACATTGTATGGATTTGATTGAGCTTTACCTCAGTTAAAAAAATAATGAAGTGCTGCATGTTAAATTTTATACAATGCCATGAATTATAATACTGAATCCAGTGTCATTAAATTGTATTTTTTGTGTTTCTTGTCAGCTACAACAATTTCAGCAAAGCAGAATTCATGTGAAAGAATGAATAAAATTCAGGGAGTAGCATCAAGGACTTCTGAGCTCAGGAAACTGAGTTTGGCAGTGCTAATTTGTATTAAAGTTGTTGTTGCATGACAGCAGGAAAAAGATTTAATGCTTGCCACCTGAATCAAGCCATGGAACATTGGTTTCTATAACTGCCATGAATTTGAATCAAGGCCAATATCTCTAAATTTGAAATAAACTGATACTCTGTCTTGAAAGAAGATACAGGCCACTTATGCTGCAGAAGGTATTTAGAAAATGTATTTCAATTTAATTTTCCATGGTATATATCTTTCAAGTTTTTAGGCATTTTAGCACTGCCTTTTTTTGCCTTTTCTATATGCCAGCAAGTATGTAGCCTTTCAGCCATTTATTTATCAACATCCAGTCTTTAACTAATACTGATTTGCACAAAACCACAGATGCTGGCTTTACTCACATTATCACTGTGCAGCTGCTTACCTTAATCTGAAAGTCGTTTTTCTTTTGTATATAACTGCATTAATGGAGAAAATCAGATTTCAAGCCAGGTAGTCGCACTGTGAAGCTTTAAAGTCATCAGATACAAAGCTTGTACCATGAACCTAAGTGTAACAATGCTGCCTTTAAAGTAGCATGTAGTGTGATGATACTTTTCTTTCCAAAGGATTCCCAAATGCTTTATAACAAGCAGTTCAGATTTAGGATTTCTTTCTCTCTCTTCATAAAGCAGGCAAGAGCTATATGAAGTTTTTTTCTATGTTTGGACTGTCTTTGAATCACTGTATAAATACCCCACATGTACCTGTAGAGATTATTTATCATGTTGACAAGAATAATTGATGGCAACAGGTTAGGTGACAGGTTAGGCTAGGTTAGGTAATAGGTGATAGGTTGGACTTGATGATCTCTGTGGTCTTTTCCAACCTTACTGATTCTGTGATTCTGTAATTTGAATATTTAACAAGTATCTGGGACTAGTGAAACAAACCCCCTAATTCCTAAACATGGATTTTTTTGAACATCTTATTAGGGCTGAATGCACAAGATCCTGTGGAGCTGCGGGACTGGAAGTGTGAAGACTAAGTAACAACACTTAAATCCAGCTGCTTGCTTTCTGCTCATGCTCTCTTATGAGTAGTTTCTGTTTTTCACTGAGTACTGAAGGTCCTGGTAATTGATCCATTATGTGTGAATAACTTAATCCACCATTGTAATTTAGCTATCTAGATTGAAATGTAGCAGCTGTTTCATAGCACGTAGGAGCAATACACAAAAATCTTGTGATGGAAGGGGAAAAAGGTATGGTATGCATATGGAAGTGCTCAGGAAACTTGTACAAGTAGAAGGCAGGTATTATGCTAAAATTATTTGATGTCTTTGTTGCCATATAACATGCTTTCTGAGGTTGTCTTTCATGTCCCTGATGGAGCCCTGAGGATATATTCCATTTCAACTCTGTTGTGAAACTAACTCTGTGCTCAAAGACACAGTCTTCTTGGTGAGGAGGATGAGATTCTCTTCAGAGCTGAGCAGTGCTGCTCCTTAATCAGCTGAAATGATGTTTGCATGATAACAAGAGGTACTAGTCTCACCCCAGGTTGTGCCAGCTTGAGAAGGTAGAAAGGCTGGAGATTTAACCGAGATGGTACAGTAATACAGAGCATTACCTTTAAGCAAGCAAGCCTAGCTACAGTCCAGAGTTGAAATTTAATGTGACTTTAAAAATGCATTCAATTTGAAATGCCCCAAGGTTCCTATCATTTGTGAAGCTGTATGTCTTTCAAAATGTTATGAACAACATTGAATTTTTGCTTCTGGTGGATATGTTATAAATATGAAGACTGATAAACTTTAGGGGTGACTAGTGGCAGAAGAAAATAAAGAACTTGCACTGTCAAATGTTAGTTCTGTCATTTAAGTGGCTACATAGCATTGATGCTGCTATTATTGAGCTTATGCCAGATACCTCATGAAACAAAAATACAGAGTAATTTATGCATTCTCTTTTTTTAAAAAAGGATGTGGGAGGTAAACTTCCTTTTCAGCATTGTCTTTCCTGTGTGCGTGAAAGCTGTTCTGCAGTATTTTTCATAGTTATGTGTCTATGTTTGTCTAGTAGTCTTTCTCTCCTTTACACACTTATGATCTTTTGTGTATAGTTGTAGTCTATTTTAGTGAGTTGCAACACTTGAAATTATATGTATATAGTATATCTTCCTAAAACTTATATGTACACAATATTATTGCTTAACTTTCATGGTATTGTGTATCTTCTAGTATCAAATGTCTGTATTACACAATATATTTAAATTTTGAGGGGAAATAATAATTTTAAAAAGACTGAATGACTAAAAGACAAAACAGTCTATTTTTTTGTTTGTTCTACTTTGGGTTTTTTCTTCTCCACAGCAACTCAAAAGCAATAGTTGAGAAGCATGCAGAAACACTACCTTGTTTAGCCTTCATCTGTTCAGCAATTCTTGCTGCAGCTGAGAATCGTACATTATTTTCACATTTCCAACCCTTGATTTTGGACTGCTTTTCTGAAGTTTTTTAACATGATTTCCTTCAAAAGTAGTCCCACATTTTTTATTTTCCTTTTATACTTTAATGTTCTTTACTAAACACATCACAGTACTTGTGATGGACAACAGGCTAACAGTGTGCAATCAGTGCATACTGCTGCGACTTTTTAAAGCAAAGATATCTCTTAAAAAATCTTTTATGATAAAGCAACTGATTGTCTTTCCCAAGATAATTTAACTTATTTTGTAGAATGAAAGAGGAGAAGAAGTAAATGAAAACATACTTTTCATGGCTGCCAGTGGCACAAGCCCAACCTGGAATTTGAAAGTTTACCTATATTCTTTCTAGTTCATGGATGACCAACTACAAGGATGCTACAACTGGAATTTAGCTACCAATTCTGCTGATGCATGAGCCAGAACAGAACCCAGTGTACTCTTTTGCGGTTCTAATGGCTGTGTAAAAGAAAAAATAAAAGTAGAAATACATTTTTTTCCTATTAGAGCATTTATGATTATTGTCAGCAATTGTAGTATAATGATACCATGTTTAAAGACATTTTTCAATATTTTTCTTGTCATTAGTACATTGGAGAAGTGTATGAAAGTAAATATATTGTTATCGTGGGGTGCATAGGGAGGAGTGTGGCCAGAAGGTCAAGGGAGGTGATGTTTCCCCCTCTACTCTGCCCTGGAGAGGCCACATCTGGAGTCCTGTGCCAAGTAAGGCTCCTCAGTACAAGAAAGACAAAGGGCTACTGGGGGGGGGTGTGGTGTGTGTGTGTGCAGCAGAGGGCCACAAAGATGGTTATGGATCTGGAGCACTTATCTGAGGAGAGATTGTGTCCAGCTCCCACTGGAACAGGCTGCCCAGGGAGGATGTAGTCTCCCTCTCTGGAGACATTCAAAGCCCACCTGAGTGCATTCCTGTATATCTTCCTCTTGATGATCCTATCTTGACAGGGGGGCTGGACTAGATGATCTCCAGAGGTGCCTACCTGGGAGGTGCAACCCTAAAGATGCCGTGAGAAAGCTTGAAATACTATTAAAGGTCAACTGGGAGCAGGGTTCCCTTCTATCCACAGAAAAAGACTTGGATCCCAGTTCCAAATTACATGAGAAAGTTATCTCAAGTTCTACCTCTGGCAGAATGTGTTCCAGAGATATTTCTACAGCAAAGGTAATAGAAACCAGGAATTTTTTTTGCATTAACATTGCAGTTTTTTGACAAGTACATGGCGTGAAAGATAGTATATTTTTTGCAAAATATGTTGCAGCCAATGTATTTTTTAGTAGGATTGCAGAAAAGAAAGGGGCATGAATTTATTATGGGTGGTAAGGTAACGTTTTTATCTTCTGTGTTTTATTTTATTATGCATATATATAGACAAATGACCAGCATCTCAGTCCAATAACATCCAATAGCAGGCACATCCTAAAGTATCTCTATTTCTATATTTACAGAACACAGTAGTTTACATACATTGTGTGTTGTTACTTGTGATTGCAACAATAGTTGGAACTTCACAGTTCAAACAGGGCTATTACTTATATCTGTGCATATGTATTATATACTTCTATACTGATAACTTGTGACACTTTCCCTGGTGCAATGATGTCTTTATTAAGGCTAGATTTGACGTTCTAATTAGATATTAGAAAAAAAGTTCTTCATCAAGGAGGTGGTTGGACATTGGAACAGAGTTGTCAAGGAGGCACCGAGTCTGCCAGAGTTCAAGGAGCATTTAGGCAACACTCTGAGGCATGTGATGTGGTCCTTGGGATGGTCTAGGAGTTGGACTTTGATGATCCTTGTGGATCCCTTCCAACTCAGGATATTGTGTGATTCTTTGATTTTATGATTCTGAGTATGATTCCCTTTATGTCTACACAGATAAGACAGCCAAGGTAGTTGTCACATTCAGCATAAAGTACAGTTTTATACATTGAAAATTCAGAGTATTTGCAGAAACAAAAGTTATTGTTAAAGTACGTGTATTTATTCTGTTGAGACCCTTTCATGTTTCCTTTCTTCCGTAGTTGATTTTTCCCTTTCATGCGTTTAATTAGGAGTGATGATACAAAATAAACACATTAAAATATACTACATGCTAGCCTGTGCTGTGGAAATGTATGTTCTTGGGGTAGATAATATTTCATTTTCATAAGGAGCAGAAGTGTGTGAAAGGTGTATTTATGTTTTACACCTTGGCCAAATAGTGGACTTCTCTGTGATGTAACCTATTTAGTTGCAGAAACTTTTCTGTGTAGCTTCCCTACAGTGCTGAAAGCAAGTTATGAATGCTGTACTGTTTAAGAGCAGAAAGGTTTGTCTGGAAGAGAGTGGTATGCCTGGGCCCCCTGCTATTGAGAAGATGCCAGTCAGAAATGAAAACGTCTTTCATGAAACTATAGCGAACTTCCCTGTGATACAGTACAATAATGCAAGGAATTTTTAGTCAAAACCTGTAAAAATAAGTATAATACCTTGAATGTGGCAAAGAAGTACTAGTTTATGAGAGACGATTTTAAGAGGTCACTGCCAAAAAAATGTGTTGTTTTAATGCAGTTTTAGAAGTGACAGGATTGAGAGTTCAAGCCTTCCCTTGCTCCGTCCCCCCCTCCAGTCCGCCCTTTGAGATCTCCAGTTTCTTTTGCCTTTTGGTTGCAACTACAAAAGATGTCTTCTGAGAAAAATGCTTTCTGCATGACATCAGAATAAAGGAATGTTCCACGCTATTCAGCATGCTTGAAAGTATTGGTTGACTGAAATAACATTACATTTAAAATTAATGCTAAGCAAAAAGCCAGTTAAGGGAGAAAACAGAGCAAACCATGTTTTTGCAAACTTTTATCTTTAAGAAATATTGATTTATTGAATTTTATGGGAATGTTTTATTTAAAATAATAAAATTATGCTCTGTGTAATAGCACATTAAAATAAAGAAAATGGTAGTAGTGTTGTGTGCTGGCATGCATGTAGACACAATTAAAGCCTGAAATGTTTGGATCAGAACATAAAAAGTACATATTTATACAAAAGTTAAGGCATTACTAAAGATCGGAGGAAGCTGTGGCAAATACACTTACTTTATGCAAAAAGCCTCAGGTTTTTTTCATTGTAAATTGTTGCTTAGTGTTTTGTCTGATCTCAATTTATTTTTCATGTAGTATTAATAATGAAAGCTAATTATTCTCACAATATATGCATTCGTACAAGTGTTTATTTTTCTTGAGCAATAAATACGTTATTGCTTGGACAGTAACCTTTACAGTATTCTTTGGCATAGTATAATTTTCATTGATGCTTGGGATAGTGAAAAAAAAGAATTGGAAAAGTATTAAAAATAACAAAAGAAAAAGGTGAAGCCTAAGGAAATATCTTCTAAACCAACGAAGTATAAATAACAAATAGAAGTGATATTAGTAACTGTTTTGAATTAAGAATTGTATCAATTATAAATATAGGAACCTGGCTGTCCAGAACCATGACACTTAAAATTTAATTACTGCTTGTAGTATTAATGAATAATTACTCCTTGCAGATTGATAGATCTCTTATGCAGAGAAAAGGAGGCTTAAGATGCACTTCAGTTCACAGGTGAGAAGAAGAACTTATGTTCACATGATCAGATATAAATGCTCTTGTATCAAAACATTGGTGTATTGCTGAAAACCTATATGGATTTGTAGGGCAGAACAGTAGTCCAAACCCTGGCCTTGAGAATGTGTAGTAGCATGGATTTCATAAATGCAGTTGTCAGCCATATCCTTCACTGAAGGCATGAAAGACTGGAAGCTGGGAGAGCTGCCAGTCCCCCTCAGCAGTGAGACCTTTTTACAGTGCAGCTGTGCTATGTGGGTAGAGGCCATATGCTGCAGGTGTCATCTAGGTTTTAGTGTTGATTATGAGTCCCCTTAAGTTTAGATTTCTGTTTAATAAATTAAACCAATGTAAGAGTCTGTGATCTAAGCAGAAAAGTGAGAACACATCCCTGAAGTGGCAGCATCAGCTCGAAGGAGAGCAATCATTGCTGTTGTAGCAGTAGACTGTGGGGAGGCACTTGCATCCCCTTCTGGGAATATGCTGCTTGCTCTGGACCTTTCTCACTCAGCACCCTCGGAGTAGGAGCTCAGGTGAGCTGGCAAGGTGTTTAACAACCTGAAGGGAAATTACACATTTTTTTAGGATATGCAAGTTTCCAGGTGGGTTTGCCGGTTCTATACAGTAAACATTTGTGTGAAGAGTATGTGTTTTTGTAAAGCCTGTAAAAGAAGAAGGGAGGAGAAGGAAGACAGAATTGCATGATGGGGGTTGCTACAGTATTACTAACTGTCATCTAATTACGAGTTAATGAGACTCGGTGTTTTACTTGAAATTCCCTATATCCTGTGCTTGTGTGTTTTTTTTTTCTTTTAGTCAAAAGCTTTAACAAGACTCTGAAAACTTTATAGGCTCAAGACCAAGAAGACTTATACCTTAAAGTTTATTGTTATTATTACTATTTTATTATTTTTATTAAGCATTTCATGAGATTTTATTGGTGCAGTTGTCAGCCCTTCTGCACGGGGTACCTATTCAATGATTCCATGTGGTGTCTCATTAAAAGAGACACCACCTATTTTCACATCTGACATCACAATGCATGAAAAACAAAACAGAGGAATGTCCTCTGTGAGGATTATCTGCACCAAGTCACATCTGTACCACAGAAGTTGTTTGCTGTATGTTTTCTTTCTACCATGGTCTGAATGAGTAATGAAGTTGCTTTTGATACATAGAGTTATTTGGGGAGATACCTAGAATATACCCGAGGTGTAAAAAAGATGCAACAAAATTATATTATTAGCTTTAACTTTGCATATTGAAGATAAATACTAAGGCAGTAAAGATAGAACCATCAGGCAGACAGCAGGTGGGCCAAGCAGCAGGAGGGAAATGATACTTGCTGCACCTGCTCTGCACACACACACACAAAATAATAAAATTGGTAATTCCTGCCTGACACCTACTTTTGTTCTGTTATTTAATTTCTGTATTTTCTTAGTTCATATTAAAATATTTAGGATGGATATCTGAAGATTTAAAACCGCTTTATGTTGTGCAGGTGTCTGTGTGCATGTATTCTTATATGTGTCACTATGCTACGTGAACAGTAGTGTTGAAATGATAATAAACTCCTTTTTTATTTTCCTGATGGAGATAGTCTGCTACTATTATTCCTGTTTTACAGGTGGACAAAAACAAACTACAGAAGGAGGTCAGCATCAATTGATGGCTTAACTGTAAACATAATTTATGGGTTATAGACGAATTGTGTAGGGGATGGAGCCAGTGCATAAAAATGGCTTGTTTCCTATTGCTCTCTTGCATCTCTGCTGGTTCAGTAACCCCGTAGTTCACTGAAGAATTTGCTGTCTGGTCTAATTTTAGTCAGATTTGAAACAGCTGCGAGGGTCAGAAAGTACATCATATATCAGTGTGGCAAAGGAAGTTACTAAGCCTGGCTCTATGTTTCTTGTGCAACAAGCAGTAGAGAAGACAACAGCATACAAGATCTAGGTTGGGTATGTGGTGCAATAGGATCAGTTTAAAACTAGTCAAAACAAGATTACCCAACTTAGTTCTTATTAGGGCCATTGTATAGGGAACATCTGTTGTAAAGCAGATGGATTCTACCAGTAGATTCGGCTCCAAATTCCTGGCTCCCAGAGCTGACTGTGAGCTATCAGGGGATTCTCCTAGAGGTGTGGTTGATCTAAAAAATGCACGCAGCATTAGGGTGTTTGATGTTTCTGGCTTCCCTTCTTCAGTCTGCTATGACTTGTTCCAAGCAACTCTAGATAGGTCACTTTGCTTTATTTCTCTCTACTTTGTCCTTGGTGAAATTTTACCATATTGCTTAACACTGATGCTACAGACATTAATTGGATAGTGTTTTAGCTTGACTATCTGAATTGTCTTAAAATACAGTGATGATCTTTGTCTTTTTACATTGTGATTTCTTCCCCAAAAATCCTTTACTACAGAATATAGCACATGCATAAATTTTTTATTTGACATTAGAGCTAAGGTGTATAGAGGAAAGAGAGAGATTCACTGTTTAGTGTCTCCTGGTGATTGTGATTATTGAGAAAAGTGTATTTCTGCCTTCAAAAGTTGTATAATATTCAAAAATCCAATAACACCTATTTGAAAGTTAAGCAGTTTGTGATACTTGATAAAAATGATGTTTCTTAATAGGAGGAATTTTGCAGTTTAAAGGCCCAACTCTGCAAATAAATACTTCAAGATGCAGTCTGTAATTACAGTGTGAGAAGTCCAGTTACTAGCAAAACCAGGCTTCATTAGAGTCAGTGCTATGACTGGTGATAAGAATAGTCGGGCTGTAGGGTTATAGTAGGACTGTTGTAGGGTTTTATTCAGTAGGAGTTATTTCATTCCCATAGTGACTAATTGATATGTTTTTCACTGGCCACCAGTGATTAAGGATTTTAACTTTACAGTACGTCCCTGGGGCATTGCGACCCTGGGGATTTGCGAGGAAAATTTCCTGCAGTCCGGTTTCAAGCGTTTGCGAAGTTCCTCAGCTGACACATGCGCAGTGCCTCTGCTTTGCCGAGGGGCGGTGCCGGCAATCTCTCTGGGGCAGGACTGGCCCAGCCCCGCGGGGAGGGCGCACGGTTTCTGTGGCTCGCTGGGGGCTGTGGGACGGGGACGGCCACTGTAGAGGGCAGAGCAGACAGACAGACAGAGCACTGTAGAAGACTCAGCCCTGTGTGGCGTGGGGCGCCAGGTGGGGATGAGTCCTCCACCTGCCTACGCTTAATTAATGCGAGTGTCGCTCGCCCACCCATGTGTGCGGAGCACCTGTGAGCTGTGAGTGAGCAGTGCTTGTGTGCGTGCGTCTGTGTTATTGTTTCCCTGGCTACAGGCGGGGAAGGGAACTGCCCCAGGAAAGTGGGGCTGGCCACGGCATGTCAGCGGGACATGCTGCTGCAGCCCGCCCGTGAGGCCGGGACATGGGGCCGGGATGAGCACAGGGGCTGGGGAGGGGGCGGAGGGGGGAGCAGCGGTGCAGGGTTTGTGCTGCCGGCGGCAGATGCGGAAGCAACAGCGTGGCGGAAGAGAAGTCTAGGGATTCTCGGCGGGGTCCCCCAAGGCAGACGGCGCAGAAACGCTTCCCTTTCCTCCCCTGTGCTGCAAGAGCCTGTGGGGAGNAGAAATGCGTCCCTTTCCTCCCCTGTGCTGCGAGAGCCCTTCGGGAGGAGTTGAAGAGGCTCCTCAGCGGTCCTGATTGGCTGGGAGTGGAGTGATGGGTGTGGCCTGCGTGCATACTAATGACCTGCACGTATTTGCGCGTTTGACATTTTGCGAGACCTTTGACATGACCCGTTTCTCGCAAATGAGGGGGTATAACTGTACTTGAAATCCTGTTTGCCAAGGCTTGCACTTGATCATTGATCTTTATAAGTAGTATAGGTGATATTTTTGTGGTCTTTCTAAAAGAGATGAAGATTTGCTGAAGAACTGACCGTGACTGAAGATAGGAACCAGACTGTTGTCTGAGATCTGTGCCAGTCTCAAACAGGAGAATCACCTACTTCTTTTTAGGGCAGTACAGAAACCTTCGGTTTAGCGACAAACTACAACTGGCTTCAAAAGAGCATTATAGGTAGCTTCATTGAGTAGACTAACTAGGGACTGTATTATTCCCTAAATGAGAGATCCCACAATTTTTTCTCCAAGTGTGCAATGTACATTTCACATGGTCATTCAGTCATTGTGTCTACACTGGTGGAAGAGCTAGTTCTGCCTGAAAAAGGTGTCTCATATCCACCTTAAGGAAGTTCTTTATGAAATGGACCACACAACTAAGTTTTTGGAGGAAGATTCCTTTGTCTCCCAACTGTATTGTATGTTTAACTAAGCTATCACTGTCATTCAGGTCAGTTGATATGCCAGTCCTGATATTTGAAAGACAAGCTGAACATTGTGGCCATAGAAAGAAAGGATTAAATAAACTCCCTGCAAAAAACATTTTATACTTGTTTTTGAAGAGAAGTTTCATGTTAGGTACCAAAGCTATTATCAATATTCATTCTTTTAGGGAGAATAAATGCACTCCTTCTCTAATATTAAGGCAAATAAGTGATTACAACAAATTGTTTAGAAGTTTGTTCCTTTTATCAGTCATTTATTATTGTAAAACAGCTTTGTATCTTGAAATATAGCAAGTTGGATGGACAAAAAAAAAGGTAGGCTTTTTATTATTTTTCCCGAATGAAAAATAATTATGTAATTGAGTAGGTATAAAACTTTTGTTGCAGAATATAATGTAGTGTAGTTACAAAAACCAGACAGGTTACTGCAGATGGGCTGTTCAGTTCTTTTGAACTTCAGCAGGAGGAAATTTCCCTTTGGTATAGATTGTCTTTCACAAGCTGAAAACCATTATGTACAAGTGTGAAGAAAGTGTAGCTGCCCAAATTTTAGCTATTCATTGCTTGTGAAGTTCTAATCACTGAGTCAGCTGAAGATGAAGTCTTGTTTCTTCACACGTCAGGTGCAGTGCTGGTAATCAGAATGAAAGGTTCTGTAACCTGTTCTGTTTACTAAGATGCCTTACTTGTGAGTTAGAAAAAGCAGGGAACGTGGGCCCCAGACCAACAGTGCATTTTGGGGGTTTGTGTGTTTTGATGCGTTTTGTGTTTTAGAGTTTTGTTGTGGGTTTTGCTAGTTTTTTTGAGCTTTTATTGTTTTTGCTTGGGATTTTGTTGTTATTTTCTGGGGTAGACCGAAGGCTAGCCTGTATTTACATGATTTTGTCTATTGGCTCAGGTATTGTAACTGCTTCCTAAAATATGATTGAGTCATATCCTGTTGCACCTAAATACCAGTTTGCATGTCCTGGTCCTTAGATAATCTCTCCCTCAGAACTTGTCATATACAGTCGGGTCTCCTATATCGCGCACCTGCGGTCTTATTTGGGACCCGTGCAGCCCGACTTCTGCATTAAATGGTGGCCGCGTTGCTGCTGCCCCTGCCACAGTCACTCGCGCCGCGGCCGCTGCCCGTGCTGCCCCTGCTGCAGCCCACGCCCCCACCTCTGCCCGTTCTGCTGCCTGGGCTGGCGCCGCAGCCAGGTCGGGCATGCGCAGTTGTGAAATGGATCTCCTACATCGCTAAAAAATCATGCCACTAAGATCTGAAGCCGCAATATGGGGGTCACGAAGTGCAAGAGGGCCAACTGTATGCATACTTTGTAGATATTTATGTTTTAAACACTTGACCTTAAGGATTTGTGTCCTGAATGACCTATTTTATATATGTGTATTTATTTTGCCTTAACTATATTAAGTTTTCATAACTTAAATGATATTTATCTTCTTTTTGAAAATACATGTGTTTCTGTTGGCATTATTTTATCTGTTAAAAACTCAGTTTACATACTGCAAAATAAACTTGATCTTTTTAACATATAATATTTTTTTAAAAAAAGGCTATGGTGAAACTTTGGATTTCTTTAAGGAACACAGTGATTCCCATGTCATGGCAAATGTTCAGCTTTCTGACCGTCACAACCACAGTCACATAGTGTTTGTAAGCCTATAACTTAAGTGTATCACCCAAACCACAGACCACTGACCCTTGCAAAACTACAGAGCTAAGATGCGTGTTTAGGTGGTTCTGTCATTGGTATTGCAATGCATCATTGTAAATTCATCTCATCATTTGAAATTCTTGCACAGTTTAGGTGCAAGGATTTATAATAAGGTTTTTTGTATTTTATAACAAAGGCATCAGAGGAAAGATGGAGAAAGTAATTGCTTCTTTTTGGGTTGTCATCAAAATACATGACTCTACAGCTGAAAGAGAAGTCTGGTGTGCTATCTGTGCTACACACTGAGGACTAATGCTTTCTATCTCACACAATAGTAATGACAAGTAATTGAGGAGCTCTGCAGGATACAGAGAAAGTTTTAATTTGTGTGTTCTGAAGACTGATGAAAAGACACATCATATCTTCCTTTGGTTTCATGGTGTGACCATGCCTGGTTGTATTTGCAAGCACCAAAGGCTTTTTGCTTGCTATAGGTCCATAAAGTTACCCTTCTAGAAAGAAGGCTGCTCTAGCTTCTTATTTCTTCAGCCTGCATTCCCTGCTGCTTTTCTGCTCCATTTGTCTTCTGGCACTGTTTACAAAAACCATTGCAGATACTGGGTTGAGCTGGTTTGGTGGGCTGTATGCCACAGGCTAGTAATTCTTACATCCAACGTTTGTCTGAAGGGGAAGTTACTTTTACTCTGTAATAATATATCATAATGATGCTTATAGTTAAACATTATAAAAGTAATCTAGTAGCTATATGTGGGTCGTATTAGTCTTCAAAAAAAATTTAATACGTATGCTTTAACTCTAATCCAATGAATAATTTCATTGATGCCAATGCTCTGTTCACCTACTGTAAAGTAAGAATGTTTAAGCTTTTCCAGACTGAAGTCTTTATCAATAACCTGCATATTGTATATGTATATTGTTCCGATACCCAGGATATTCATGTGGTGAATTATTTCTTTATATTTGATAGGATTGAATAGTATTTTTGTATCTGTCTGCTCTATTCTTTTTTCACATGTTAATGACATTCATCTTGTCTATCTGGCATTTTTAATGTGCCCATCACCAGAGTATCTGCCTGTCTCTTCTGCAAAATAAATGTCTCTCAAGAAGAGATAGGAGCAGTAATGCATGTGTAATTATTTAAAAAAAAAAAAAAGTTATAACTGAAATGTAACCTCTCTTCCCCCACTCCAATACTTATTTTTCCTAGTGACAAAATCTGCAAGCACTGAGCAACAAGTTTATCAATTTGAACAGGCCAACTGCACAACTAAATGTATGTGAAACTTAACAAATCCCTTGGGGAAGCTGACTGTAAGAATTTCCTAGTCTGTGTCGAGTTACTGAGGTGAGACATGGTGGATTGAACTTAATGCCTTAGGCAAGCACAGTCAAATAGAGACAGTTTAAGATTTTGCTGTATCCATGAAGGGATCTGCTGGTAGTTGTCTAAATTAAGCTTTCAGAAAAGAATATAACACTATCATGAGCTCTTTCCCTCGAATATTTTGGCAGGTTATTCTGGTTTAAAAGAAATCCAAGTAGGATTTCCTCTGTTTAAATTTCATAGCAGTTGGAAAAAGATTGAGGGGTTATTCCCCTTACTAGGAAGAGAAAAATACTAGAAAAGAAAATTTTCATTTACCATGTGCTGTCTGTTTTAAGAGCATAATACCTTAGCCAAAACCAAGGATCCTCACCTGTGTGACACTTGACTCTTATGACCCTGTAGGTGCTGCTGATGCAAAGACTGTGGGGACTGCACACCTGCCCTGGCTTTCTCAACACCTCTTTTCTTGTGTGCATCTTTGTGAAGGGAAAATTGGTCCTATTGGCCAATCTGGCTTTAATGAACTTTATGACCCTCTAGCATTATCCTGAAGAAGGTGGCACCAGCTTATGGAATAGTTCGTAGACATGCTACAGAGTTTACATGAGGTCTGCCAGTGACAACAGTACCTTCAGCTCACAGTGGTGAAAAAACCCACTTGCTAGGCACATGCTAAGAGTTGGGAAGCCACCAGGAGCAAAAGGAAAAGCTTGAAGTGCTCGACTTCATGCACATATCCAAAGCTGGAGGTGCTGGTAGAGCTGGATCCCAAGTAAAAGGGCAAGATCTGAGCTGCCTCAGTCACACAGCAGTGGCAAAGGGAAGTGGGGCTTCAGAGTTAAAAATCACCTCCTCTCTCTAGGGAAAGAGGCTGGATTTCACTGTGTGCTTTTCAAATTCAGTTCTCATTGGGATCTCCAGCATTATTTCATCTCTAGTGTGCGTGCACAGAGCTGTAAGTGATGCTCGGACTTCTTGCATCACGCTTCTTCCACAAAGGACACAACTTCTTGGTCAACGTAGTATAAGCAGTATATTTATAGAATGGCCTGGTCACAGAAAACACCATGCTCTCCTTGTAATCTGAGGCAAGCATTCATTGACTGGGAAGTGCTTTACTGTTAGCTGAATTTTGTGTGGGATTTTTTTTAGACTTGTTCTCAGATATTTTTGTTATTGTTCATTTGAATCGGCTAGATGGCAGTTTCTCTTGTTGCCTGGTATAAATTGGGCTAGAGAAACTAAAAAATTATATGCTACTTGGATTATTAAAGCCAATCTATATTTAGATCACAATATTCTTTTAAGTTGTTGCATTGCAAATACGTGATGGTGATATCAGCTGTGGGATGTGTCTATGCTCATTTGTTAACACAGGACCTGCAGCAAATAGCTACAGTCAAATAAATATCATGGGATATAGGAATGATGTTGCCCTCTTCAGATGAGTGATACATTTACACTGAAACACAATTTTTTTAGTTAGATGATGAGACTTGCTAAGTACCTTTCTCATGCTGTCCTAGTCAGACTATTGGTCAAGTGCTGACCTTAAGAATCAGGGGCCCATCTACCCATTGATACTGGGTTTCGGATTCAGAGTTTCAGGTTCCAGGGAGAAGCTGCTCCAAAACTTGTAGGAACAGAAAGTTAGACATATGAACATATGTGTTTTATATGTCTCCTTTTGCTCATAGCAAGCAGTAGTCTGCCAGCATTGACCAATCCCTAGAGTTAATTACCATAATTCATTAGCAAAACCTCACTTCCTGGATGATTTGAGTTGATGAGTAGGAACTTTGTTCTATCACCTTTTTTGGCCGACCATTCAGTTACAGGTTTCAGACTTCCAAGACTTTATGGATTTACATGCAGCACTTCCCTGGCAGGGAGAAACAATTGAAATATAATGCAACCTGTTGCTTCTCATGTAGCCTTTGGGACTTGCTGCAAGGGTTAATGGCAAGGAGACTCTCTAACTCAAAATAACAAAACTTTTTTCTCATGTA
This sequence comes from Pitta sordida, assembly GCA_013390025.1. Taxonomy (NCBI): domain Eukaryota; kingdom Metazoa; phylum Chordata; class Aves; order Passeriformes; family Pittidae; genus Pitta; species Pitta sordida. Next base: position 224,416 of record WEKX01008697.1, read on the forward strand.
CTTTCCTTCCCAGTCCTATGACCTTGTTACATCAACTGATTACAGCTGGCCACTTTCAAAGAACTTAGAGTAATTTGTTTTTCAAATGCTAACAACATTGCAGGCGGTTATAGATCTTCCTGAAAGAGCAAGAGTGATGCAAGTTTTCTGTATGCCTGAGAACACATGTACGTATATTAAATGAGACATTATTTTCCAGGAAAAGATTTATTGATCTATTGCCCTTGTGAGACTGAGAATGACCAGTCTTGTATTTGCTTATGTACTCAAGTAGAAAATAGTATGTAGTGGGAGCCTATAAGTCATGAGGTTGTGGGATGATCCCTGTTAAATCAGAGAGTGTACCAATCCTGTACCTGCAGATTTTGAGCAGGGTTTAGTGACTGTTCTTCCTATATGTGGATTTCAAGTTCATAAAATCATAGAATGGCTTGGGTTAGAGTGGAACCTTAAAGATCAAAGTTTGCCCTTCCCATGTTATGTTTGGACTGAAGTATTGTTTGGTTCATCTGTATATGAACAAATAAACCCCATGATATATAGCAAAATTTTGTTAATATCTTGTTCAGGCTAATATAAATGATGGGCAAGATAGCTCTTCCCAGCATTGTTGCCTCAGGACATAACATTTCAAATTTTTTTTTCGGTTTCCTTTGTTCTGCTTCTTATTCAGTTACAAAACTAATAAAAAATTTAGAATTTAATGTATGTTTTTGAAGAAAGGCTAGAAGCGCTCCCTTTCCTTCCAGAGTGATGCACTTGAGGAGGAGAAAAACAGCATTGATGGACTTGATTTTGAGTATTGAACTGGTAATGTAACAACTTGATGTGAGGAATGAGGGGTTTTTTTTTGATTTACATTAAAAGAGATCTATAACCCTTGAAGTACAAGAGTGTAATATTGACTTTCTATAATATTACTACGGTAATTTTGTGAAGCTAGCTCAAGATATACAGGTGCATTCAGTAAGAAATTAGCAAGGAGCAGTTATTTTTTTCAGCAAGGTATGTAAGTACATGCATAAACTTATAGTAGGTTCCAATGACAAATTATGCGCACACTTTTTACACTGATTGAATTGAGTAATATGTAATTTATACGTTATCCAATATGGCAGAGGCTCTTGAACACCCTTGAAAAGAGGCTAGGAATTCAGTACTCTGAATAGATTTGGTGGAACATAGTCAAATACTTTTGATTTTTCTGGTTTTCACTTTTAATTTTTATTAAAGCCACCTTTCACCAATGTTTTTCTGGTATGTGCAATAAGAAGACAGGAAAGGAAGAGTCACTGCAAAGGAAAGTTTTATTGCCATAAACAGATATTACCACATTTTTCATACCTCAAACCAAAGGAGTTCACATTTCCTCAGTATTGATAGACTTAGGAATTCGACATTAGAGCTGCACTGCATTTCTTTGGGGTCCAGTGTATGTGGTGTTTTGCCTTGGGCTCTCATTATTTACTGCTGCAAGGACTATTGGCTGTCAGATAATTCTGTAGTGTGAGTTACTGTATTTCAATAAAGATGTGGCCTTGGCCTTTAATCCAGTTACCAGAAATCTGTGTTTTCTGTCTAGGTAGTCCAGACTGGTATTTGCAATGTTACAATCATTTTAAAGATTTACTTCCTTCTGGCACGTAAAAATGTTGCACCAGCTTAGTGTTTCTTTCCTTAAAGAAGTATGTATCTTCAAGTACTTAATTTCTAATATTGAAAAGTAACCTGATTAGCCTTACACACCTTAACAATATCTTGTCTTTAAAAATAACATTTTCCATTTTCTGAAAAAGATTTGACATTGTTCTTTTTTTCCATAGTGGGTTTTGCACAGAGGAAACTATGCAAAGAAACTTTTCCCAAGTTTAATCATAGAATCATATACATATTTTCCAATGTATCATCATAGAAAACCCTGAGTTTTCCAAACTTATTGGGAAAGCTGATATTTCAGCAAATTGGTATATACAACGGATATATAATATTAATGCTTTTGATCTTTATAGTTGATTTCTAGTAACAAAAGCATTATGATATATTAATATTTAGTTTAAACTGAAATACTGAGAAAGATAAGCAAAATATATGCTTAATTTCTTTCTAATACTAAACGCAATAATAAAATATCCAAATACAGGGTGTGCAGTTCTGATGTGGGGTTCTGCTGGAGACTTCTGGCATAGGGCAGGGATGTGCCAGATGCAGAGCTTGCTGAAAGTGGAAACTAAATTAAAACACAGAGATGGAAGGGCCTGGAAGCTGGTAGGGCATAGCTCTGCCTTCTATCCACTGATAAGCAGGTCTGGATAGCTTCCCACTGAAAAAAAATATGCAAAAATCTGTTGCATCCTGAACTACTGGTACAACTGCTGTGGGAGACATTTAGTTTCAGTTATTTGCAACATATCCTACCATGCTGTGCTTTCTCTCTGCTTGTCTTATCCGTTATATGCTGTTAAAATTGACTGGTCTTATAATTAGTTTAATATTTAGAGCATAAGTAAATGAAAACTTTGTCAAACTTTTTTTTAGATATTTCAAAAGTTTGTACAATGATGTGTTCATTTAATCCAGTGTGCCACTGACACACAACACAATGTAATATTATGAACCAGCTAATAATAAATAACAAATACTATTTCATAGCATATTTCTCATAATGAAGTATTTATAAATATTTTCCCAAATATATTAGCTATTCAGAAGTTTCAATCACAATTTAAGTAAATTGAGTTCTTACTTATTTAGGAGGTGCTATTTGTAAGACTAGTTGGGATATGAAATTTAAGCTTTTTGACTGGGGTTTTATTTTCTATCTGAATAGATACTACTTTTAGAATTGGGTATCCCAAATGCTAGTGATTACAAATTCTGTTGTAGACAAAGCATTTTCTTGCTCTTTACACAGTTCCATTGGAAAATAATTTTGCCAGAGCCCTGGTAAAAAACACAAAAACATTTGAATGTGATAGAAGTGAAGATGATAAACCATTCAAATGAACATTTTTCAGTTTCTGCAGCTTGTGAACAGAAATGTATGAAAATGAAATGGCTACAAGTGAAGAAGCACACTATGGATAGGAATAATCTATTCTGAGCACTTTCCCAAATAGTTACCTTCCCGAGAACATCTGTGTTATTTGTTCCTCTTCTCCTCCCTTCCAAGTAAACATTTATAAACTGCTTAATCCCTTCTCAGTAAGGGCATATAGGTTTCAGGGACACTAATTGTAATTACTTATCCTTAGATCCAATGAAATAGGACCTTTCTTAGAGTGAAATTAACTTAGTTTGCATAACATAATGTATTTGGCAGGTCCAAATATCCACTACTGCAATCCAGGACCAAAGTGTTGGGGCTGTATGCAATGTACAGCCTCTCACAGAATCATAGAAAACCCTGAGTTAGAAGGGACCTGTCAACTTCTGGCCCTGCACAGGACCCTCCTGGAGTGTGCCTGAGAGTGTTGTCCAAATGCTTCTTGAACTCTGTCAGGCTTGGTGGTGTGACCACTTCCCTGGGGAAACTGTTCCAGTACCCAACCCCCTGTAGGGTGAAGACCTTTTTTCTGATACTCAACCTAAACCTCCCCTGACACAACTTCAAGCCATTCCCTCAGGTTCTGTCACTGGTCACCACAGAGAAGAGATCAGTGCTTGCCCCTCCTCTTCCACTCACGAGGAAGTTGTAGACTGCAATGAGGTCTCCTCTCAGTCTCCTCCAGGCTGAACAGACCAAGTGACCTCAGCCACTCCTTGTATGGCTTCCCCTCAAGGCCCTTTATCATCTTCATAGCTTTCCTTTGAAGCCTTTCTAATAGCTTTGTATCTTTTTATGTATTGTCACTATTTCTTATGTGACTTTCTAGTCACTGCTCTTAAATATCTGTTCCAACCTTGATGCTTCCAGGCTTCCAGTTGCTTGGCCTTATTTGCCAGTGTCTAACATGTCTAAGGCTACCATTTGGCTAGTTTTCAGTCTTTTGACTAATTTTCCCTCTGCCTTTCTGGCTGTCACATAGTTTGACAGTTTGTGCAGCTTTCAGATGTAATGCATCCATCCTATGATTAAAGATGGTAGGGTTCAAGAAAGTGCACTTCATTAAACTTGGAAAATTGATAGGTAGCTTTCTGTAGGAAGCAAGTGCGTGGCAAAGTGATATGAAGGCAGTTCTTTGGTGAAACATTCAAAAGGGCTAAACACTAGCTTTACTAGTGCAAAGAAAACCAGTTTAACACAAGTCTAATTTAACTGAACATGAGCTCTTTAATGACCCATAATTTATTATGAATAATCTTAAAAGGATGGTATAGACAAATGGAGATAAACTTCAGAAAGACTTGGAGCAAAGTAGAATTCAACTAGAAGAGACAAAGCGCTAAGAAAGGAAGAATGAGAAAAAAGGACTTGGTCATTGTATAGTGAGTAGGTAAATGACCAATAAAAGCCTTCGCATTCTTAGAATAATTTGTTAACTTCTTGCTGGTTAATTTTCACTGGAAGTATTAATGGACATGAGCTTTCTTACTGTTAACTTCTATGCCAAAGTTTGAGAAACTCAGTTAGTATAAAAGTAAAAGAATGAAAAACACCTAGGTAGGTTGCAGTGTGGGGATTTGTTTTGTTTTGTTTTGATTTAACAACTAGTTATATTTATCCAAAAGTAACTGAGAACTATTGAAAACTATTACAAATGTAATTGAAAACTAGAGAGGCAAAAGCCCAGATGGAACTCAATCTATTTCTGGATGTTTCTGTTAAGGACAACAAGAAATGTTTCTATAAATACATCAACAGTAAAAAGAGAGCCCGCAACAACCTTCACTCCTTATTAGATGCAGAGGGGAATATAGTAACTAGAGATGAGGGCAAGGCTGAAATACTTAATACCTTCTTTGCCTCTGTTTTTAACAGTAAGACAGATTGCCTGCAGGACAACTGGACTTGTGGGCTGATGGAAGGAGTCGGGGTGCAATATAACACCCCTGTAATCCAGGAGGAGGTAGTCAGAGACTTGCTGAGTGGCTTGGATCCTCACAAGTCCATGTGACCAGATGGGATCCATCTGAGGGTGATGAAAGAACTGGCAGATGAACTTGCTAAGCCACTCTCTATAACTTACCAACAGTCCTGGCCTACTGGTGATGTACCACAAGACTGGAAATTGGCAAATGTGACACTCATCCACAAGAAGGGCAGGAAAGATGATCCAGGTAATTACAGACCTGTCAGCCTGTCCTCAGTCCCGGGCAAAGTCATGGAACAGATAATCCTGTGTGCTATGACGCAGCAACTGCAAAATGACTATGACAATAGAACTAATCAGCATGGATTTAGGAGACGTAGGTCTTGCCTGACCAACCTAATCTCCTTTTATGATCTGGTGACTCACCTGGTTGACGATAAAAAGACTGTGGATGTTGTGTACTTGGACCTTAGCAAAGCCTTTGACACGGTTTCCCATGCTAAGTTTCTGGAGAAACTCTTAGAGCATGGACTGGATAGAAGCATTTGATGTTGGGTTAGGAATTGGTTGGATGGATGAGCTCAANGAGAAGAGGAGGCTCAGAGGTTACCTGATTGCTGTGTACAAATACCTGAGGGGAGGTTGCCGCCAGGTGGGTGTGGATCTCTTGTCTCCGGCTGACGACACCAGAATGAGAGGACATGGCCTTAAGCTACGCCAGGGTAGGTTTAGACTGAATGGTAGGAAGAAGTTTTTCACAGAGAGAGTGATCTCTCATTGGAATGGTCTGCCCAGGGAGGTGGTGGAGTCTCTGTCCCTGGAGGTGTTTAAGAGAAGACTTGATGAGGAGCTTAGCATCATGGTCTAGGTGGTGGGAGGCTTGGATGGATGGAGCAGGGTGCCTGTGGTTCTATGCCTGTGGGCCTGATCCCTGGATGGGTGTTTGCTTGGGAATTGGACTAGATGATCCTGTGGATCCCTTCCAACGCAGAATAACCTGTGAACTTGTGACCCAAATAATAGATGAGTCAGCAAACTTCAGTTATTGGAAAAAAACCCATTTCTCATAAGCGCCTGGAAGAAGTCTACATGACTTCTTCAACAAATACAGGTCAAAAAGCCTACCTATAGTAATGGAGAAGCACACCTTATAGGTTGTAAAGAAACAAAATGTGATATATATTTTAGTAAAATTCTAGCTTTTAGTAAATATCTTAGTTTTGATATTCTTTCTTCAGCTGTTCCATGATAAAGGTGATGAAGATAAAATCACCATAATGGGGGTTGGGGTGACGATTGAGAGAAAAGTCATGATCACATGAAAAGCTTAGAGTTCTAACACAGAACGGAGGAAGAAAACTTTAAAAAAAAACATTAACAGAGGTAAAAATGTAGGTTCTTTAATGAAACTTGCAGATCCAAAGACATCCACAAGCAGCCTTTACCGCCCCACTTTATAACATTCATCAATTCTTCCACCCTCAACCCATCCAACCAGAGTGCCATCTCACACCTTCCACACCCATAGAACTGCTCCTCCCTGGAGTTTTCCCAGGCTCTCTGGGTCTCTATTTTGTATTGCTTTCTAAAACATCCGTGTTATAACCTGTTTGTCTCAAAATGAATGTTAACCACTGCTTCACAAATCTTGGGAAAGTCCTAACAAGAAGGGTCATGAATGAAACCGTACAGTCAAACTAAAATCCCAGAAATATGGGAAAAAACCCCAAGGCAGCAGTACCAAACTGATGTCCTAAACTAAGCAGTGTAAGCACAAGTTCAGTGTAGAGGGAGTTGATGGGATACCTTCAGGATCTGGTAACATTTATCTTCACTGACGTCTTGGATATAGAAAGAGGAAATACTTAATTAGTTTTTCATTGTTACCTAGAACTACTTGCAGAAGGGAAAGTGTGTGCTTATTTTAAAGTGTAGGGATGAAATTCAAAATTATATTGATAAATTGAGGAAATAAAATATATATAATTCACTAAAGGGAAGTGCTAAGCTTTATGATGCTAAGATTTTAAATACCTGATGAGAAGACAGTCTAGGAGAAAAAGTGTCTTGGGGTCCTGGAGTTGGTAACAAGCAAAGGCATAGTGTGGCATGTTAATACAGAAAGAAAGGTTGGATCATAGTCCAAGGAAATGGAAGAAAACTACAACATCTTGTTTTCTTAGTCTCATATAAGTGTGTTCAAACACTGTGAAAGGTCAAAAAAAGAATCACAAGTAGATGCAACAGGTTATTGAACTGATTTAGACATGCGTCCCAGTCCATGTAATAAGTACCTTCTCAAACTGGCTCATTTTATTGATCCATTCTTTTAATAATAATAATAATAATAATATATATATATATATCCTGTTACGCATATCTGTGCTTTGTTCAACAGCTCATAAAGTTAGCATTAAGTTACGTACTGACATGTCGCCTACTCATAAACACTAACTCTGTTCATAATACTTCACAAGTACGCAATCTTCAGATTAGCATTATAATGCTGATAAAGTAATCATGTTCTATTTATATATGTACTGTGACATTGTAAATATAAACTGCATGTGTTTTGGAAGGGTGTGTTTTCCCATGGGTTTAGGCTTTAAGGTAGGGTTTTATTTTTGTACAAAGCAAAAGCCTGTAAGATTTCTCATCATATTATGGCACAACATGACTTGGAAGATTATGCTAGAGGATCTTTCTATTTATTTCCCTTGTTTTCTGTGATAGGGGTTAGAGTCCTGAAGTCTGCTCTTGCATCTAAGCATCTGCTGCTCCTTTCTGTTTGGTATAACATACTTGTCTTATGACATGCTTCTGTTTGGATATATTTGCCTTATGAAGTGCTGTGCTCAGTCAGATTATTTAGGGTAGATACAAATAGAACAGTTTTGATTTGTGAGAAAGCGAATATTTACAAAGATCTTTGGAACTGAATTAAAAATATTTGCTGTTAGATGCACATAGTTCTCTGGTTTACAACTGTGTTAGGCTTTGGAAAAGATTAAATAAAGCTCAGGACTAATCAACTGTGTTGCCAGCACAGCTTGTCCTGGTTCTGGGGTCCCACCACCACCATGGCTCACCCCGGTCCCCAGGTTGCGCTACCAGCACGGTTCACCCTGGTTCTGGGCTTCTGCTGCCAGCATGGCTCATGGTGCGACCTGGGAACTAGTGTGATCTATGCATGGCAGAGGGAGATCTGCGCCTGGCAGAGGGAGAGCCACTATGGCCCCACAGCAAGTGGCTGTCATAAAGCATCAACACCATATAACCTCTACAGGGAGGGACTCTGGCCGATCCCCAAGTGAGGTACACCGCCCTGTGGGGCATGGCTCGTGCGGCCAGTCCTGCCCTGCCAGGGGGCAGAAACACTCTGGGCATGTGCAGACTATGAAACGCCACAAAGAATTGAGGGTTCTTTGTGGAAAAAATCCCTGCTAAGATCTGAAGCAGCGATCTCAGAAGTGCAATGTAGCAAGGTATCATTGTACTTTTCCATATGCAATTAGATTATCTTAAATGGTCCCTTACAACTATAGCATAATGTTCCTATGTATCAATGGAGAATCCATATGTATTTCCCTAAAATTTTGGTATTCTTTGTGTGCTTACATATGCCAAGGCCAGATGGAAGTCGTAGACTGCAAATGTAGCAAGTTTCTGAAATTGTGGGCAGATGTATTTGCAAGTTCTGTTTTGAATCATTAAGACGATTGATCAGGGCATACCTGTTGGTGTATAAAGCAAAATCTGTTTCTCTTTATGTAAGAAAGGTGTGTTTTTTTAAGAAGTGAAATGTTCAATAATTAATATATCAGTATACTCTTAAAACCCAACTTTATAATTTTGCCAAGCCACCTGAGTATTATAGGCAGTAAGAGAAAGCTTTTTGATAGCTGGGTAATAGTGATCACAGAAAAGCTGCAGCAGTGGTGTCTAGATGGATTACTGCATTCATTTTGTATTTATTCAGTGGTTAGGAAATACCTCTGGAAGTTATTTGAATGTGTGAAGTGGAAGGGTTAAAAGAATTTGAGTGTTAAACGTAAGGGAGTTTTGAGGAATAAAACCAAGTTTTGCAATTCCGTTGAATGCTTATGTAGTAAAAAAACCTTGGAACTCATACCTCTAGATTTTAGTCTTGAACTTGAATGCCACCTCCAACTGCTTCTGCGAAGCCTGAGAAACATTGGCAGGGATTCAGGGAATAATATATGTCTTCATGGAAGATTAGGGCCTGAGCTGTTTTATCCATAATTCTGAAGTACTTCTACCAGTAGCTGTCATGAGAATTTGCCCTATCTCCAAAACTATCGTGATCCTTTTACTATAGCAGTGCCTTTTGTAACGTACTATCTTGGTGGCTAGATCAACAAATGGTCTACAGAAATCTAGAAACAAAACATTTTTTTAAACTTTTGGTAGAAACAATAATATTTTGATGATTTTCCCGACAGCTGATTTTGACACTGTNCTAATCAACTGTGTTGCCAGCACAGCTTGTCCTGGTTCTGGGGTCCCACCACCACCATGGCTCACCCCGGTCCCCAGGTTGCGCTACCAGCACGGTTCACCCTGGTTCTGGGCTTCTGCTGCCAGCATGGCTCATGGTGCGACCTGGGAACTAGTGTGATCTATGCATGGCAGAGGGAGATCTGCGCCTGGCAGAGGGAGAGCCACTATGGCCCCACAGCAAGTGGCTGTCATAAAGCATCAACACCATATAACCTCTACAGGGAGGGACTCTGGCCGATCCCCAAGTGAGGTACACCGCCCTGTGGGGCATGGCTCGTGCGGCCAGTCCTGCCCTGCCAGGGGGCAGAAACACTCTGGGCATGTGCAGACTATGAAACGCCACAAAGAATTGAGGGTTCTTTGTGGAAAAAATCCCTGCTAAGATCTGAAGCAGCGATCGCAGAAGTGCGATGTAGCAAGGTATCATTGTACTTTTCCATATGCAGTTAGATTATCTTAAATGGTCCCTTACAACTATAGCATAATGTTCCTATGTATCAATGGAGAATCCATATGTATTTCCCTAAAATTTTGGTATTCTTTGTGTGCTTACATATGCCAAGGCCAGATGGAAGTCGTAGACTGCAAATGTAGCAAGTTTCTGAAATTGTGGGCAGATGTATTTGCAAGTTCTGTTTTGAATCATTAAGACGATTGATCAGGGCATACCTGTTGGTGTATAAAGCAAAATCTGTTTCTCTTTATGTAAGAAAGGTGTGTTTTTTTAAGAAGTGAAATGTTCAATAATTAATATATCAGTATACTCTTAAAACCCAACTTTATAATTTTGCCAAGCCACCTGAGTATTATAGGCAGTAAGAGAAAGCTTTTTGATAGCTGGGTAATAGTGATCACAGAAAAGCTGCAGCAGTGGTGTCTAGACGGATTACTGCATTCATTTTGTATTTATTCAGTGGTTAGGAAATACCTCTGGAAGTTATTTGAATGTGTGAAGTGGAAGGGTTAAAAGAATTTGAGTGTTAAACGTAAGGGAGTTTTGAGGAATAAAACCAAGTTTTGCAATTCCGTTGAATGCTTATGTAGTAAAAAAACCTTGGAACTCATACCTCTAGATTTTAGTCTTGAACTTGAATGCCACCTCCAACTGCTTCTGCGAAGCCTGAGAAACATTGGCAGGGATTCAGGGAATAATATATGTCTTCATGGAAGATTAGGGCCTGAGCTGTTTTATCCATAATTCTGAAGTACTTCTACCAGTAGCTGTCATGAGAATTTGCCCTATCTCCAAAACTATCGTGATCCTTTTACTATAGCAGTGCCTTTTGTAACGTACTATCTTGGTGGCTAGATCAACAAATGGTCTACAGAAATCTAGAAACAAAACATTTTTTTAAACTTTTGGTAGAAACAATAATATTTTGATGATTTTCCCGACAGCTGATTTTGACACTGTCCTTTTATATCTTTAACTACATAGAATACCCACTGATACAGGCACTCTGACTCAACAGAGGCACTGAGAGCAGAACCATTGATTTGGAGCATTTTATTTACTGGATCCTGGCTGTTACGTCAGTTGTGGTTTCCTGACACTTGTATTGCAACACAATAGTGCAAAAGAAGACCCATAGTTGTATTTATTTGAACATGAGAGAATGAAGCGAAGCTGCAATTGGTAATAATAGTGATAGGGTGTGGGAGATAGTCTGACGCCTTCACTTCTGTATGTCTAGTGCTGACAGTCTGCAAGATGTAGCATGTTCACTGGCCTCTGTACAGCAGCAGTAGGGAAGGAGAGTTCCCTGCACCTGTGGCTCTTATATGAGCCTTCCAAACACTGAACATGTGAGATGATTTATTATATAAACAGCAGCTGCATATAGACAAAATAACAATTTTGGTTTCAGTTGCATTCAAGCAAAAGAGAAGGAAAAAAACCCCAAAGCAAATGCATTTCTACAGTTAACCTTTCTACAGAAAGGTTAAGCAATTACAGTGAATCCCCACTGCATTGCGACCTCTCCATTATGACCCCGCGCATTTGCGATGTGACTTTATCGCAGTTTTGATTCCACCATTTGCGAAATTTTGCGGCTCCCACATGCGCACTGCCGCTGCTCCACCGAGGGGCGGTGCCGGAGCTCCCTGTGGGGCGGCACTGGCCCGGCCCAAGGGGGGTCCAGGAGTCACGCTGTCCCCTGTTACTCTAAGCGTAGCTGGGGAACTGACCCCCCCGCGGGCGCGTGTTACTGTTTCCATGGCTACAGGTGGGGAAGGGCAGTGCGGCAGGAAAGTGGGGCTGGGCTGGCTGCAGCGGCCAGCAGGACATGCTCACTCCGCTGCCGCAGCTGAACCCCCCCACCCTGGATGGCGCTGCCAGCGGGGCGCGGGACCGCAGCTCAACCCTGCGCTGCTGGTGGCGCGCAGGACTGCAGCTGAATTGTCTGGTGTAGCCCCATGCCGGGATGGCCGGGCACGGGCCGGGGCNATGTTCTATAGACAAATGCCAGAAAAGAAGCAAAAATTTTAAAAGGGTGAGAGATGTGTTTTTCACTTGTGCAGAAGTGAAATGTATTTTCTTTACAAATAAGGTGGAGCAGTGAGGCAGCAAGCAAAGCGGTGTGGTGATGTGGTCCAGGCTTTTTTGTTAAAATACTATTATTCTTGTGAGAGAATTGAACTGATTAAATATATGTGTGTATATATAAAAAGGACAACTGGATGAAAAGAGATAAGGAAAACACTGTTGAATAGAATATGTACTTGCAGATGTAGACTAAAAATCATTCTTTCTGCCCTTGTGACATTGTGCACATGTAAAAGTAATTTTAAAAAACCACTTAATTGGATGTTTCTGTTACAATAACTTCAGTTATGTGTAATAGATGAGCATACACATATGCCTAGATAATTTCTTATAGTGTGTATTTAAAAAATCCCTCAAAACAACAAACCAGATAAAGCACATCACACTTTGTGATTATTTGAAATGTGATAAACATTAGTCTTTTAAGCGGTACTTTATTATTTGTTCTGTTAAGAGAATAAACCAGTTGAACTGGAAGAAAGCAAATTTGTTCTTCCTTTTTTATGTGATGGAGGTGTTTTAAATTAGTAACCAATAGGTTTTTAAAGGAATGAATTTACTACTGATGATGTGTATTTTTTTCTTCTATGCCATGCTAACTTTACTCAAATTGATTTCTTAGAATATCAGCAAGCCATAGTTAGAGAAAAGTGGGGCAATCCCCCCTCATTTTGGAAAGTGCCAAATGCTGTAGTGCTACTTGGGGTTGTGCAATGTCAGCTTGTGAATTAAGATCATAATACGAGTATCACTTGTTACATTATTTTGGCTTTAATTACAAATTATTTACTTTACCCTCTCTTGAAAAATAATTCTGTATTTTTTTGTAAATGACAAGTATCATGTTGCTGATTTTCTCATGTTCTACACCCTCTGTGTGTGCATGTGAAGGTTTTTTTCTTGTTTAGCATTGATACTTGGAGCATCATGTGTTAAATAGTGTTCAGTGTTATCAGTGACATTTTGCAGATTTTTTTACTGTCTTTTAAAATGATTACATGGAATACGGGACTGTGGGCACATACGTCTTATTTTATGTAATTTATTTTGCAATAAATTGAGTATGTAAAAGAAATGTATGTGGATTCTCCTGACTATATCTGTGAAACCCCACTGATGGCATTGGGGTGCTATCAGTGGGATTGCAGAGGTGTAATTTGAGTATACTTCAGAAGCTGAATAGATGAAGCCAATAATGTCCCAGTGGTCCTTTGAATTTGGCCCCATGAAATTAATTTCCACCTCAGCTTGTACACAGAATAAATTAATTCATACAGACCCAGTACTGCTCTCCTCTAATCTGTGTAATTGCTTGTTTATTCCAGCACCTGGTAGGTCTCTTTATCTCTGAACTTTTGTGCTCTGCATTATTAGCTTGTTTAAGGCTGTAAAATTAAAAGTTACTTAAGGATTTTATTGAGCTGAAGGGATTGTGTTTTTCAGCCATAGAGGGTTTGTTTACTTAGCAGTGATTCAACCCCACCCAGTTGTAAGGCCAGCCCAAGCTGTTATCACACAATAGGACTTGTTGTTTGACCATAACTGCACGTCTCACTCAACAGGCAATCAGCATTTTAATTAGTGATTAAAGGAAAGTCATTGTACTCTAGCTGCTTTATCACAATAGCCTAATAATTTTGTGTTGAATAAATAGATAATGCAAAAGGGAAACCTCCCCTCATAATGTTGTTGTCACTAAGTGCTCTTTTACTCATTTGTGTATGTATTAAAACACACATGACATGAATAGAGGTAATTATAATTGCTGCAGGTTTTTTGGCAGATTAGCTGACATTTTTTTCATTGCAAACCTTTTCCTTTATAATGCCACTCCAAAATGAATGCTGTATTTAAAAGTTCAGATAAAGGTAAGTAGTGGTTGCTCTGACTCACCAAGCTGTGTGGATGTGAATGATTGATTTGCTGTGTGCATCACTGGAATTAGGTAACTTGCATCATGACTGTGATGTACTGTGTAACTGATGCAAGTCCTTTCGTAGCATTCTGAAATTGAAATCAATATTTATTTGGAGCACAACAAATGTAATAAGATATATTTCTTGTGTTAGCATTGGTCCAGCTCCATTTTTAGTTCAGTTTTGTAAAATACCATTCAGAAGCAACTGATACATGTTTTGGTGTAGATAAAGAATTAGTTAAGAGGATACAAACAAGATGTGGAAAACTATCTAGTCTGAAGCCATGAGTGTGGAGTTAACATATTCTTTTTATTATGAGTAACATGACAGATTTATTCATGATTTTATTTATTTACTATTACAAATATTCTTTATCAACATGTCATATAGATGGGAACTGTGCATGGCTGACTACTATACTTTTACCTATACAGTCGGTCCTCTTCCACTACGCACCTCCCATATTGCGGCTTCATATCTTAGTGGCATTTTTGAGCGATGAAGGAGGCCTCTTTTTGCAACTGCACATGCGGGACCTGGCATGCATGAATATTCAATTAGGCAGCATGAATATGCAACACAACCCGCACAGCTGCCCTGGTGGCTCTGCTCCTGGTGGAGTGGGCACGGCAGCAGCTCCCCAGCTCCCAATCCGGCCGGGGCCATGGCAGCTCCCCAGCTCCCAGGTGGGGTGGGCAGGGTAGGTGCCACAGCGGCTCCGCTCCAGGCACAGCCAGGCACCTGCCCCACTCCAAGACAGGAGGCTTTGTGCCGTTATGAAAGATTTAAGCACTCTCAGGTTAGATGTGCTGTCCGAGACTTTCTTGAATGACTCTCTGAGATGTACTCGTCTACCCCATATGTAGAGGTGGAGCATGGAGAGACCATGTCTACCCATCTGGAGAGACTGGGACAGCGGCATGGGCGGCTTCCCCACACCAGTGTCCCCAGCCAAGTGGAAAAGGGATTTTTCCCAGCTTGGGGTGGCGGTGGGAGCTGGGAAACACTGACACAAACACCAACACACAGCAGGGCAGTGCCAAAACAGCGCCAGGGGGCATGTAAGGGTGCAGGGGAAATTTGCGTATTAATGCGCTGCCATTCAACGCGGAAGTAGGGTTTTGTGGAACCGATAAAGACTGCAGGTCCATGATATAGGAGACCTGACTGTATTCACAGTGAATGTCATATCCTAAATCACATAATAGTTTGGAGACAAAAAAAGAAAATCTTGCCTTCTATATACCAGATAGAGATTTTTCTTGAAGTAAATAGGTTATTTCAAAACTATAGTGCTGTAAATACAAAACTTCATTACATCAAGAGTACACATTTAATGCTTGGGATGACTTTGTATAAGGGGGTTTTGTTTGGTTCAAACCACTCTAACTTGTGATGAGTGGTACTTTGCAAAGAATTTATACATCACATTTTGATTATTTAGTTTTGAGTGTCGTGCCTATTGTTATCTGTGTTTGCTTTGCTAAGATGTGCTAAGTGCAGGTATTGAGGTACGGAGAGCTGTGAGGGCAGGGACTTTTTGAAGTCCCATTGGTTTATGATGTGCTTTTGAAGTGTTAACAGTTCTTGTTCTAGGAGTCAACACCCACTCCATGCTCTCTTGACAGTCTTTGTGATCCTCTCTGCTGGCAACTTTGGCATGTTGAAACAACAAGCTCGCCCACACCAGACTTGATAAAAGGAGCTCTGAAACAGATGCAGTAGTAACTTATCACTAGATTCTTTTATAAGTGATGTTAAACCATTTTGCATGCTATATACTTGAAGGTATAAGAGGTGTAACGTGAATCATACAGGGGACAAGTTTCATGAACAGGTGTGCATATTTTGTTTCTGGCCTCCCTTACCACCAACCCTGCCCTCCTACCCCCTCACCTAACAGGTGAAGTCCACAGAGACATTTAGAATTTTTTAGTGTTGAAGTAGGAGTTAACTGCTACTGATTTTTTCCCCACAGGTCATTGTTAGTAGAGTTGAGAGGCGTGAATTTCTAACACATATGATGATTTACAGGCTTTCTGAAGTACCCACACAAATACCTTAAATGCTCAGGCACTGGGGAAAAGCAAATATTTGATGCAAAGACTGGATGGCTAGCATCCTGAAAGATCAGGCACACAAATTCCAGTTAGACTGGACATAAAAAAGAGGGTTGTTAAATTCGCCTCTATAGATTTAGAAAAGTTGGCTCATATTTACAGATTTTGTTTTATTTCAATAACTGGAAGTCTTTCAAGATTCCCTTCTCTACAGAGAGAGGCTAGACTGCCTTCTTGTTTGGTTCCATGGTAATATGCAACTTTAATTTGTATTTAAAAACCCGAACAAACAAACCCACCAAACAGGCAAATAAACCCCACATGAGTTGTGGTTTGGTTTTTTGGGAACAAAACCAGTTCAACTAATCTGAGATCTTTATAACCTGTTTGTCTTTGAAGCTTAGGTAACATTTCGTAGACTCATGTTAAGGTTTGGAAGGGACCTTTAAGATCATCTAGTCCCAACCCCCTCTCCTACGGGCCCACCTCCCACTACACCAGGTTACTCAAGGCCTTGTCCAACCTGGTCTTGAACAATGCCAGGACTGGGGCATCCACAGTCTCCCTGGACAACCTCTTTCAGTATGTCACCACCTAACAGTAAAGAATTTCTTCCTAATATCTAACCTAAATTTCCTCTCTTTCAATTTGTAATCACTGCTCTTTGTCCTATCACTACAGTTCATGATGAATAGTCCCTCTCAGGCTTCTCTATAGGTCTTCTTCAGGTGCAAAAAGGTTTCTATGAGGTCTCTATGCAAACTTCTTTTCTCCAATCTGGACAGCCCCAACTGTCTCACCCTGTCTTCACAGAGGAGGTCCTCCAGTCCTCTTACTGACTTGCTTCAACAGTTCCATGTCCTTACGTTAGTGTGTATTGGGCTTGCTGTGGCTGGGTTTCTGGTAGCAGGGAGGGCTATGGGGGAGGCTTTTCTTTGAGAAGTTGCTGGAAGCCTCCCTCATAGCTGGCAGAGCTAAAGCCAGCCAGCTCCTGGCTGGACCTGCTGCTGGCCAAGGCCAGGCCAATCAGAAGAGATAGAGACACCTCTGTGATAACATATTTAAGAAGAAAAAAAAAAAGTTAGGACAGTAGGAAGAAGACATGGCTGCCGGAGTAGAGATGTAAGAAGTTATAACAGCAAATGCAGGCCAGGGTCGAAGGAGGGGGAGGAGGTGTTCCAGGCATCTCCCTGCAGCCTGTGGTGATGACCATGGTGAAGCAGGCTGTCCCCCTGCAGCCCATGGAATGGAGAGAACACAGAGATGCAGAAAATCCACCTGTAGCCTGTGGAGAGGAGAACCTGTGCTGGAGCAGGTGGATGCTGGAGGGAAACTGCAGCCTGTTGTAGCCCATATTGGAGCAGAGTCCCAGGAGAGACGTGTAGCCCATGGAGAGGAGAGTCCACACTGGAGCAGAACTGTGCCTGGTAGGATCTGTGTGCTTTGGGATGGGACCACGCTGGAGCAGCCAGTGCTCAAGGACTGCACCCTGTGGAGTGACCTACGGGCAGCAGTGTTTGGAAGAGCTGCTGCCCGTGGGATTGGACTCACATTGGAGATGGTTGTGAAAAGACTTTCTCCCGTGGGAGGGACCCCATGGAATGCAAGGGACTGGCCTCCTCCCCTGAGCAGCGACAGAGAAACACCAACTGCCTGGTTTTCCCCTACTCCTGTCCCCTTCCGCTCTCCTGGAGGAAAGGGGAATGTGGTATCTGTTGTAAGGGATGGAGGGGTGGGGGAGAAGGTTGCCTTTAAGATGATACACTTCTCACTTTAAGCTCCGATCTTGTTAGAAATAAATCCTTTGCATCCCCATTTTGGAGTTTTGTTTTGCCTGTGACAGTAAAAGATTTTCTAATAGTCCTCATTCCTGCTGAATGAAATTCAAAACCCTTCAGTTGTTTTTTTTTCTTTCCCCCCCCCCATTTGTATCTGGGGAGGGGGGTGGTGGTGGTACTGAAGTGAGAGTGGCTGTGGGTGAATCTCTGGCATTCAGCCAGGGTCAAACCACCACATAGTGACACCAGAACTGTATATAGCACTCCAGGTCTCACAAGAGCACAGTAGAGGGGGAGAATCACCTTCTTTGAGCTGCTGGGCACGCTGTTGGATGCAGCCCAGGACATGGTTGGCTTTCTGGGCTGTGAGCACGCACTGCTGGCTTGTATTGAGTTTTTCATCAACCATCACCCGCAAGTCTTTTTCTGCAGGACTCCTCTCAACCTGTAGATGTGCCTGGAATTGTAATGTCCCAGATAGAAGACCTTGCACTTTGTTTTGCTAAACTTGATGATGTTTCCGTCAGCCCACCTCTCAAGCTTGCCAAGATCCCTCCGAATGGCATCCCTTCCAAATTTCAGGTGTATGTATTTATTGTGGACAGGTGGTATCAGTGATGGAAAAGGCTCAATGAATCAACAAGGACTTTCTGAAACCTATTTGATTCAGAGTGTCAGGTCTCACGTCTCAGGTACATCTCCCTTGCTGCAAGATGTCTACTGCAGCAATCCCCAGGTATTGTTGGCATTCCACAATCCCTGAGAAAGGCCAAACTGCCTCAATGCTTATCTCTCTGTAATCAATCAACATTGATCTTCCTGAGAAACTTCTCTAAAAAATTTCTGCTCTCATGTTGTAGCCTTATGGTTTACCCAAAACCACCCATGCAGCTGGCTAGGAAAATGAGGCCTCTTCGGGGTCGAATCCAAACTTATCTTTTTACTCAAGCACTGAAGCAGCTAGGCCTAAAAGAGTTCCCACAGGTATTTGTAATATAGAGCTTAATATAAAAGCCATATATAAAATAGATGAGGTACCAGTGCTAAAAGTTGTGAACTGAGTCATAATCTCCCTTTTTCATAGGTTTGCATTCCCAACAACTGAATTATCTTGCTAAATGTCAAGTCCACACATAGGGTGCTCCGGTAATTACAGTGCTGTTTAAATGTTATATCCATGTAACTGCACTGGCAATATTAATGAGATAAGTCACATAGCAGCATATCAAATGATTTGTAGTTCATATAGCAATGGCTTACAGCTGTCCAATATAGAAATTGTTGGGTGCAAATCTGATCCTCAGTAGTAAGTTTTAACATAAACAGCTCAACTTGGAATTATCAGCTTTACAGCTGCAAACATTGGGTCATTTATGGAAGTGTGCACATCCTAACCCAAACTCTTATTTTGCTTCTTCCACATATTTTTCTCTCTGTTCTGTGCCAGGTTTGATCAGAAGTCTTCAGGAGTGCCAGTGAGCTTTCAGGTGCTGAACTGCCGTCCTCCAGCATGGCCACCAGACCTGCTCTGGTCTGGACTCTATCAAAGCTATAGACCGTCATTGACAAGAAGCAGTCTGGGATCTTTGAAAAAGACTTGCCTGTGGTAGTCACTTTAGATGTAATGTAAGGAGGCCAAAACCATTTTTGGGAAGCTGAGACACAATATTAGCATTACTCGTGAATTCAAAAATGGCTTCTGACATAACTTTTGGAACCTAATCTCTCTCAGTACAAAGTGCTAGCTGATCTCTTCTCTACCCTCTGCCCCAGTATCCCCTTATGTATTCTATTTTAGGTCGTTCTTTGAGTTAGCTGTACTTTTTCAGATTGCTAGTAAGACTGTTTCTCTGCCTTCTGTTACTGCAGAGGTTAGTCTTGCATTTGGAGTGATGAGTAAATTAAGGCATTTTTAGTGACAGGATTCATACAGAGAATGATGTTAACCCATTCTGGTGCTACAGCTAATACCCATTTCTTGCTGAAAAAAGAACTGGAAGAACAGAAAAAATGTGTAATGCCAGGAAATGCCAGGAAATGTAATGACAGGGGTGAGTTACTGTAGTCACTACTACCTCCATAAAAGCTTAATTCTAAAATACATTATTCCAAACAATACTAAAACTCGGTCGTGCTATTGTGATTCCTGACATCAGCTTGGGGTATCAGTTGGGTGCTCTGTTATGCCTGACTCCATCAGCTAAGCTTTGTGTCTGTCTTCCCAGCGTTGTGGGTGGAGCGAATTAGGAGGGAAATGAATGAGAGAAAAGCACTGCAGGGAGAGGTGGGCTTTTATTCCAAACTGGAAGAGCAAAGCTGGCTTGGAAGTGGATGTCACTGAGGATACAGATCTTTTATGATTACAAGTGAGAGACAAGGAGATTGGAGACAGAAATGGAGGCCATGTCTTTGTGCTGCACATCTCCATGATGAAGACCACAGGCACAGATCCTATACAGCTGACATGTAGGTCAGCAGTCCAGAGCAATCAGATTGTGAACTACAAATTCAAAGGGTGAAGGATCCATGGTAGGATGTACAGTTCCCTGCTTCTCCACTGACTTTTTCCCCCAGCCAGTTAAATTATCATATGACAGTTATTCTTTTCAGTTGGTAGTTCATTTTCATATTGCTCTGAGGCTTAGAAGTATCTCTGTGCTGCAGAAAGCAGCTGCACATCTGGAAGAGGTTTTAGTGTTGGTGGATTTACTTGTAGTCCAAGGCTCAGGTATCTCCATCATGAACAGTGTGACAAGCTCATTTTTTTAAAAGAAAAAAATAAAATCAGCATGACGTTGACATGGTCTTCATAATGACCATTAAACAAACTGTTGCAGAATTGTATATACAGTAATCCCTCGCTACTTCACACTTCACCATTTGCACCTTCAATGTGTTGCTGTTCTTTTTTTCTGCTTCTTTACTGTCTTTACTATCTTTATTGTATTTACTGCTACTTTGCAGATTTTGCTCATCACTGCGTCTTTCTGGGAGCTGAGCTGTGTGCGCGCCGCTCCTGTGGCGGCTCGGCTCCGCTCAAGTGCGAGCCACCCCCTGCTCTGCTCGAGCGTGCGCCGCTCCTGTGGTGGCTTGGCTCCACTTGAGCACACTTTGCTCCCACGGTGGCTCGGCTCCACTTGAGTGCGCCCCGCCCTCCGCTCTGAGCGAGGAGGCTTTGTAGAGTTATGAAAGATTTACACACTTTCAGATTAGTCTAACACTTTCTTGGGGTAGATGTCTACCTTGAGTATAGAGAGACCAGGTCTACCCACCTGGAGAGACACCTGGACAGAGGTGCGGGCGGCTCCCGTTGGCAGTGTTCCCAGCCGAGCGGAAAAGGGTTCTTCCTGGTGTGGGGTGGCTGCACCACGGGTGCCAGGAAGCGCTGACACACCGACACACAGCAGGGTAGTGCCGAAACAGCGCCGGAACGCTGGGGGGTGGTGTGAGGGTGCGGGGAAAATTTGCATATTAATGAGCTGCCATTCTACACGGATGAAGGGCTTTGCAGGGGAGGAACCAGACCCGCGGTACTGTGGTATGGGAGGGCCAACTGTATGTGTGTAATCAATACTTGTGGGATAAGTGTTACATCATGAAGCTTTTCTAACAATGCAATTGCTAAACCAGTTGTTTAGATGGGTTTTCCAATAACTGTTTTGTAGCCTTAGTACTGTAATTACCACTGGCAGATGGTAGTAAAGATGTGAGACTCATGTTTTTATATTACCTCTAAAATTAGTTTAATAGTAACTTCATACTTGTATTAAGTAATATCATGTAAGGTGTTGGCATCATGAGTCAAATGTCACCCCCCATTCTTGTCTGCTGGACAACATGAATTTATGTGTGTACAGAAGAAAGGTTTGTAATATTTTTATTTTTTTTTTAAAGTCACTCAGATGTGACTTCTTGTCTCTTAACTGGTGACCTCTTTCCTCTGCAAATGTCGTAAAAGAGCAGAATCCTAGATTCCTGTTGTCCCTCCTTCCTGTTGTGGTCTTTTGTAGTGCTCCTCTTGTGTCTTCCCACTGCTATGGTGACAATGTGCCAGTCTGTTTTGGGGAACCTGCCAATTTGGGATTGGGATGTTTATTGTGATATAGTCCATGCCTTCCTTACTAAATATTAAATGGATAACTCTTAGCTAGCTGACGTAGCCAGTTTATGCTGAGTTTCATAACTCAATTCTATTATTTAGTTGGACCATTTTGGTTTGTAGTAGCTTTGCATGGTGTGATGCAAGGGGATCAGTTTTCTTCAGCGTCTTATGATTTCTTCAGTTTTTGTGATTTCTGTTTTTCTAGTGTACGATCACACTGATAGAGAACCCATGTTAATTTTCACACTATAAGAAGGTAGCTACAGAATTTTATACAGAACAGAATAAGATCTTGGAATTTTATAATGATTTTTTATCAATAATAGGCAGCATTATCGATGTAAAGTTACATATATTTTCATGTACTGCATTTTGTAGCAATCTGTACATATTAGCTGTTCAGAATCCTTTTGCAAACAGTAAAACCAGTAGTCCTTTCCCAGTGCAGTTATTAATGCAGCTGCTACTTATTGCTAGTGCTATTATCTAGAATTATCAACGTTATCCTCCTAAGATAAACTTTAACCTTGTGTGTTTTATTAATAAAACCAGACCTATAAATGGTATAAAATAGATAAGCTAATTATAGATCTATTAATAATATGTAATACATTAATATGTACTTTTTTGGCCATTAACACAAACTTTCTAGGCATTTGCTATATAAAAATGGTGTTGTCCAGCTATAGGTTATTTCTATTCTCAAAAAAAGTCAGAGGATATTCTTGGAATTTAGAATCCTCTCTACCAGATGTATAAACCACAACATAAAAATACAGCCATATATTCTTTTGGAGCTGACAATGATGCTAGTTTGTACTTTACAGAATCACAGAATATTCTGAGTTGGAAGGGACCCACAAAGATCACAGAGTGCAACTCAAACGGCACCACTGCCTCCCTGGTGGAAATCGAGCCCCTAGTCTCCCACATGAGAGGTGGGGACACTCACCCCTGTATTAAAGTGGGTTTCTTGTCAGATCTCCTTTTCCTAGACCTAAGGCATAACAAAAATAGTTTTAAATCTAAACATTTACAATATACAAAAAAAATTTAGTGGGATTTTTAAAGTGTTCGTCTGAAGAATTCACTGTATTTACACCTTTATTTTAATGAGTCTGAAATTATTTAAATTCTGTCTACTTGGTTTGGATTGAACCAAAGCCCGAGGTGGATGGATTCCTTTTATTAAATCATAAACATACTGTCACTGTGGCTTCTCTGAAAACCTATTTGTTGTCCCGTAAATTCAGGAATAACTGACAAAGTTTCTTCATATGCAGTTTACATTTTTTGACCTGCTGCCAAAAACAGTAAGGTCATATGACATACATCCTACACAAACTTCTTCAGCATTTCCACATTTGATAAAATATATTGTACCTGTGCAGGCAGAACCCTCTCTAATTCTCTAGTTTTTTGTTTTACACACAGATTTCTTGTCATGAGCATGCTGACTATGATAACACTTTCAAGATTTTTTAATTATTATTATATTGTAAACTGTCAAATGACATTATTTTTGGCAGGCAGTAATGCAACTGTCTATTTAATTAGGACTTATAACTTCACAAGCATAGAGTTCAATTATATGGGAACTAGAACTGGAAGAGCATACTCTATTACTCAGTTATTTTGATGTAAAACTGCATTTGACAGTCTTGCTTTCTTGTTTGATTTTATGTCAATTCCAGGTTAAAGCTCTTCAAAGGAGTTTTAATTCATGGTGTATTTTTAATGGCAAGGACATAGTGTCGTTTTTGAGCTGTATCATGGGGCTTTTGTGGAGTAGATAGGGGTCCACTTTTTTGAGCTAGTTTCATGCATATAGATTTCAATACAGAGCAGTATTTCATTCAGGTGGTTAGTGTTCTGTGTTTCACTGATCGAAATAAACTGACTGCACAGCAAAGCAGCAAGCTGCATAGAGTTGGGGAGAAATTAAAACGTCATCTATATACATTGAGTAGTCACTACATGTGCATGTAGGCATTGCATGTTTGACTTACTAGACATCTTTCATATAGAACATGTAATTTCTTACAACCCATTTTTTGATTCTTTTAATGTGCTGTATTACAAACACATCACTGCTGCAGGCTCTTGGAAAGCTGTGCCAAATTTGTGCCAACTGTGCCTTCTCTTCAAGTGGTCTTAACTGTCTCTGAATTATATAGCCTTTCAAGTATGCTTGATAAATGGAAGTCTGAAATGATGTTTGTACTGCAGCTTAAAAATATGCATACTGTAAAGCTATTCAGAAGTAAGGAATTGAACCTGCACATTGGTTTTCAGCCATTCAACCAAAGACACAAAGATGATTGAATTCAGTCATATTTTATAGAACTAAATTTAATGGTGAGCACAATCACACTCTGTGGTGATTGTTTTCAGTGCTGCTTTATTAAGTTATGTAATGGCAAGAGTTCAAACTCCAGAGATTGTTGAAATGGTAAATTTAGAGACTACATTAGAATGCTTGTCAGTAACAAGTATATGGACTTTCAAAGTGCAGAGATTTTTACCTAGATGTTGCTGCAGCTTGTGATTTTTATTTAAATAGTTTGGAGGTTTTAGACTTAACACCCTGCTTTTAAAAAATGTTTTAAAATCTTGTTTCATTCCCCAAAGATTTGTTTTCTGCTGTTGCGATTAGATGATGACAGCTAGCTGGCTTTTAAAATTGATCAGGAAGTATTTTGGCAGTCATTCAGTGTTGTAATAGCACTTTAATGGATATGAGCTATTCACCCAGATCAGACTCAATGTCAAAACAGGCGAAAATACAGCTGTCACTCTGGACAAGAAGTTACATATATGCAAGCAGCTGCTAATAATACTGGAAAGAAAGCCTTCATGATACGTAACACTTTAAAGGTGCATGTGTGTATATGCATACATGCTGCTTCTACATGTGTAGACACCCCATAATAAACATGCCAGAGACATTATTTTCTGGCCATGGGTGTTCTTAGGACAAAGATGAAAGTGAAACATACACTCTGACCTTTGAGGAAATTGTAATAAGTTCGTTATGAGCTGATGAACTCAGGTTTTTTGAAGTAAGAACCTCTGAGTGACGTGTTGGTCGGACTGTGGTGTACGTTTTCTCTTTTAACATAATTATGAGTTTGTTGTGGGTCCTCATTTAGTGCATGTACTGTGCTGTTGATTTCAGCTGTTGACCATGTCTATAGAACAAGAATATGGCGATAGGAATGCAGTGGCTTTTTAAAAGGCAATTTTCTGCTAGAAAATTCAATATCAATATCTTAATGTTCATACGTTAGGATCGCATTTGTTGTCAGCGTACTTTTTGTTCCTTTGTGTGTGTCCTAAGGTTTAAACTGGTTGTATATATGCTTTATTTTTTTATGTTAGAGAAGTAATTGGATAATCTTTGTGTGGACAAAACCATTCATGCTTTCCTATCATAGAAAGCATTTAAAGTTATGTTTGATATAAAGGGTAACCAATTTCTAGACATGGTATACATATTTTCTGTCCTATTTATAGGATATAAAGGTATCCTCTAAAGACATCCTTTTAGGATATAGGCAAGTAAATGTAGAGTACAGAAATACTTTGTACAAAACAGCAATATTTTATCTTCTACCCCATTCTAAAGTATCTTCTAGATTTTATCTTCTACCCCCCCCCCCCTATCTACAGTAGCACAAAGCTTGCCTAACATGGCTATTGCAGAAGCTTGTTGGATAGTGTATGGCCACGGATGGAGTTTTTGCTTGATTTTTTTGCTTACATTAGTGAATCTGCTTGTTTAATTTTGTCTTTTAAAGTTATTTTTTCCATAGAATTTTAGTTTGATGTATTTCTCAACGTTAAAAATATCTGAGAATCAGGATATTCAAATTTATGAGAAATGCAGGATGTCCTCTGAGTATGTAAAATCTGTTCGCATAGCTCCCTAAGCTAAAGGGACAAATTCAGATGTTACAGGAGAGTATTTTGAGAGTATCCTGAGCTTTCCCTTTTTCAGACACACACTAAACCTACACACACAAAACCATTCAGCAAGTGTGGGAGGATAAAATTGGTCAAAACCTTGAGGATTAACTCTCCTTTTGTATAGCTCAGAGGCATAGGAATGACTCTGAACAGGCCAGTGAAGCAGTCCATGATAAAATGAGAAGTCATCTTCCTGGGCTGAGGCATCTGGGACAGGGCTGTCCTTGGGGACAACAAGTAGAGGAATGCATGTCAACTTAGATCATTCAAGCACTGAGAGAAGGAAGAGTGAGACTAGTCTGTATGCCATTCCTGTTGACTGAAGTGCTTTTGGTTTTTTGTGTGATTTGTAATCTACAGTGAAAATAAAAGTATACATTAGATAGTGCTACATGTCACATGCATATCGGGAGTATGCCCTGAGTTGACTCATTTATGTTTCTCTTTGGACATGTAGGTCTGTATTAGAATAGAAATTCTGTCCATATAAATGCAATAAGGTCATGTTCTGTGTAAGCAAATTTTTATTGTGTATTGCTTGCTATTTATGTGAAAGCTAGACATCTGTTGCATACTTTTGTAACCTCCACCTGGAAAAGGGAGTTATTCGCAAGCTCATGTGTTCCTTCTGGATGGCTGGATTTTCAAAAAATGCTGAGAGTGTAAGTCTTACAAAATACATTTCAGGAGTTGTATTGTTTTGGCTATTTAAAGTAGAAATCTCTTGACTTTAAAAATCAAAATTTTTAAAGAGAAAAGGAGCAGTGTAGTATTTACTCACAGATGCTGTGGGATTGCTTATTATTTAGTTTTTGTTTTGAAGTCAAACTGAATCTGGAGGAAAATTCTTATGAAAACACTAATCAGAAAGAATGTTTTCTTACCTGCAAATTAGTTTGTTTTATTTTTTCCCTGTACAATCATGTCCCCTCACCAAAATTGAACATTTACTTTTCTGAACAATACTGTGTGATGTTCGTTTGTGTAATACACCTTTTCTTTTCTTCTGTCTTGCTGTTCCATGAATGATTTACAGTTTCTGTATCTGCTCAGCACATTGAGTGGAAAATACACAACTCTGTGCTCCTTTTACTGACTGGATTTTAGAACTGGTTACCACCATCGTAACTATGTATAGCTGTGGAATTGGGATTATGGCAGATTTGGAGCATGGACACCTAATGACTTGCTGTGCCTGGTATAAATTGCTCAAACAACATCCTTCCAGGTTTTCCTCTCAAGGGAGCAAATGCTTTAAAGAATGACCTTTATCTGCCCCAGCACATCAACATGGAAAGTTTCTGTTTGCTGTTGAATTCTTGACAAGTAATAGGCAGTACTTAAACATACTTAGGACATAAAATGTGGAATACATGCTGATTTTTTTTAAGAGCATTGTTTTCTTTAATATCACATAAAAAATACATTGCTTGCCTTTCAGATTTTTTGTGCTTTTTTGATTCTGACACAGCATCCAAAAGAGCAAAGAGCCTTTAAATACCTCTTCTAAAACTAAAAGACTAAAAAATATCTGTTCAAAACCGTTGTTATCAACCTTCTCATTCTTGAATTACACATTACTGAAGTGATCGTTCCCTCAGAATTGGAAGGACTAACAGTACTCTCTATGCTTTCAGTAAATGACAATACTAAAAACATTCATTACCTTGCAGACCATTTTCTAAATCATCAAATCCATGAGTGTTTTGGTCTAACAAAATACCAATCCCTTTTAAATCATCATTAAGCAAGCAGACAGAAATTGCAGCATTGTGATTGGTTTTTCTGATATTGGTTCTTGACTGAGCCTTGCCACTTGTATTTGGTGGAAATCTCAGAAGTTTATTAATATTTGTGTTCTTTAGTGTTGTCAGAAACCAGAAAAAATCCATATTGGTTGTTCTCCCTTTTAAACTGAGAAAGATAATGTGAAACTATGGTTAATGAATGACATTGTAATGGGTTTTACCTTGGCTAGGTGCCAGGATCCCGGACAGTCGCTCAGTCCCAAATAATAAGATGATATACGAAGGGTGGGTTGGAATAAGGCAGTTTAATATAAGCAAGAATAAAGCAAAGCAAAAGAACTAATCTCTACTTCCCATCATCAGAGGTGTCCATCCACATCAGCTTAAGCAGGGCTTCTATGCGTGTTTAGAAGGTAACCATCGAGACCAATGCATGCCCCCCTCTTCCTGCTCCCTTCCTCAGCTTTTACATTTGAGCTGATGTCATAGGGTTATATATCCCTTTGGTCATTCTGGGTCAGCTGGCCTGCTCGTGTCCTCTCCCAGAATCTTGTCCTCAGTTGGGGGGAAGGAACATTAGTGCAATGTGTGCCTGACTGTAGAGAAAACACTTGTGTGTTATCAACACCCTTCTAAAGCACAGCATTGTGAGGGCTGCTATGGGCTGACAGAACCAATACAGACATGTAGTCCTTAGTAATCCTCCACAGGAAGTCTAAACTGTCAGGCTATAGACTTCTTTTTGTGATTCAAGTTGCTTATGTGTGAATCTGAGGGTGGGATGGTGTTGGAGGGGGTTTTTTGGTGTGTTTTAATATTTTCAGTTCATCACTGACTTTTCAATAATCTTCTATGGCTTAATATGAATCCTACTTAGGAAGCTAGTGGAAAAATTCAGACCCCAGTAAAGATGAAAAAGGTAATTAAAAGAACCAAAACTGATATTTGTCCTTCTTTAGAAAGAGTAACCCTTGTGAGGTTTAAAATACTGTGTTTGGAGATTTTCTTGTTTGGACAACTGGTTAGTAGGAAAGACCCATTTGTCGACATTTCCCAAAAATATTTCCTTATTTAGGGGAGTATATTTGCTTCTCCTCTAATAGTCAGGGCACTGGGGAGAATTCTTTTGTTCTCAAAAGCACTGTGTGCCTTTTATATTTTTGTATTTTTGGTATCCTTGTTTTTAAAACCCCAAACCCCCCC